>JAQISU010001238.1:2542500-3142500 GCA_029339505.1 Unio delphinus | reverse complement strand
GTAACTACTGCAACAATACTAAGCCATTGTTTTAAAAAAGATATTTGATTTTCAACAAAACAAGATGGTTAGTTAACTATTTAAAATATAAGTACTAGTTCAAAGTTACCAAGAGTGAATGTTGGTATTTCCCTCTTGTCAGGTAACTGAACACACCCCACCTCTGCTGAAGACAAAATACAGTGTAAATGACACAGTGTCCTAACTTCACTTTGGGATGACATGCTGGACAAAAGTGTTGACACCGCTTCAGCTAGTTTCACATCCATGTTCATGCTAACAACAAATCAGTCCATTCTGCAAAAGAAATAAAACTTGACTTAAGGACTAATCATTAAATTGTCTTGCCCAAAAATAGCTTGAAAAATTGAGCTTGCACTGATGTGCAACAAAAAAAGAACTTTTTGTATGCATTACATTGGCTAAAAAAATATTCATTTTCTTCAAATAAAAGACAAAATTTCTGTGATTAAAAGAAAATCCAGCCCCAAACCCCCATCATAATCAGACATGAAGCCAGTGTGACTAAATAACAGTTAATCTTTATCACAGTAATTAACTCTGACATGGCTTTAAAAACAGCTGCTGTTCTTATTGTGTAAGTAAGCACCTGCAATTGTTTGGTAAATAAAGGGTCAATCAGCATCGCTGCAAAATATCTAAGGCCTTTATGCTTTCGGTTAAATTTTTATCAAACTTATTTAAAGGTTTCTCTTTTTAGTAATGGTAGCCATATTTGATGATGGATCAATATAATTTATAAAAATGTAAAGTTCATGATGAGAGAAAACTAACAATTTTGGTCATATTTTGTTCAGAGGTTTTTGGAAAGAAGTAATTTAAAAGATTTTTATATTTTAGTAATGGTGACCATTAATCAATATTGATGTTACAAATGTTTTCTGACATAAAAGTTATGTAATCAATGCTTTAGAAAAGCATTTTGCCATGAAAATTATTTTTTACATTGAATTTAACTATAGTTTGCTTAATCTCAACTTTAGGAATTTTACATAGCAATTTAATGAAACCAATACATATGTATTCTTTCCACTAGGAGACCATCAAATTTTATTCAATCCTGACCTGGCACTAACATGAATCAAACTTCCATTCTTCTTTATGTTTCATATGTGTTGTGGTGGCTGCTTACAGTAAAAAGGTTTACAAACTATCAAATGCACATAATAAATACATGTAATGGCAATAATTTTAGTAGCCTTATATCTTTCATGAATGAAACAATATCACAGCCAAATAAATTACTAACATGATCTACTATGGTTGGGGCAATTTAAAAACAAATAGTCATGCTTTAATGTTACTGTTGATCATCTCTTTGATTGCACCATAAATGAACCAAGATAGCAACTAGCTATCCTAACCATCTTGCCTTTCAAAACAGAGCACGCAAATGAAAAATCACTGTAGGATGTAATATGAAAAAATATTGTCATGATTCTATCTGCTGACAATTGCAAGCACCTGTTGGTCATGTAAAAATATCAAAGATATCTAGAAAATCTGCACCAGTTGCCACATCGAAAACTAGCTATTGAACAGATGTTAATTGTTCTAAATTCTCAGTTGTATTTGCACTTCATCTTGACTAGTTCATTGCTACAATATAATGGCATTTTATGCATGCCCACAATCAACCTTTGTAGCAAAAAATATATGTTGAAAAAGATAACTGTACCAATAAAGAAATGTTTTCAAATTGTGTTTCTGAGGATTCAGCAGTTATGAAGTTTTAATTAATATTTAAAGTATTGAACTCTTCTAGTCTTATGGTGTTTTGGGTAACAAATGAACTTGTAACAATCAGTTCATGTGTCTGGAAATCATATGAGTATATTCATGTTGATTTCTATTAGTTCCTTTAAGTTGGATTGATTTGTGGTAGTGTATTTTGGCTTTGGACTATGTAGAACAATTTTGAATCTATTTTCCAGTCTTTGATTTTTAATGGTTTCTATGACAATATATGCAATACTGAAGTCATGTTCCCTGAGATAATGTCATTTTGCCTAATCTGACTATCCCACTTATTTGGATATTGATTAGGTATCATACACTATCATTTGAAAATAGGCAAATTTCTGAGTCATTGTGTCACTGATGTAGCAGAGATGTGTTTTACAACTGTTTAATATCTGGAAGGCATGTTGTTTATCAGATATTATAGAAAGAGTTATCCATTTCATTTATTGTATTAGAATTTGCAAACTGCAGACACAAAATTAACATTACAGTACATGCTAATGTGGCAGACCCGCTAGAGACGAGGGATGTAGGTTAGAGTAGTGTCACGTTTGGACACAAGTTAACATAATTAATTTCATGTTCATTAGATTCCTTTATCTGCACTTGCTGAACTAAACAATTAAATATAGGGTTGTCGAAATAATGCATCTGATTATTACAACCGATTTTGGGTCCAAATAGTTTGGTCCTGGTATTATAAAATATCACACAACCGTGACTGGAAAGACCCTCGACAAAAACTGAAGCAGACAACTTCAGCATTATTGAGTGATAAATTAGCCAAAACCACATACTTTTTGTAAGTTTTACAATATAAACGAAACAATGTTTTAAAACCTACTTAAATTTTCTTGCAAATTCAATTACATTTGAGGAACTCTTGAAACTGATCAAATATTAGATCCGGTGTATTTTGTCGATGTAAAGAATGCAGACCACCATATTGTTTATATGACGTAATATCCGCTAGTGCCCGACGACGGATAGAATCTAATGATATTCTAAAGAATTAAAAATAATTCAAAACATTACAAATTTTGTAATTATATCACCATCAAAAGATGAAAAAATATTAATTTATTGCTGTATAAATTTATGGTTTGTCTTAATCCGGGCCATCAAGAAGAAACATGGCGGGTACAGATAGTCAGATTGGTCGGTCTCGTGCTTTAATTTTCATTTTGTTTCCGTTGTTAGAGAATATTTAGGTTATCCTTACCCTACTTCATTTATTACCAGATGCAGGTGCACGAAATAAAAACATTAAGAAGTTATTATTTAGCTTAATTTTATACAAACAAATACTTATGACAAAAAGATTGCAATTATGTCGGTTTGAGTGGCTGATTGATTGCTAAAGATGACACCAAAAAAAGTACTGGATGCTTCGAGCCAAGTTTTGTTTCAGATGTTAATCTGCAAGTTTTGTCAATTAGTAGAACAAAAGACTCGTCCATTTTTATTGATAAAATTGTCAATATTGGTCGTATCTCGCGTCCAACAATAATAAGGAAGGGATTAAATTAGTCGCACAATGTAATACATCGACCTAGTCCTATAATGTAAGACATAGCACGTTATTTTTGTTTTAGTGCTATGTCTTGCTATCTAAATAATAGGCTTGTACAGCGTGTTCCGATGTTGGTTGACGTCGAAATGAGTAGTCGAAGTTTTAGAAATATCTCACTTGGCAGCCCATATGGCATATCAAGACCCTTCCCCAAATTGATATGTAATTAACATACTTGCTGTGCTGCTTTTATACTGGTGGAATCAAAATCAGACTGTAGCAAATGGACACATTTTCATGTTTTGTTGACATACATTTGAATTTGTTTAAATGCGATGTTAGTCTAGGTATGCTGAAGCAAGTTCATATTGGAGATATATTTTTGAACGAAACGAAACGTTAATGTTCGAATAAGCATACTATATTTTATATTCATTTCATTAAAGAATATTAAACTTAACCCGATTTCGACATTTGTGGCTTTGATCGCTTTCCAACTAACTATAATCTGGACCAATAAAACTTGAAAACAGGTCCTTTTCTTTTGCGAGAATTTGAATTTCTTAGAGAAAAGACATCATTGTAAGTAAAGTCTTACTAAAACGTTATGAATTTGTAGAAAAGCGTCATTATTTAGTTGCCAGTTGTGTGGAGTATACCTAAAGATATGACTTTTGAAACAATGTTAGTCGACATCAATACACTACACAGCACTATTAGGCTGTAAGACCTTGATACACACAATGTAAATATCAGCATTGAGGTCTTGCATGTACAACTAGACATTGACTCTGATATTTATGTTTTGCATGTCAAGGTCTACTGCTCAAATAACTGCACTGTGTAAGCATATTTGGATGCCCATTAACATCGAAACAATAGGTAATATCTCACAAACTTGCCCATTAGCATCGGAACAAAATATCTCACAATACCGGCACTTTTCTAATAATTAAGTCATACTGTTTTAGACTTGCTTACTGTCATGTCTTTATTTTCTAAATCCAAATTCTCAAATGCAAATGGACATGTTTTCAAGTTACATGCATGACCATGTAGCTCATGTCCCAGAAAGTTACCAGATTTTAAATTGTTCACTGGCAGTTATTACCAAGTAGCCTGAGTCAGCTTGCACTGGACCATTATACAGTGGGACCCCGCTATAACACGGTAGTTGGGAGCCATAGAATCCGACCGGGCTATGAACCGAATCGTGTTATAAGCAACCATGTACAATACCAACACATTTTTGGATTTAATTGGGGGGGGGTGTACATAAAGACGGGTGCAAAAATGCATGGCACAATTACCATTTTTGTATTAAATGAGAAAAACATTTGCTGTGGTAACAGAAATTGCAGATTTAATATATTACTTTATTCAGAGAACCATGCATTGGTACATACACGTGTGTAATTTATATATACCTGTATAATCTATTACATGAAAAGAGTATCAACACCGTGTACTCACCAGCGAATCTTGTAACATACACTGAATCCATAATACATACAAATATTGTATTTCCATCGAAAATATCCACACAGGATGTAAAATATTCAATAATTTTGTCACAGATCATTATGTGACTGAATTCAATGAAAAGAAAAAAACAAAAATTACATAACGGGTGTACGTAATGAATGATGAAATAGTACATGTCCGTAGATTAAATAATGGAAGCTAAAGTGTATTCTTATAATAACTACATGTACATCTCAGGATCTTTCTGTCTATGAATTCAGTCATTGTAAATTTCAGCACATTTTCCCACCCAAGCTGCTAGTCAAAGTCCTTTGAACTTGCCGCCCAGCTATTGCGTCATGTTCTTTTGATGTACTCTAATACAGCTGGCAAACTGGCTGTATTTTAACCACTGTTTAGCTCCGCAGTTCACTTTGATGATAAAAAATGTACTTAAATTGAAAGATTTATACATTCTGGTGAGAATCTTTTATCAACCCCCGCATTGGCTATTGCTTAGTTGTGTATGAAATTAAGAGAACATATATCGGAGATTATTAGAGCAACGATTGTATTCGGAATGCATTCAAAACAAACACAAAGTAGATACGATGGCTTCATTACTCAGGAATCACTAATTATAATATTGACACTTATGAGCTGTAATTTTTCAACAATAAACAAAGATCAAAGTTCTCAGTAGGTCCAGCAATTGGTTCGTATTTCAGGCGTTTATTTTGGCACAAAACTAGGAGAAATTTGATAATACATTTTCTACACGATCTTTTTCGCACTGTTTAGACGAATATGAGAATGATAATTAAACTCTTGACGTATTTTTTATTTTTTGATACTCTTTTTTTTTTTTTTTTTTTTTTTTTTTTTTTTTTTTTGGGTCTTTGAGAAAAATACCTGTAATAAATTACCCGAAATTTCGGGAGCCATGCCAAGACTGGGTTATATCCAAATTCGGGTTATAGCGGGGTCCCACTAAAATAAAATGCATAGACATTTTAAAAGTTGATGAATAAGAACATAGATGATAAATGGTTTCATTATAAGGAAGGTCATGATGCTGAAGATGAGCTTCTGAGATGCTTTATCTCAGATGGGCAGTGCTGTCTGGAGATATTGGAAATTTGGAAATGTGAAAGAGTTTACCTTATCACAAACCATGGAAATGTAACTTGTAATGAATTTACTTGGTCAAGACGTCAGTCCTAAAGAAAGCATGGAGAATAATGGCAACTCTTATCTGTAGGAAAATTATATAAGGTTTTCTGCAACCTCTTTGAAGCTGAAGTGCTATAAAAAAAATTTAAAGCATTCTATCAACCAGTGCTTGTAACTCGGCAGTGAATAATACAAATTTGATGATTATAATTTAATGTAAAATTATTTTTTTTGATGATGTGGTCAACATTAAAGAAACTAGGTCAACAAAAGTTGTATGATTATACCCACTATTGTCTTTCTCTGTTTGGAACTTGTTCTATTGTGCTAGCCATCTGTTGAAAAATAGAATGTTAGAGAAACTGCTTATTAATTTAACATTATTACATTGATGCATTAGGAGTACAACACCATGGTGACAAAATAAATATTTGTAATCCAGTCAAACTTTTAGCAATTTGTTTAGGTAGGGGACTTAATTTGTGTGTTCTTGGTTTTGTTCATAGTGTCAATATTGTTATACTTGAAATCATGGAACTTGGCAAGAATGTGCATCTTCATGGGTTCTTGCCCATCATCTTGAAACTAGGTTCCTGTGACCCATATTTCACATTTCACTTTGGTTCTGTTGACATTTTTGCTGTTCAGGCTTCAGTCAATAAACAAGGTGATTTTATAAAATTTATTAGTACTTAAAACATACCATGAAAGGTTGCTGTGACCAACATTTTACCTTTTACTGGGATATGTTTAATTGTGACATTTAGCTGAGAATGTAGATTGTTGGTATAATGTATGGATACTATCATACAGAATCCTGAAACTTGGAGATGGATCTTTATTAGTGCTTCTCCCACATTTCAGTAGTAAGTATCAACTATATTTGATGATTCACTGACTATTCAATTTCTGTGGTTGCTGTTATTGTCTCAGACAATGTTCAAGATGATATGCAGCCTTGTTATTACAACAGATAAACTTTCTGTGATTTACGTTTGATACTGACTAGCTTAGGGCAAGATTAGTTTATTACCATGTGGATTTTTGGCATATTATGTGCTCACTATCCTACCTCAACTTAATGAAATATGGTGAGTGGATTCATCATGGTAAATTCTGCATTACTTTTGCCAAAAGAGCTGAACGTGATCTGTCATGCTCATTGACTTTCTTCCAATTTTGTGCTAGTAAAAAGTTCATTTCTTGGGTACTGTTTTGTTCTAACCATGAAACTAGATAAATTGGATGCCTATTTTATTACTACTAGCAACCTGAGCTGAATTTTCATTGTCATTGAATTACTTTTAAAACATTGTTGAATGATAGATCTCATTGCTAGCAGCACAAAACAGTTTAAATTTTTAAAAATATCTCTACTAGAAGTAAAAATATGACATTTTAAAGTTGCATATTTTCATTCAATTTGCCCACTTTTTCCCTTATAATAATATTTGCCACGCGATAAATCGATGGCACCAGAAAAAAAGAAAATTAGACATAAATTGATGTAATTTTTTAAGATAAATTAATAAAACTTTCCAACTTTATGTAAAAGAACATGCTGGACTCATTTTTGTGATTGTTTAAGATGTATTTTTACAAGAGGGACAGTTATTGCAAGAAACATCTCACCAATATTTAAATTTTGTTTTAATATTTTGTACGATAACACAAACAGCAACAACATGTCAATATATGGTGTTTAATCAAAAATGTTTTTTTTTTCACATCAAAACCATTCAAATAAAAATTTTAATTAAGTTATGCTGGTAACTGTAAAGTCCAAAGCTTTACTAATCATATGGACTATGCATCAAATTAAATTTTTATTAAATTCATGGTAATTGGTAAACCTCACTTGCTACTTTAACTTAAATGTCACCATTCTATTGAAATAATTAAGTTGTAAATTGTTTTCATTGTTTAGAAAACACATCTTAGTCTGTTAAGTGTTTCACACATCATTTAAAAGAATTTGTTTTGGTACTGCTTAAATAAAGAGTCAATTTCACCGTGTTCTTTAAAATACTGTCTGCCAGAATTTACACAATCCGACAAAATACAGACAATTTCGGCTGCAGACATTTAGCAACATCTATTACTTTTGCTGCACTTTTCAAGAAAGTGTTCAGTTCCAACAAAACACCAATTTTCACATGACAATTTTCAAGAGATTTTATTGAAGTCAGTTCATTCAAGTGTTCTTCACTAAGCTGTATTTCAGTACAGAAAGGGCCTAGCGATCTCCCTTCCATGTTGAATCAATTCTTATCCACAATGGAATCTTTTATATCTGTAATTATATATAAAAAATTGAAAATAGATTTTGCGAACTAGCATTGTTTTGCATGTGGGTAGGAGTATACTTAATTTCCACATTATTTAGAAATTTTTCTCGGGTCAAATGTCCAAAATGACGGACGGGTCACCCGATCGACACATAAGTCGGTAAATTTTGAAAAGTTTGGTGTTAAATGCGGGATACAAAATGTTTACCGAATTTAATGATTTATACATCATTTTAAAGAAAAAAGCTTAAATGTTATTTTGATATATGCCTTTTATCTGTATTTAGCTTAGATGGCGTACAAATCCTCACCGACTTTGACCCGTCGTAGCTTTGTTGTTTGTTAACATAACGAAAAAACGTCAAGCACCGGGTTGTAGCGAATTCATTTTTCTCATTGGCCAAATTACTGCCATGAATATTCATAGCCATTTAATGACCCGCAAGCGTGATCATGCGACTGACACACGTTGTTGCTGGTGCATGCGCGCCGAAAAGGAAAATTACCGGAAATTACCACTGCAGATAATGTTCAATGTATAAAAACAAAAGCAATTTAAAAATAAACAAATTAAAAGTTATATCAAATGGTAGATAATTTAATGCCCTTTTGAAATATGTATATTTTATATAGGTTGATTTTAATTTGTGAGTGACACTAATGAAGTTTCCAACACTAGGTATTGATTTTCATTGATGTTCTTAATATGTGACTTTGATCAGCGGGGGTTGCTATTACTACACCCTCATTCTATGCATCATTAACTTGGGTTAAGTATCTTGTGTTTTAGTGGTTAGAGCATCTGCAGGTTTGAACCCGAGCTGAGTCTTACCAAACAAGTAAAATGGTACTTTATGCCGCAGTGCAAGACATCACTATTAACTGTCACACTGCAGACATTGTAGCTATATAACTTAAAAATTGTTAAGGCTAAATTAAAAAACTAAAACACGTACACTGACAGACATATATAAACATTTGGAATTTTAACATAGCTTGAAAAAAAAATTGTCATGTAGCTACTCTGTAGTGTGTCAGTTTATAGTGATTTCTAGCACTAGGGCACATACCTGTAGCACCATTATCTGGACACCAGGGTGGCCAGTCCTAACACTGCCCTCTTAATGCTAAGCGCCAAGTGAGGCAGGTACTAGTGCCATTTTTTATTAGTATTTGATGTGATTTGGCTGGGATTGAAAACTAGAACCTCCAGCCTCCAAGACATATGCACTAGTCACGTAGGTCACTGGAGCAGTGCAATAGATCAGTAAAGATGTATTAAATGAGGAGAATAATTGAAAACATTTCCATATTTGTGAATAGTTAGGCCTGAAAGAGATATTTGCATTCTCTTGAAATAATGGTTTGGCCGAAACTCACTGTTATCAGTAGGTTCATGTCTGGCCAGTATTCATGATAAACAACTTATGACATGGTAAGAGATCAATGACATGGTCAGCATTGTTTTACATTTTTTTAAATAAATCTACATATAGCATGCTCTAGTTGCAAGAGACAATAGCCATTATTGCCTCACAATACCTATTGTTGCACTTACTGTGTATGCCTATACTGGTTCCTCAGTTCCCTTTTTACATTAAGGTTTTTTATGTGCACTGGACCATCCTCCCACTAACAACACTCAATTGAGGCACCACCTGAGGAATTGGGAGCATATGAAGTCAAATGGCAGTTTTCACCTATTTTCATGGAAGCCAGCATATCTTGCCTCTTTAGAGAATGATACCACATACAGCTAATAACTTCCTCTGGCTTTTTGAAGAGATCAAGTTAGCACAGAGTTCCATCAAAAATTAATGCTCCGTGATCACTGACACCTTTCGTCAACATGGGAGAGAGTATATTGGACATACCCAGGAATTATCCAACCTTCTCGGCAACATTATATACAGCCACAAATGTTAACCCTACACCAGAAGCTTTATCTATCTTGGGTATTACCCTGGCTGGATTAGACACCTTTTGAACCGATTTCAAGGACATCTCTTGTGCTCCCTTTTCTACAGGACCTTCTTCCTCATTAGTGACTGCAGGTAGGATTCATGTCCTATCAGCAGATTCTAATTATGAGCAAGTTCAATCAATCTTATTCTTTTATCACTGAGAATGATCTCCCTTTCACAGGTAACTAAACTTTTGACATGAACCGCAGTCTCAACTGGACATGTCAGTTGAAGGCCACCTACCAGACCCACTCTGGGCTTTCAGGTCATACTTGATAAGAACAGCAGGTCACGTCTCTTTTAACTTCTCATAAAGGACACAAGGAACTATCAGATTGGAATATCACATCCTGAACTAAGGGGGTATTCATTCAGCATATTGGGAAATAACCAAAGCTTAGTGAACTTATTATACACATAGGTTTGTGAGGTTTGAGCAGTTGCTACCACATAGCATCAGACCAGAACTGTTCGCTAACCAACATTATTCCGGCTGTGTTCAACATTCTCTAGCATTTATCTCTGAGATGTGTAACCCCAGGGAGCCCATTTTAGTCTGTCCGGACCAATATTAGCAGCTAAATAGGTCACCCTTACAGATTGATTGACAGCTTCTTTAGACACATCTTAACGAGTTACGCTGGATTTGCAGGGGAGGGTGATTTTTCCCTCTTAAAGCCGTGCCCCAACAAATGTAGCCCCCTCCGGTCAGGTTACCTAGCAGTTGTCTCAGATACCTTAGAGAACCTGAGATGGTATTTCTAGCGTAAGGGGGTGTACTTCCCTCCACCTCTTTCTTATTCTTCTATGGTATTATGACTGACGTATTTGTAGAAGAAACCAATCTCCTTTAGTAAAATATGTTTTTCTGAGAAGAAATAATACACATACATGCTCCCCGTCTCCTGCCAGTTACAGCTAATGACTGTATGCCTTCCACTCTATTGGTATCTGATATATTGCTCTGGTGGCCTAATGGTTAGAGCATCTGCCTTATATGCAGGAGGTCATGGGTTCAAACCTCAGCCAAGTTGTACCAAGGACATAAAAATGGTACAGCTGCCGTGCATGGTTTTTAGCATTAAGAGGTTAGTGGTATGCCTGGTATCAGGATATAATGTGACTGGGTGAAACATGATGCTACATGTCTCTGGAATGATGCAGTTGTGCTAGACATCAGTGTAAACTTCCACATTGCAGACACCATAGCGATATGACTGAAAAGTTGTTAAAGCTACATTAAAAATCACATACACACAGGGGAACTGAAAGGTTCTTAGGTTTTGACACCAAGTCTTATACATAGTGGAGATCACTCTGAATGAATGCCACATAGGATGGCAAACAAATTTTAGCTCCCTTTAGCTAAACATGCCTGGGAGGGCTGGATTTGGTAGATAGTAGTTGACCTAAAGTATTATGATTGGGTAAGTATTCTTGAAGAAACATATTTTACTAGGAAAAATTGGTTTCTACTGTTAATTGAGGAGCAGTTTCGCTTGGCATCTTGAATTCTCTTTTAGATTCACTTTTTCAAGCTTGTTTTTGATGTGATGCTTTGATGATACTAATTAATATGTTTTATAATATTGTCATGCGAATAATATTATGATTGTGAAGTTCAACCTGTTTATGTTTTTTCCACAGTTCAGGTGCCAAGGAATTTCAAGCTCCTGGAAGAGTTGGAGACTGGACAGAAAGGTGGGACAGATGGCACAATTAGCTGGGGCCTTGAGTCTGATGATGACATATCTCTGACATACTGGAATGCTACCATCATAGGCCCACCCAGAGTAAGATATTGGCTTTCTGTAACATTTTTCACCCTCCAGTCTTGTTCATGAATGAATGGATAGTTTATCAATCTTTACTAAAATTGCACTAAAATGTTCAAAAACATTGCAGTATTTGGCTCTTACAAATAAATGCTTTGTACTCCAGTAGAAAATTTCATCCATCTTTTATTCATCCGTCCATCAAAATTTCTTTTAAAGAAATTAGAGCATACACTATAGAGCATAATTTTGACTTTACAGTGGAAGGTGGGAATGCAATTTCGCTGTGGCGGTGAGGTTTACACTGATTTTCTTTGTGGTTTTATTTATTTGTATAATTTAATTCTTTTCTACCGGTGGCACCCCTTTAAATAAAATGGTGTCTCCTCGTTCCTTTTTTGTCATGCAGTATATTGATGTGGAATGGCCTAAAACGGTCATGATTTATGATAAAATATCCAAGTTGACCCAATTTTAAAGTGAGGTTTGTCATTTACTTTTTAATGTTTTACACAATACAGCTACTTCTGCTAAATAATGTATACATTGTTCTTCTTATAATAGAGAAATTTAACCATTTTTCACCAAAATCTTCCATTAATTGTTACTGTTGTAAAACACAAAGAGCTACGAATTATGCAGCAGATCTGGGTATCACCAGCTATTTTGTTACTGCACTGCATATTATGATAATTTCCCATTAACAAAATGTATTTCATTAATGTGACATACATACATAAAATAAAAACTATACCTATTAGTTCATCTTTGCAAGTCATATATTTATCATCATTGCATATATCCACTGTAGTGTATGCCACATTCCCAGTACACACAAAAAAAATCTCCCCATTTACTCATTTTATTTTTGTTTTTTTATTTTATTTTTATTGTTCACTGGACATTGATTAGATACACTAAAATTAATTTAAATGTGTCTAGTATAATTCTGTGAATATATGCGCACCATGCATGACAATAAATAAGGAGGGTGCATAGATCTAAGAACCCTAATGTATCGTGTTCTGTTTGTGTGCAGTTTTTGGCACATGTTCAGACCTGCCAACCTTCATGATTTTGGCATGAATTTCACAATTCTCAATAGCAATTCACATATTCATGCCGCATGCCAAAATTTGTGGATTCCTGAATGATCAGTTGGCTTTAATCAGGAATAAAATAAATTTTGTCCTGTTATGTCCAAGTTAAAATAGCAACCGTAGTTACAGATGCCCACAACATCCCTGTATTGATAGTCGCTATGTTATTAGAACTATATCCAGTTGTTACAGTTTGCTCTGTAACAAGCATTGTTAAGTAACAAATTTATACTTAGAACTGAAGTTTTACAAATACTCCTGAAGAAAACAAGAACCCACTTTTTTTTTAATGGCACATGTTCATACTTGTAGCAACTGTAATTTGTTTTTAAACAAACACTAAATGAAGACAGCTTTTTTAAGTGTAGGAATTTCTAAGATATTATAAGATTAGCATGTGTATTATTTTGCTTGAGTTCATATTTTTCCATACATTATACTGACACCTCTAATCATTAACTGTTCAGTGTTTCATCTTCTAAATTAATACCATTTCAGAATTAAGCTACACTACACTTAAATGTTGTCACCTCCTGGCATAGTTTGTTTACTTCACACTCTAGAACATCTACTTTAGCGTACAGTTTGTCACGAAAACTTGTCACAAATAAATCCTAGAAATCTTTTAGTAATATAAAGGTTAAAGTCCACTTAATTACAATATCAGTAATAACAATATTCTATCAATTTAATATCGTGGCTACAATCGTGGTGAAAAATCATCCCAGACACATTCATCTTGAAAGGTTTCAAAGTCAGCTTAGTGCATGAAGCCATGAATCATCTCTTTCATCAACTTGATTCAATTCTAACCCATCATTTAAGTCAACATTATCATCAGAATCATCCAAATCATCAACTTCAATGTTGCTACTTTCGCTGTCAACATCCATGTTTAGATCTGAGTTGTTGTCCATCATTTTATTGATTGATTTTCAATCCAACGATTTCTTTTCCAATTTAAAAAAAAAATCACTGTGTTTGCATGCTTTTCCTATTTCCTGTGTTGGTGAAGAAGTACAAAATATTTGTGATGTATAACGTGTGTTTCTAGAGACACTAAACTACATGCATACATAGGAGAGTACAACTGCAGTCATATTCAGGTTAAAATGGGATACTATAACTGCAGGTGTGTTCAGGATAAAATACGGTATTACAACCATTAAATGGATTCAAGAGTAATTTGTTCCACCTCCTAATAATATAAGAATTTAAATGACTGTCAAAAAGAGATATCAATATACAGTTCTTACTATTCTTGTCATCAATGAAAATACATACTTTCTCATTATGTCCTCAAAACTGAATACAAACATGTTGGAGACACTGTTCCATATTGGAAGTGCTAATAGAAAATGAAGATTTTTATTATAACCAATACCTAGTTTTCTTTTTATGCATTCACTAAAGTTTGTCCACAGAGGAGCACAATATATAATGCAGCAATAAGATTTGAATAATCTAATTTTTTTTATATTCATTGAATGGTTCTTAAATTTATGTAGAAGCACGATTGTTCAAGTACACAAAAATCGGCAGTGTCTCATCATATCTTCATTGTTAGACTGATCGGATTTCAAAGTATGACCCAAATACATATAACTGTTGACATGCATAAGATCATTGCCTTTAAGATGTACAGGGGGAGGAGATAGCAATTTAAAAGAAGACTATGCATACTGATTTTGTTGTATTATAGATGATATCATTTTCAAATGCATGTTGTTCACATATCTTGAATAATTTTGTTAAACCTGTGATAGAAGGACTTGTCAATGACATATCATCAGCAAAACTAAAATTGTTAAGAAACAACACATTTGGTGGCAAACATAACCCCATGCAACACTGACAAAGCTTAGGATTGAACTCTTCTATATTAAATAACAATGTTGAAAATAATCCCCTGCCTCACCCCATTAGATACATGGAAAGTGCTGGATATTACACTTCCATCACATAATACAACTGTTTGCCATACCATTTAACTAACATATGAACTGTGTAGACAGGTATTTTAATATCAGTCAACTTTCTTTGAGTGTCCAATGATTGACCCAATCAAATACCTTACTGGCATCTAAAAAGCCTGCAAACACTGGGCTGCCATATTCTACATAATAGATGACATTTTCTTTAAAGGCTTATAGGAATAAATCTGTTGAACGCTGCTTTTAAAACCAAACTGATTATCGGAGATTGTGCCTTCACATCTTTGCAGTATTATGCATTCAAATATTTTTGGAAATAATAGTTGTAAGAGCTAAAGGTTTCTAGTTACTTTTGTCTGCCAGGTTGCCAATTTTGCTTTTTAGTAGCAGTATAATTGTAACTTGTGTGAAATCATCTGGTACAGCGTTATGCAAAAACATACAATTAAATAAAATCATCAATAGCACATGAAGTCTAGTATTTAAAAATTTTAAATGTTCCACAAATAAAAATTCTGATCTTGGACATTTGCAAATTGGTGGTTTATTGGAAGTTGTCACAGATCTCAAATAATGTAATGACCTCAATAGGAGCAGAAGGGGTATTTAGTGCTGTAAAGACATGCTTCTTATTTGATTCATTTTTAACACTATTATGTCTTCAAAATAATTTTTTCTGCATGTTGCAAATATTATTCTGACCATGATTCCCATCAATGCAAACTGGTGATTTATTGGAAGTTGTCATAGTATTTTATTTAACTTGCTTCCAAAATTCATGTTGGTCAACATTTTCACATTTTTCTGCTAGCGAGTCTGCGATCTGTTTTGCTTCCTCTTTCTTACGTAATCTAAGAGCATACTTAAATTGTGCTCTTTTTGGCACATTTAATTACTGAGATGGCCGTGACGAGGTTTACCGTTATTACGCCACATAAGATAAGCATTTTGTGCTAAGTAGTGTAGTTCTTTGGCACAGTCATTCCAGACTGGTATAACCCAGTGATTACGTTTGGATTTACTAGTCAAGCTATAACTGGAGTTTGACAAAGCTTTTACTTTGTCAGTGTATAATCCTTTTATCTGTTTCAAATGCACGTGATTGTTATGTTCAGATCTTTCTTTTTTTATAACAGCTATTAGTAATTATTACACTTCTACCTCTCTAGGGGTTAGCATGTATGGACTAAGGTACATTTCACTGTGCCGAAGTAATGTAATTCTCTATTATGATTAACCATTCCTTCTTTAAATAGGATAAGGAGTAATGTAATTCTCAATTATGATTAACCATTCCTTCTTTAAATAGGATAAGGAGATACCTAGTTTATTGGCTAATATTTTATAATCTTAGGGAGAAAAAAACGCAATCTCTATGCTATAGATTCTACTATAAAGTAGAATCTATAAAAGGGCTTCAATGCATTGGTCAAGTTCGTCATCATCAGACATGTTAAGTTAACTTGTGGACAGGATAAATAGCATCTCTTATTCCATGAATATTCAATCTTTATGTATAAATGTGAATGTGTTACAATGATTGCTGTAAATCTTTATTGTTGTTGTTATTATAAGTTAAATGTCATTTTAATCATGTAAATATGGTATAGCATAATGGCAAGCTCGCTGCTACATTTTAACATCTGTTAAGCCAGGGATGCACAGCTCAAAGGTTCAAATTATCCAGAATATACTTTGATTGAAACTATGCAATCTGCACTGTGTATATTTTGCATCAATAATGAAAGGATAAATATATGCAGATAAAGTAAGTCTTGGATCCAAACGTGTTTTTCAGTCATATGTTGTACACCTTGTACTAGGCCTTTTGTGTAAATCTCTCTTTAGGAGTCATATGGTTTGAACAGAAAATTTTAAGAAAGTATTGTCAAGTACATTCCTCAGATTGAATGACATTACTGTTTACAATTCTTTACAAACCAAATTAAGCATCTTAGGTATTTAAAAAAAAGCCCCAACTGATTTTAATTTTGCTCCAATGTTGGTTTTCTCTTTCAGACTCCATATGAAAACAGAATCTACAACTTAAAGCTTGAATGTGGTCCACATTATCCAAATAAACCACCTATCATAAAATTTGTCACAAAGATTAAACTGCACTGTGTCTCCGATGCAGGTCTGGTGAGTATGTCTAGTCAAGTGCAGACATGGTTTTTCTCCTGACTTGAATCAAATATTTCTTGATCTAGTCTGTTTTTTATTTTTATATTGTCTCCAATCCATTTTTTTTTATTATAAAACAGTATGTTCAGTCCTATTCTGCAAAAACCCTTGTAAATTATTTGTTCCATATATTAGTTAGCACACGACTCTCATAAGGAGTAATCTGATTGTGACCTATGCAAGAAAGATCTGAATTACAGTAATCACAGTTAGAAGTATTTGCCTGGAACAGATCTACAAAAGAGGCTGCATACGGAAACATTGAGGCTCAGAAGGCATCTGGAAACTATAAGATTTCTTGTATGAGAGAACAGATGTAGCCATCGGTCGAAATATTTGAAATTTCATGTCGCCAAATACAAGCACCAGCTTGAAAGGAAAAAAAGTCAGTGGTGACAAAAAGGAGTGCTAAAGAAATATTTGCCAAAGCCACAAAAAGATCTTGACTGGCATATCAACAGGTTGTGTTCAATTGAGAAAAATGAGAAGTGAATGTATGGGATTTTTTGTATATCGCTGATGTACTTGGCTGTTTATTTTACAGATTTGCTATGAAAAAGAGAAGTATTATATATTTGCTGCACAAATTTACAAATTATTGTGACTTAATTACGATGTGAATATTCACATGCAATGAAATAACTTGAGCATCATTAGTATTGGAGAACAAATTCACGTGACAATATATATTGTGAAATTTTTTAAGGCAAGTTGAACATTTTTGGCAATTTTTTTTGTCATTTATATGTTTTTGGGATGATCATAAGTTGCACAGGATAATGTTTTTATGCCGGGGGCCTTTGACCTTCCAGGATCACAGGATCAAAGACACTGCCCCTCAAGACCCATTTAAGGAATGATCCCCTTCCCCCTTAAAATTTGTTCAGCATTTTTTTTTTTTATTGAAGACCAAAATTGTGTCGGGTAGTAGCTATTTTTATTGAAATGCTGTTTGACCTGTAGAATTTAGTTTTTGACTTAACAAATGTCCACACCATACAGCCTTTTTTTGAAAGAGACAATTTAAACTCACAAGTATAATACTGGGTCAGTGCAACAATGTATCAAAAGTTATCAATGTTAATGTTGTAAAAGCAGAAGGCCACAATATTACAGTTATCAAACCAGCGGATGTTGAGACTACTGTGTATGTTTTAGGTAACTATGTTTCAGGAGGTAGATTTTGGGTCATGTTCTTGGATGTTCTATCTCATAGTTTATGTAGTCTGTTTTCCACATTTTGTGTCCTTCCATATTCTGATCATTTCCATCCATCCATCATAGTTAGTTTATCATTTCAGTCAGTTTACTCGCACTTCATACATGCCTTGCAAGTTGATCACACGTCTTATGGAAATGACTGATAAGATAGAAGAATTACAGCATAGAAGCAAAGTTTATGGAAATATGATTTTGCTGTAAAGTCTTGATTTGCCCATATTTGATTTGGATCTGGGTTTATATTAAATCCAGTGGAGTTGGTGAGATAACAAGACAAGCTTTAGAGGTTTTAAACATTTTAAATGCATGTTTTCCAACTTGACAGTAACAGTACATGAATACACTTTTTTTTGAAAATTGATCTAATTTGTGATAAAAATTGACCGTTACTGAGATTGTCTTTTATGGGTTGTCAGATCTGGCGCTGTGGTTTTGGTATTTGTCTTCCATGAACACATTTCGACTTTTAAATGGCATAAATAATTATGTCCTGAATGGCCATTTATACATAATATAGCAACTAGTTAAAGTTTTTGTTGATTTGGGTGGTTCTTAATTGGTTGTTGGCTAATTATAAGGGCTTTCCTCTGGTCCTATTTTAGAAAACATTAATTGCATTGACTTTCATATATTGTGCAATAAGTTGCCATGGCAAAACGTATCATATGACCAACGTTCCCTCTAAGATGCATGCATGTGCAGATGCTCAGACATCCCCGCACAGCTGAATTGTCAATCGAACATTAAAGTTTGTTTGTCACCATAATGCTTGCACAATGCAGCGAGCATTGCGTGCACATATACCATTCACTTAGAGGGAACATTGCACATGACTACTATGTTATTTATTTTAATAAACCAGTATTGTTATTGATGTCCACTTTTCCTGGAGTATATTATGACTATCTAGCCATGTCCCTCTTTTGCAAGTCAGCTTTTATTTCTTAGCACATGCTTCCACCAAACTTTGTGGATAGCTTTTACTTTTGTAACGATGCCGCATTTTGATTTTACAATAGTCAAATGTCCAGATCACATACTGAAATAATAAGATGGTTTCTAAGATTGAATTTTACATACTTTCTAAGTCATATAAATATTTTCTTGGTTATTGTGTTCATGTTTACATAATATTTACTGCATCTCTTATAACCGCTCGGGTGGCCTAGTGCTTAGATCGTCCGCTGCGGAAGCAGAAGGTCGTGGGTTCGATCCCCGGCCAAGTCATACCAAAGACTTACAAAAATGGTACTAACAGCTGCCTTGCTTGACGCTCTGCATTAAGAGGTTAGTGTTAGAACTGGTCGGCCTGGTATTAGGATAATATGACTGGGTGGGATATCATGTTACATGTCTGCGGCATGATGCCCCAGTGCTAGACATCACTATAAACTGCCTCACTGCATACATCATAGCGATATGTTAAAGCTACGTTAAAAGTCCTAATCAAACAAACCAACAAACTGGCTCTCTTATAAATATCTTGCCCATGTGCCAGCATTCCACTCAGATTTTCCCTATTTTACCAGTATCATACCTGGTCAATTGTAGACTTCATTGTCAATACCTACTTTTATCAACATGTACTTTAATGTCAGCACAATGCCTTTCAGTTTGTCTGCTATATGGCAAGTTTAATCATCCGAGTTTAGTTGTAGTTTTTAAATTACAACTTCTACAACTGTTAACATGCACATAGTAAATTCATTTATTATAAAGTATATGAAAAGGACATGGCTGTAATTTTCTTTTGAGCTGAGATCTTTTCTTTTATCTCAAGATAAATTCATTTCATCAAATATGAATATGAATATAAAATATGGAGGGGTTTTGAATTATGGAAAATCTCAGACCCCTGTCCCAAATCATGGAATTAATAATGATCTTTAATATAATTTGCAACATCCTGCTGTACATATCACAGTATTTTCAGAAATGGTATGAAACTGGGTACCATGTTTGTTTAAATGAAACAGTGGGCTCACTTGCAAGTACTGTAAGATATAGAAATAAATGATGGCATTGTGTTTGCATAAAACTGATTCATCAGCAGTTGCTTAGTCAACTTAAATTTGTCATGTACAGATAAAGACTTCAGATGCAACATTGTCTGAAAAATAAATGTTAACAAATAAGAAGTTTTACATATATGATGATGTACTTGCACTACATATGCAACATTGTCTGAAATATAAATGTTAAGTTTCATATATGATGATGGACTTCCACTGGTGCCTGAAATAATTCCTGTGATGCACCATCTGCTAAGAAGGATCAACAGTCAAAACAATGAAGATATATTGTTTCCAGGTTTTTTTAAATTTTATCATGACCTTTGTTTAAATCTTTTGTTTACTTTACTATCTTATTAGCCTCTGGTTCTCATACATCTTTTCTTTTCTTTTTCTCCAGGTGGATGGTAAGAAATTAGAAACTTTACGGAGTTGGACCCCAACTTCATCAATATATAAAGTTCTGCAAGATGTACGGAGATCAATGACACTAAAAGATAATATGAAACTATCCCAGCCATCAGAAGGCAGTCTTTTCTTGTAGACTGTTCTGTATTATCAATTCCATATGTGAAGCCATGTTTTATTAACTTGATAATCTGCCTTCAGTTGAATTTGAGTTGTAATTGTTTACCACCTCGGCCATTGCTAGTGCTGTTTCTGTCAAAATTTATAATAAGACAGTACCTTATTCCAGCTAATTGATGTATTTTATGAGCAGCCATTTTTGAACTGTAGAGTGTTTGACTTCAGTTAACACTGGATTTCTTTATTTCTCCTTAATTATGTGTTTATATTTCTTAAACATTATCTACTCAATTAAGACATTTAAACGTAAGCATCAATTTACAGTTCTGATGGTGCTTTACTAAAGAACTGTTGTGTAAATAAATAACCAATTTAGCATCAGTCACCAATTTTTGTATTAATCAATACTAAGGCCAACACTGTGTTTTAGTCCTATCACGTACGGTTATATACCGGTAGATTGATGCATAAGTTTGTCCTTTGATCAGCTATTACTGTTGTAGTATTCTAGGCACCTATTGGCCAGTTTGATTTACAATTCTGGAAGAAGATAATTAATCTTCTCCCAAATTCTCTTTTGCCTCTTCCATGTATCCTTTGGAAGATGAATGCAGAAAACAAGAAATTGTACATCCTTGTACAGACTAGCACAGATGGAAAACTATTTCTTTCGTGCAGAACATCATATCCATTGGAATACTTTTGAGTATAACAAGCCTAAATTCTGCAAAAACTAGACGAAAAAAGAATTGTAATTTTTTAAAATAACTTTTCAGTGTAGACTGTATTTCAGTCAAGTTTGTTATCTTGTAATAATACATGTAATTGATATTTAAGTTTATGTACCATGTTCTGCTGCTTTTTGGCCCATTTTCCTTAACATAGAAGAGAGAAAAATTAAACCAGCCATTAGTTGAGCTTTGTAACTGCGATATTAAAAATGAGTGATTGGCATCTAAAGAAATAAAAAGCAATGTGTCTGCAATTTTTTTTAAGCACCAGTACTAAGTTAATCATTGCTGTACATGTGAGTACAAAATGAAATGTCTACTTACAATATAATCATGCAATAAAATGATGCATTTGTAATGAGATAGGACTATCATACAATTTCCATGTCAAAAGATGCATGATGGCACAATATAATCTATATCTGCCATTTATAACTCAAATCGCAGAACATTCTATTAGAAATTTCTTGCATGTCCATTTATAACTCGAATGTGAGAACATTCTAATTGAAAATTTCATGCATGTCCATTTATAATAACTCAAATCACAGAACAATCTAATAGAAATTTTGTGCATTTCCAGTCCCTATGGAAATGACAATATATAAACTTTTCATAAGCAATCCCTTTTGCTTCCCAAAAATGTCCTATTAAGCCAGGTGGTGTATGTACAGATCAGCACATAATGATCAGATTGTGGCCCCAAGAACGGTTGTCTTTTAAGGCAGATATAAATGGAATAAAATGAAATTTATAGCCAAACAATAAATCAGTAAATAGAGTCGTGTGCCTGAAGTTAAGAGAGATTTACTCTTTAAAAACATGTACAGTCAGTAAAATTTCAGATATTTGCATCCACATAATTGTGTAGGTGCATTCGATTTTCCTTGTTGAATCACTTGTTCAGCTGTGAAACAGTAAATTATAATAACTGGGCAAAAGCAATGACACTGTTCACAGAAGTGTAAAAACCAATGCAAAGGCTATATAACGTATTATAAAATTTAAAACGCTGTTGTTATTATCATAGTATTATAATGCTTTACTGTTGCCTGTCTTTTCTTTGTCCAGCGATCACACTCTCCCTAATTATTCATGGATCCCATCGTTAGATAGTATGGTCTAGTAGGTTCTAATGGGGTCAAAGTCATTGCTCATTATTTTAATTTACATTGCACCTTCCCCTCTGCTCCATAACATCAGTTTATTTAACTGTAGTTATTTGAGAGTAAAAGTTACAACATGGTATACTTGTGGTATTTTCAAGGTCAATGTCATACCTCAGTTTCGTTTGGTTTTTTTCTTCACACCTGCACAATGTAACTTTTAACGTTTTCGAGAAAATTAATTAGATGAGATCTGGTATAAATGTATATCACCCTTAAAATGTGCCACATAACCAGTTGGTGGGAATTGATATTTTCAAGGCGAACGTCTTAGTGTTTTTCATCACACTTTTCTCTCTGGTCTGTAGGTTTGACGTCATTTCACATAAAGTAATGATACCTGGCATACATGTACCACTGAAATGTGTGTCACACATCATGTGTTGAATGTCATTGCTAAGCATTTTATCCTTCCATCATACTTACATTAGTACTGATCCAGATGAAGCAAAGCAACTAATTTACATGTTATCAGTAGCATGTGTCTTTCATACCATGTTCTGGGTATTCAAGGTCAATGTTATGGTATCTGTTGATTGATATATTTCCTTTCAAATATACATATGCCTCTTGTTTTGATGGATGTCATCTCCAACAGGAAAACAAGATTTTATCTCCAACAGGAAAACAAGATTTTATCTCCGGATTCAAGGTCACTGATATCTGGGTTTTTTTTTTCCCCCCCTTCCCTTGTCTTTTCTTATTTGCATCTTATCTCTACTGGCCTTATTAAATGGTAATGAAAATGAATTTCATTGTATGCCTAGCAACTCTATGGCTCTGTTTTCATGGTTATGGTCTGAGTTCATAATCATAAGCTTCAGTGCACAGACCCTAGTAGGCAGGAAACTAAAATTCACTGAATTTGCCTGTTAACATGTTGACTGTCTATAAATTTCATGCAAGATAACTTTTCCGAAAATTATTTTAAGACTCACAGATTTATTTTGTAACTTTTCTAAAATAAAAACATCAAGTCCATAATCACAAATATAGCATACCAGTTTTTCCAATATAAAGTTGGAGGGACTTGTTTCCCTCTAATCTATATCATTATGTACAATCTGTTACTAAAAATAGTTTGTATTTGTAATAATAGACACTTTTCTATATGTAACTGATTGGGTTTATGGCTTTGCTATGTAAAGAGACAACTGGGATTTGATACCTTAGAGAAAATAATTACATAGAATGGCTACATCCCTTGATATTGCTTTAGTACTAGTGGACCAATTACAAAATGTTCATAAAATGTAATTGGTTAAATATTCTTCAATTTTTTAAAATTGAAATGAATTATTTGTTAAGAGTAAACACGTAACACTACTTGAACATTAAAAAGATTACATGTTTTTAAGAGGGAAATTTGCATAGTCTTTTTAGACTAGAAGGGAACACAATTAATGAATATTTCAGTTTAACCTTTTGATTATGTTTAATGAACAAAATGTTTTACTAATCATACAAGGCTTCAATGGTCTGCTTTATTATTATTATTATTATTATTATTATTATTATTATTATTATTTTAGCGAGTCACTGACATACAAATCATTTGCCATAATTTATGTTCCGAGCAAGGAATTTCCTTGCCAAGTAAAAGAATTGTACTTGATAAGAGAACAGTATTTTTTTTTTTTATGGAGTTGAAGTCTTTGTACATAATTCTTTTGTTTATTCCTTAACCATATATTTGCCTGTCATGAAGGTAATCCAGTTATGTTCCTATCAAATTGAAATAAACAATATTGTATGAGGCTTATCAGGAATGTGTTGGACTTAATGTTCTGAACTTTTCACTAGATTTATTAACTCTTCAAGGATATGCATAGTCTGTGTTTATTTCCAATTTGATAATTAAAAAACATATGTCCACTGTCCTACATGAAGATCTAATAGTGATCACCAATAGAAGGATGAGTGTAAACACTTCCCTATGCTGTTTGTGACGGTGATCACCAATAGAATGATGAGTGTAAACACTTCTCTATGCTGCTTGTGATGGTGATCACCAATAGAAGGATGAGTGTAAACACTTCTCTATGCTGTTTGGATTCCCGTTTTCTGATGCCGCTTTGGTTCCAGAACAGTGGTCTGCTGTTACGGCATATTTTGAGATAAATTTGGATTGTTTGAATGTAAAATCATTGGAACCCAACAGAATACATATCCGAATACTTGTTTATGGTATTAAGTGTCCCATAGAAGAAAAATAAGTATTTTTGCGAAGTGTTGAAAATTTTAAAAGTTTTATTTTCATACATTCAGAGGAGGTAATACTAATAACGTGTAGGTCTTAAGCTTCCAACAATTTGGAATATATCCATGTATATTTCAAATTTCTGAGTAACCTCTATTTACCGTACGAAGTCTCAATTCAGGAGTCCTATCTAGTCGTTTCAGCTAATTCTGCAATGACTGGTGTGAAGGCAAAATTATCCCTCAGCTATTAGCGCATTGACCCCATTGTCAGTCAATAACGTTAGTGTACAAAACTATTTAATAACATCTAGAAGTTGTTTCATATATATATATATATATATATATATATATTGATTTTCATTCAGATAAGCAAAAATATTGTTTATGTCTTCTCTTCAAATTATGTATAAAACTTGTTTAAATGAACAGTGTCATGGCAAGATTATATCTGTATGAATTTAGTCCTATAAAGCTCTATTCAAATAATGACAAAGAATGATGTAAACAATGATATGGAGCTGTTTCACAAATTTCAAGTTTTTTAATTTTTATTAAGCATGGTAATATTATGTTGAAATAATTTATACAAACATGAAACAGTTGTCACGAAATTCCAACATTTGTGTTAGATTTCATGAAAATAAATATGGGTTCAGGAAAAGGGTACACACATTCCTCAGCAGGCTGACGACACGTGTGATTTGGTATAGCTTTCATTGTTTGTCCTAATTAAAACTGAAGCTATAAACGTTTTCTGGCACAATCCAGAGTTGTAGACTGTTCATTTTCATGAAATTAAGTAGGACCATGTTTTTCTAAAAATTGACAGAATAGCATTTTGAGAATTGACCACCCCCCACTCCTTTCATGTCACAAAAGTATGCCATGCTGCAACACAGAGAAAGTTGAGACTGAATTTTTATCATGGATGCATTTAGCTTGATTTACTTGCAAAAACTGGTATTTCAATTTTCATGTCCTATGCCTACAATAGAAGGATGAGTGTAAACACTTTTCTATGCTGTTTGTGACGTGATTACCAATAAAAGGATGAGTGTAAACACTTCTCTTTGCTGTTTGTGGCAGTGATCACCAATAGAAGGACGAGTGTAAACACTTCTCTATGCTGTTTGTTACAGTTATCACCAATAGAAGGATGCATGTAAACACTTCTCTTTGCTGATGTTTGTGTGTTAATACTTGATCTCTATGGTCTTAAAAACCATACACAAGAAAGAGCAAAACCAAAAAGCTTTGTTGAATTGAAAACATGTAATTTAAATCCCTAAAATACAAACTGAAAAAATTAAAAGGAATTTAGAGTATGGTGAATGAATTCCTAAGTACTAAATATTCTCTCAGTTCAAAAAGATGAGTTTTATGAATTATTTCCGAAGGTTTTCCAAATGACAGTAAGTAATGTATTGACATATCAACAGTACAGAAGAATCACAATGTTATAATCCCAAAATACCATTAAATGAATTCACAGTAATTCCATATAGCTATTACATATCTAAATTGTCATTAATGATTAAATGAATCAGTCATCTCAATATGTCTTCCAAGAACGATGAGACTGATAATGCCTAATTCTACGAAGTAATTCTGTTCTATTAAATACCAATAATTGGCGATAATGCTATATGAGGTTTGAATGAATTATGTCAGAATTTTCAAATCACTTTTTGAGTAAACAGATCAGCTGTTCAAATAAATAAATCTGATAATCTTTCTTTGAGAAATGTTCCTGGAATGGCAGGGGAGGGTTCAGTTGACCAAGCCCAGCCCTACTAGCAAGGGGGGGGGAGGACAGTTGACCACTTGTTCCTTGGAGCTTGTCTAACTCCCCTCATTCAGTGGGCCATTGGAACACGTGCACACATTATTGACACCAACAAACGCAATGTTTCACAGTGACTGACATATAAAACCCATCCAAGACAAATTCTTAATGATCATAATATAAAAAAGTAAATCTATTTGAAATTATTCAATTAAATATTTTATGTATACAGTACATGCATAATTATTTTAGATCACACACTCGATTTGGTGGATTTGGACAGAAAAGCCAATCATAAAGGCTTGGAAAAAGAATAAGAAACGGGAATGTACTCTACAAGAGTTGGAGTGTGCATTAAAAACTTAAAATGTCATGAAGACAATAACCAGCAAAGTTTTTTATGACTGTCAAACACAGGACTACAAGGGGCACTATAAAATTTGTGGAACACAATGCCGAAGTGTAGTCTTCCACGCTTCATTTTCTGCTGAAACATCACATGCTTATCAATTCAGCTATTTATTGTGACCTCAAATTTTTCAAACATTTACTGGTTACAGGTTATCAATAACCAATCAAAAAATGTTTCTACTGACACTGCATATTTCATCCCAAACGATAATGCTTGGAATATATTTTTCACCCATTCATTCAGGAGTCCGTTTATCTCTCTTCCGTCAAAAGAATTAAAGATTAGATGATTTAATATTTCTTTCTCACATTTCTCTTTTGATTATGATAAAAGTGACTAAAATAGACTTGAAAATGGTTCAATTAAAAACACCTTCACAAAAATTGCAAAATTTCTTCTTAAATAAAATCAAATAAATAATCAAAATATGTATGTGGATTTATTTATGTCATATTACTCATAAATCTTATGAATTAGATATATAAAAAAAAAGTCCGATCAAATTTGATGCAGTAATGTGCGTAATTTTTGCGTGAACAAAAACCCTTGGTTACCATATTCATCAATAATTATGTCAACACTAAATTGTTCTACCCTGACTGGGCAGTGTAAATATTGTTCTGATGGCGTTTTCAAGTACCTCTTTGTTGTGTATAAACAAGAACTTTGAAGAGAGAGTTCAAGAGTACGTGAAACCTCTTAGAGGCTAACGGGTGGACCCGCAATACGTTGACCGGGGGATTCAACCAGGCCATTGGGTACGGGACGCGTGGGGGTTATGCTGAGCTGTAAAGCTAGTGCCTTCGTGTGGGTCTCCGGGCAGACTGGTGCACTTTCCTCGGGTCAATTGCCACGACCGGCTCTCCGTGCGGCCAAGATTTGACAAGATTTTATATAAAGATTTATTGATAAAACTATATTTCTAAAGAAGGTATTTGGCCTGGTCAGTAAGTTTGAAATGTATCCTTGATAATAACGGATTATAACACCGTAGATAAAGCTGATTAATGGATTCTTGTACAATCAAATATCCACGAGGTACTTGTGGAGTAAATGTATACAAAATATATCCTTGCTGAGCTTGATTCGATTTGTCAAGATTTGCTTGATAGTTGCCATCAATTATATCACATATAAGATTGACTGCAATTGTTGATGTTATATTTACAATTCCTGTTGAAATATGACGACCTCCACCATATGGATCATTGTTAAGTTTGAGAATAGTTGGAGGTGGTGCTATTTTTCTTCATAAATCAACGATTTGTGGAAAATTCTCATTAATAAGATTATTAATTAAAAAAATTTGGTTCGTTGGTGGAAAATCCTAGTAATATAAATGTAGGTTGATCATTTTCAGTTACTTTATAATGTTCTAAAAATAGTTTCGTTTTATCATCGTTTTTATTGTAACCAAATGATATTTGATCATGAATTCGCTGGTTAATATATTTAATATCTGATGCAACCTGATTTAAATGTTGTATTGTTTCATTAAACTCTTGTTTTAATTCATCAAAATTATTTTCTGTCATACTTATAAAAAAAAATTGTAAGTTCTGAAATTCACACATTAATCAGATTTGGCTTTTCTTTAAAAAAGTAATTAATATGTTCTTTGTTTACAATTATTTTCCCAGAAAAATTAGAACCATAAACACTAAACATAGATGGTGTTATTTCACCATCTGACCCAATAAAACCAACTATATCAGGTTGAACACTGTAAATGGACAGTTACCATTGTTTTTTTCTTCGATATTCTGGAAGGTTTATAACTTTAAAAAATTTGTTAGTAGAAAAATCGTATTTTGGTCCTGGTGGTCCTTTATATTCTGGTGAAACTTCAGGCCGTCCTAAGTACTCATTGTGATATTAAAGTCCATTACTCTCTCTCTCTCTCTCTCTCTCTCTCTCTGCCATTTCAAATTTCAGCCATTTTCTCAAAACATAGAAAACTTAACGTCTTTTCTTTAAAAGGAGGTAAAACCTAATGTGTTTGGTATGATCAAATCCTAAACTTGTATATACAGTCGACTACGGTTAACTGCACACCCTCGGGCCCATCACGAGACCGTGCAGTTAACCGGAGTACGGTACAGTACATTTTTAAGCATCGGGACCAGCATGATTGCGTGCAGTTATCCGGAGTGTGCAGTTAACCGATGTGCAGTTAAGTGGAGTCGACTGTACAAGGGAGGAGTGCCCTACTTGCCAGTTCTAATTATTTAATTTACATTTGCCTCTTCCAGTTGAATTTGCATTGCATCTTTTTGCATATGCTTTGCTCTTACTTGTGCACTTGCATTACCATCTCTTCCTTCTTTCAGTGAATTTGCATTTGCGTTGCGATTTTTAACTAATCGTCTTGATTTCCAAAACCAGATGGAAATCAAATCCAAACATTTTTATCAAGAATATCCATGTTCAGCCAATACACTTTCAAAATATTCATCTCTTGCCTCACTAAAGAAGCTATTGCTTCAGAAAGATCACAAAGCTTGCAAGCTCAAGCAACTTTTTTTTAATGGAATCTTAATTCCCCATGCATATGACCTGAAACATAATTTCTCTAGATGACATGATGAAAGCTTGTTGATAAATTTTCCAAATATGTCGAACTAAACTACCAGCAGCTAAGAACAACACAAAAGAATCAATCCTAAAATGTCATTAAATGAATTCATTAATTCCATACAGCAATTATATATGCAAATATTCTTTAAATGAATGTTAGAGCATGTAATTCCAATGAATCATTAAATTAAGAAAGGAATCGTTCCTTTCAGTATAACTCTTCCAAGGCTGATAGTACTACTACTAATGCCCAATTCTGTGAAATAATTCTGTTATATAGAATACCAATACATATTAGAGAGAATGCAAAATGAGACTTGAATTATTCATCTTAGCATTTTGAAATCACTTTATCAGTAAATGGATAGCTGTTCTAACACTGATAAATCATTAATTGGGTCAGCTTTCTTTAGGAATTTGTGTCCTGGAGTTAGGTCATGTGATGTTTGCCAGACCTAAACTGTACATCTCAATCTTAGAACTTTATGAATGAATCAACGCATTTGATGAATGACTTAGCTGACAGTAGAAACTATGGTCATAGGATATGTCATTAATTAAATGACTCTTACGAAAACTATTATGAAACAAGATACATAGCAACTTTTTTCAGTATAAGCTATGATTTATGTGCCTCAGTATTGTGACACAAAAGTGTAAGTGCATAAGGGAATAAATCCTTCATGCTGTCCATTCTCTGTGTTTACTCAGAGACTGGTAATGGCACATGATATATCGTCTTGAGTTCTGATTCTTGGTGAATAAGATATAAAAGAAACAATTAAATAATCATTGGAAAGCCTTCTCCAGCACTGTACTTTTTTCCATATATTACAATAATTATCTTCTTGATTTACTCCTTCACTCTAGTCTTATCTTTCTGAGGACAATACACAAGAATCACAACTCGCTCACCTTGTCTTTATATATACATATATACACTGGTACCACATGACCTATCATGTTACCCAATGAGTCAATTCACAACAGAAACATCCCCTTGTCAATGCAGGAATACATATAAAACTGCAGACTTGTGATGAAAGGGAAAGTTGTTACAGTAACTAAAAAATCTGCGTTTGTCAGGAGTGATATTTCAAAAACCAGTTTGTTGTGAATAATTTGTTCCATTAATGACTCTTTCCCACCACCACAACCACAAAATCATAACGAAATGCAGCAGCTTGCACAAAATGCATCACAGAATATAGGATGTTGTACTTGATGTGTTCAAAGCACATGCTCACATCAAACATTCACAGAAATGTGAGTTCTTATTTTTCCAAAATTCATGTATTGCAGTTCTTGATTGACTTTATTTCAAAAGTTTTAGTAACCATTTTGATCCTGTTTACAGAATACTTTATTGCATTTAAGGTTTTTTCAACTTCAAATTATGAGTGAAGAGTGCTTGCACATTTAATTGGGATAAGAGATATAATTTTTTTTACCTTTTCTTTCCTTATATGTATTGGATTGCTGTAATTAATCATTAATGGATGAATGCCCTGCAAAATCCAGAAATGCATGTCCCAGCTCCTTTGTGAATGGAAGGAGTGTGAGTAGATTTTGCAGAAGAGATTTAGTGATAATGATGATACAGGAAATAATCTTGGGTACATTTGTACATGATAATTCCATTACCTGCCAGTTTATTGTCCCCCCCCCCCATATAAAAGAACGGCTATTAAAGTGAGATTCTCCATGAGTACTTCTGTCCATCTTGGGTTTCTCTCTGTACAGCAGCTTCCAAGTTAATTATGTCACAATGGCATTCAGATTTCATAGTGTAAAATTTCTGCTCGATATTTTGATGTTTAACCAATCAAGAATTTTGCAACATTTGCAGGTGTTTTAGAATTTTACTTTTCAATGACTCTGATTTTGATTACCTTTGCTTTGGATGCCAGTCTTAACAAGTCATTGGGATTGTGCTCCATAATGTCCTAAATATTAGTATAAATAAAACTTTCTTTTCACAGAAGACTAAGAATATTTGTGGCAAATGTTGTGGATGAGATTTGGGTGGTTTTATAAAAATACTGAATTTGAGTCTCCGTAAGCAATACAAATTATTATTCTGAATTCTAGCTGGTCCTAAATGCAAATGATGCAGCTCAGAGTTTCAGTATGGCTAAATCAGTATTTAGGAATACTTTTGAGTTAAAAGAAGAAAGGGTCTTCTCTTGAATTCCTAGAGATTTATTTTGATCCGTAGACATCAGTCCTTTAAATGAACTTGTGTTAGTAATACAGACATATTGATGGTTACTTAGCATTACATGTATCTGCATAAACTTGAATGCCCATCATGGCGAGATGTTTTCTGTCAAATTCTGTTGGGCAGTGTTTGCCATCATTCAATGGTTTTCCTTTTCTTTGTAAGAATGGTCATAAATGAAGGTGGTATGCATTATTTTTACAAACTTTAAAACCATTCCATCAAATTTTATCTTTCTGTCCATTGGCTTTTAAAAAGTTCATACAAGTTTTTTCTTCTTTCATTGAAGGAAGCTGAATTTGATGGCAGATCATCTGAATATATTTGAAAGCTGTAATTAACAGGATGCCAAATTTAGTTAAATTTGTTCCAGTGGTTTTTTTTTAAAAAAAAAAGAAGTTGAAAATAGCATTAGTGATAGATAGATGATCATGTCATATGAAAATTAGGATAAAGCGCTACACCTTAAATTTATTAATAATAATATTAATATTAATAATGATAACGAAATGAAATGATGATACAAGTATTTTATTTTAGAGAGAATTTAGTTTAGTTTATAAAAGTAATCGCCCTTCAAGCTCAATGGTATAATAATAATAATAATAATAATAATAATAATAATAATAATAATAATAATGAGGACTTTGTATTGCACCTAATCTTTAGAGCTCTAAGCACTTTACAACATTAGAATACACACATAACATAAAAAAACATAATGATATGATTTTTTTAAAAACAAATGAAATTAGAAAACAAAACATTGCTGAAACTATTTAAGATAGAAAATAGTATTAGGTCTTTAAGTTTGTTTTTGCAGTCAAAATAGGTAAGTTTTAAATACATTCTTGATGAATAGGATCACTGTCTTTATATCTAAGTTCAGTGGGCATGTTGCTGGTCCCTGTTGTGCAAAAGAGCATTTTCATAATGGGAATAATGAGTGTACAATTGTCAGAAGAGGAGAGTATCTTGCTGGTGTGTACACATGGGTGAGGTCAGATAAGTATGTTGGACTGGAGTCCGTCAGTGAAATGTAGCTAATAGAAAAAAATCTGTATTTGATTCTGGATTGAATGGATAGCTAGTGAGAGGTACATGGCAGTAGGGACGTGTGCTCTGATCATGGTACTCTAAGGATGATCCGAGCAGCTGTGTTTTGAACCTTCTGAAGTTTTTTTTGGAGTAGATATTGAGACGAAGCAGACAGAATTGAGTTACAATAGTCCAGTCTTGAAAGTACTAATGATCACACAAATGTTTTAGTGGCATCATCTGAAGGATATTTGCAAATGGAGCTGATGTGTCTCAGCTCAAGATATGCAGCCTTGCATATGTTCATGATATGTTGGTGCAATGTGAGAGTACTGTCCAAAGTAACACCTAGGTTTTGCACTGACTGTGTGAATTTAATGTTCGTGTTACTGATATTTATTGTTTGAGGTAAAAGATGTGAATGAGGAAGTCTTTGTATTGTGATCAGAATGGCCTCAGTTTTATTATCCTTCATCTGCAGCTTGTTACATGTCATCCATGATTTGTGTATTTGGGCGTCATCAGTGTACACTTGGTGAGACACTGAATGATGATATACGACACTTGAGAGTGCCTGAGTGTACAGAATGGAGAGACAAGGTCCAAGAACAGACTTCAGTGGAACACCACGACATGGATTAATAGGGCTGGAGTGTCCTGTTGACCAAGTAAGACTTAAACCACAGTAAGTCTGCATCATGAATTTAGTATTTTAATACTTGTTAAAATAAAAAGTAATTATTGCTATCTTCATATAATGTGCATTGTTATACTCTCCATAAGAGGGCCTCAAGGGAGAATAGTCCTTGACTAATGAGTCGCCCTCTATAAATAAAGCATTGTTATTATTAATATTATATAATTTTTTTTAATTATTATTATTGAATGCCAAATATATGTTGAAGACAGTGAATTAATATATCATGGTCTATTGTTTTAAATGCTACAGACAAATCCAGGAGAGTGAGGACTGTAATCTTTTCGCTATCCAAAGCAGAGAGAATGTTGCTAACTATTTTTAGAAGAGTAGTTTCAGTACTGTGGCAAGGGCAATATGCAGACTGTACATTGCTAAAAAGACTGCTTGAATTCAGATGAGATACAAGTTGGGTTAGAACAACCTTTTCTAAGACTTTTTAAATGAATGGGAGATTAGGAACTGGGTGGTAGTTATTTAAATCATGTTGGTATTGGATCAAGTTTACATGACTTTGGTGCATTCTTCATCAAGTTTGTATGTACTAAATCCATAGAGACAGGTTCAAATGCTGCTAACAGTTGCTGCTGAAATTCTGTATCACAACTGTTACGTGCTTAGGCTCGAATAAGCAGCAACACAGAAAGAGTGAAAACTAACAAGCTTGTTTAACTTTAACAATGAATTTATTAAGTACAATTATTTTCATAAAATAAATAAACTTACAGTTTTAGAGAATCAAATCCAACATTAATCCAATATAGAATTCACAAATTAATCCAATAATGGAATTGCAAGTCCTAATAAATAAATGTTCTAAAAGTTCCAGGTTCGAATCCTGACGATGTAATCCAAAATGGCTGACAATGTCACGTGGTACAGTTCTTGTTTTTAATCATCCAAATGAATATCATAAACATATGTCCTTTTTCCAGATAATTCTTCTTTTCCAACGAATTGACACAAAGTCCAAAATAATTAAACTCAAACAGATAATACACAACCAATAACTTACAATAAGCCCAAAATCTACTAATGTCAGCTTCTAAAATACAGCTATATATATTGTAATTCCCTCGTAAACAAGAGGAATCATGTGATTCTGGAAGGTCATGGAAAAGAAGCTACCTTCTCCAAGTCACGTAATAATGGAATATTCTAGAAGGAAATCATTCACTTCCCACCCTCAATAAAAGTGTTGTCCTTGAAATTGACCAATAATTTTAGAGACTTGTTGACAATGTCTAAAGTAAGGTCAGGATTTAGGTCAAATAAGCCAAGGTCAAAACTTGTTTACAATCTAAGTCAGCCTATTTACAGTTAAAGTGATTAAGCTGAACTTTCTAGAACAATTTCCCAATTAATGGATATTAAACCCTAAATGATAAATTTGGATTTAACAATTAAAAAAATAAATTTAAATCCAATAGCCGTAACACCTTCCCCCATAAAATAAAAAGAAAGGTTTATATGATAAAACTTTCTTTTTATCACAAACCAATTTACATCTAATGTCAAAAGAACTAGTACAAATTACACAATATAATAAATTATACACAGGAAAGAGTGTCTACAATTATATTATCAAGAAATAGCCTCAAATTTTTAACTTTGTCCATGTCCCACAAAATGTCCCAGGAAAGGCACACAATCACAACAGAACTCACTTTTAGACAAATTAATTGTCAAACATACATTAGTGAGTCTGTTAAAGAATTATCGAATTGTTGCTAGATGTTCTTTCCAGGTGTCGTAGATGATGACGTCACAAATCTCTAGAGCAGAGATGAACATTTTTATGAGACGTTGAAATGGACTTTCTTTATATTGGTAGAGTCCTTTTGGAGTCGCAATGTTGAGTTTTCCTTTGCTCTTTCCGTAGTGGAATCTGTCAAAATCCTTTCAGAAGGTCAAAATTTGGTGACATACTTGCCGTTCCCAATTTTATCAATAGAATAGTCAATTCTTGTTAATGGGAATGAATCTGTTTTTGTCACTCTGTTCACCTTTCTTTAATCAGTGCACATACGGAAAGTTTTATCTGCTTTAGGAACAGTATGCATAGTGAACTCCAATCACTTTTACTGGGCTTGATAAAATCATTCTCCAGCAAATATTGAATTTCCTTTTTCAAATATTCCTGTTTGAGTGGACTCGTCCTGCATGGAATTCTCAATCTCAACGTCATGAAAATTTTGTTTGTTCTTGTAAGAATATCTGGACATAAGTGCTCATATAATAATAACTTTCAGTTCATTTCTTTCTTGCACTTGCAACTGTGAAAGTTTCTGGTCTAGATTTGTTTATAATTTCTGAATTCCAACAATTCGTCGCTCCAATGTCAGTAGAATCCGACGATATTTCTTCAGCGAGTGGGACAGGCACAACTAAATTAATTACATATTTAACATGGCTATCTCTTTCAATACTGGTACTCCTATAATTAATTTAGATCCCAGGAGCACTAATACTATAATTTAACTAATTCATTTTCTTCTTAACTTTGTACGGGCCATAATATCTAATCTGAAGAAAAGTAAGAAGAATGAACAAGAGTAACACAACTCCATTATCAGACTCAAAAGTTCTCTCCCTTGTAGTTCTTTCAAACCATAGTTTCATTTTTAACTTTAATTGATTACTTGACTTGGTCTTAGATAAGGAATCCACACAATCTACCATAATTCCACTGAATGTTTCATCAAACGTAGGAATAGGTTGCAGATGAGCCTTACGTATCTTCTGATTGGGTTTTCCTACCATTTGACAAGCATGACAAGATCTACAATATTTGACAACATCACTTTTGATTTCTGGCCAATAGAAGTGAGTCAAGATCTTGTGATACATTTTATTATTCCCTAAATGACCAGCCAAAGGAGTTTCATGGGCCAGATTAAGTATTTCCTGTCTGTAAGGTTTTGGAACTACTATTTGATAGTTCACTGACCATTTATCACCAGCAGGTACCTCAGAAGGTCTCCATTTTCTCATAAGAATTCCATTTTTAATGAAATAATAGACAGGAACTTCAGTAACTTCAGTCTCATTTATGACCCTTTGAAACAAACAGGAGATCTCAGGATCTTTTTCCTGTTCAACGACAAGTGACTGTCGTTTATCACCCTGATTAAGAGAATGAGTTATTAAAAGAGGATCACTATGATCAATACCTTCTGATTGATCTAAACCAAAAGTAAAAGTGATCTCATCAAAAACCTGACCTATACAAGCGCCAGTTGAAGGAATGCTGCCTTCTGTAACATCACTCTCAAAATCATCACCCTGATTAGAATAAAGAGAATGAGTTGTCAAAAGAGGATCACTATGATCAATACCTTCTGATTGATCTAAACCAAGAGTAAAAGTGACCTCATCTAAAGCCTGACCTATACTAGTGTCAGATAAGGGAATACAGCCCTTTTCAACTTCATTCTCAAGAGCTTTCTTTACCATAGCTGTAGTAACTGTACAAGCTTGAAATATATCAGGGATTTCTTTTTCAATAGGATCAACTTTCTGATCCAAATTAGGCTTGTCAGTTACAAGTGGATTAACCACAACCTTGTCTCCAGCTAAGTCGTTGCCTAGCAATAAATCTATTCCCTCAACAGGTAAAACCGAGACTGTTCCGATTGTCACAGGTCATGATACTAAGTCTGATGACAAATTTACACAATGGAGAGGAACATTAACAAAGCAGCACTCCAACCCCTGAATAAGAACACTTTCATTAGAAGAAGACTTCTCAGATAAAGGCAAAGTACCTGATAATAAAAGACTCTGAGAGGCTCCTGTGTCCCTTAAAATTTTAATAGGGGTGGGATTGGCTGAATCACCCAAGAGTGATACAGAACCCTTCGATATGAATAGTTCATAATTCTCCATATCAAAATCAGACTGGGATTTATTAGACCCAACAAATATATTGCTTTCAATACATGACTGTGACCTTGACCTCTTGTAAATAAGAGCATTTGGAACTGGTCTATCTTGATTCTGTTGCCTTTTTTTCAATTTGTAGCAATCAGAAATAACGTGTCCTTTTTTCTTGCATAAGTTACACGTCGGAAGAGACAAGGATCTAGAATCAAACTTCTCTGAAGTCTGATTTTTGAAAGTTGTGTTAGTTTGAGTTTTAGAAGGGCTTGAATTAGGCGGAAATTCTTTTCTGCCAGAAAATTGTTGAGTAGAAGTCTTGTTAACAAAAGGAACTTTATGTGTCGAAGAATATTCGTCAGCAGCTTGAGCAGCATTTTCCAAGGTTTCAATCTGATGCTCATCAAGATAAGTTTTAACATCATTATGGACACAGTTTTTGAACTCTTCAATTAATATAATTTGCTTGAGATTTTGATAATCCTGCTCAACTTTCTTGGCTAAACACCATCTATCAAACAACTGCTCTTTTTGTCTAGCAAATTCGACATGAGTTTGTCCAGCTTCTTTTCTGTAATTTCTAAATTTTTGCCTATAAGCTTCAGGAACTAACTTGTAACCTCTTAAAATGCATTCTTTAACTACGTCATAATCACCACTTTGCTGAACAGACAGTGAAGTGTAAATCTCACTAGCCTTACCAGTAATTACATATTGTAGTAACTGAGTCCAATTCTCTCTTGGCCACTTTAAATTTTCTGCAACTTTTTCAAAAAGAATAAAATATTTGTCTACTTCTTTTTCTTTGAAAGGGGGCACTAATCTAATATTCCTTGCTAAATCAAAATTTTGATTTGATGTATGATGGTGATTCTCACTTGCCAGCTCCATTTCTTTCATTCTAATTTCATATTGTAATTGTTTTTCCTTCTCCCTTTCCTGAAATTCCAGCTTCTTCAACTCTAATTCTCTCTCTCTCTCTTTCCTCTCTCTCTCTATCAATCTGCATCTGCTCCTTTTGTAATTCAATTTGCTTTTCTTTCTCCCTTTCCTGTCTCTCTTTCTCCTTTTCCTCTTTATCAATCCGCATTTGCTCTTTTTGTAATTCAATTTGTTTCTCTTTCTCCTCTCTCTCATATTGTAATTGCTTTTCTCTCTCCCTTTCCTGAAATTCTAGCTTCTTCAACTCTAATTCCATCTTGAATTTTAATTCTAATTCCTTTAGTTTAAGGTCAGAGTCTGGTGTAGACTTAATGACTGGAATCAAAGCACTTTGTTCCAAAACATCCTGTTCTACCAAATACTGAACCAAAATCTTTTTGATATCTTGTTTCGTTAAAGAAGCCTTCACTTCGGAAAGATCATATTTCCTGGCAAGTTGAACCAACTCATCTTTTTTGAAAAGATCTATTGCTCCTGGGTAGGATTAGAAAGAAATATTTCTACCTTAGATGTCATTTTGATACAAGCATGTCAGTCTCACTAAAGATTTAAAATTCTCAAAAACTAGGGGAAATTCAAATTTAAATTCAAATTTATCTCAAATCTCAATCCCAGACGATAGCCCCCAATTTCTATGTTACGTGCTTAGGCTCGAATAAGCAGCAACACAGAAAGAGTGAAAACTAACAAGCTTGTATAACTTTAACAATGAATTTATTAGGTACAATTATTTTCATAAAATAAATAAACTTACAGTTTTAGAGAATCAAATCCAACATTAATCCAATATAGAATTCACAAATTAATCCAATAATGGAATTGCAAGTCCTAATAAATAAATGTTCTAATAGTTCCAGGTTCGAATCCTGACGATGTAATCCAAAATGGCTGACAATGTCACGTGGTACAGTTCTTGTTTTTAATCATCCAAATGAATATCATAAACATATGTCCTTTTTCCAGATAATTCTTCTTTTCCAACGAATTGACACAAAGTCCAAAATAATTAAACTCAAACAGATAATACACAACCAATAACTTACAATAAGCCCAAAATCTACTAATGTCAGCTTCTAAAATACAGCTATATATATTGTAATTCCCTCGTAAACAAGAGGAATCATGTGATTCTGGAAGGTCATGGAAAAGAAGCTACCTTCTCCAAGTCACGTAATAATGGAATATTCTAGAAGGAAATCATTCACTTCCCACCCTCAATAAAAGTGTTGTCCTTGAAATTGACCAATAATTTTAGAGGCTTGTTGACAATGTCTAAAGTAAGGTCAGGATTTAGGTCAAACAAGCCAAGGTCAAAACTTGTTTACAATCTAAGTCAGCCTATTTACAGTTGAAGTGATTAAGCTGAACTTTCTAGAACAATTTCCCAATTAATGGATATTAAACCCTAAATGATAAATTTGGATTTAACAATTAAAAAAATAAATAATTTAAATCCAATAGCCGTAACACAACTGTGTGGTGACAATGAGTCAATTGAAATTGTGTTGTCACGCTTATCTCTAATGGGTTTGTACTTTATCACGAAGAAATTTGCAAATAGTCTGGAATGTCAACTGGAGAGAAGATAGTTGGAAATGGTGTACATTTGTTCCTTGAGATTAGCTTGTTAGTAATCTTGAAGAGCTCTTTGCAGTTGGAACTTCCATGATCTTAGCACTGTAGTGGGCTGATTTGGCTGCATGGACTATGTTTGTGACGTTCATCTTAGCAGCTTCATAGATTTGTTTATGAATAGTTAGTCTGGATGAAAGTCAAAGCCTCTCAGCTTTAAAGTGGTCTCTTTTAGTAGTGTGAAGCTGGTCCCTAACACTGCTATACCATGGATAACACTTTTGAATTGATATTCAGTGCTTGGTGGCAGGGGCATGTTTTTCAAACAATGAACACAAGCAGTTATCAAGTTGTTCTGATGTAGGAGGTAAGCAAGTTGGTATTTTAGCTTGGATGTCATACAATAGTTTGGTTCTATTTTTATCATACAGAGGTTTCTCTTAGTAGCAAATAAAGGTGGAGGGTTAGGGGCATGATATACGTCAAGATGGCATATAATGCAGAGGTGATCTGATGCAAGTTCATGGGATAACAGGGAGGACAATAGAATATTATCGAGTCTATGAAGAATCCAGTCTAAAATTTGACCATGTTTATGGGTGGATTGGTTAACTGACTGCTTGTGGTTGGAAACGTTAATAGAATCTACCAAATTTCCATACTCAAGGAGATTCAGTCAGCTACTTTTTCTGCTAGGAGGAGGGTGGTAGAGACAGAGAAAATAGAGTGACCATTATTCCAGTGTGAGTGTTGTTTGGAAGATGTGTGGTAAAAATTGAAGGTTTTGTTTTTGGTTAAGACATTTGATCATGGAGTTCTTGTGCTATAGCAGTTTGAACGAAATGTACAAAAAGGCATTAATTTTCATTAAAAACAAAAAGAGAAACTTAAGGAGGGGAAAAGAAAAGAAAAGAAGAGGTGAGATGCCAAGGAAGAATTAATTGACTTGGTAATCATACAGATATATCATGTAGCCATTTTCTTTTTTTTATAATGACATGCATTGTAGTAAAGAATATTTATTTCACATCTTTAGGTAAATGATTCCAAATCAATGGACCAGAATATGCATTACTTTTCTTAATTCCTTTTGCAATTAATATTTGATGAAGACTGTAAAAAGGTTGAATTGTTTGCTGTGTTTGTACCACTGTAAGGAGATAATGAAGACCCAATCGATTTGTTTGGAGCCAACACAACTAAAAACTGTAAAGCACAACAAAATTTTATTTTCTTAAATGTAAAGTTGACAAATATTGTCAAGTTCATAAAGTATTCCTCTATGAATTACAAAATACAAGTATGTTTAATATTCCACTAGGGCACTCTTTACTTTCTTTTAATTTTACTTAAATATAGTAAGAAAGGCACAAAAAGTCACAAAATAGAATCTAATTAGCAATAAAGATAACATTGTGAGTTTCACAATAAGAAAACAAGTCAAAAACACTTTTTATTTTCAGTGAAAGCTGCACTAATCAAAGTGCATCTTGAATTTTTAAAAATATTTTTCCAGTATAATACTTATCACAACTGCCAATGTGATCATACAATTTTTGACCACATTAGTGAAACAGCCATAACATGTTAATTGCCTATAGCAAAATACTTTTCTTGAACAAAATTCTGAGCAGTGTAATTTTGAAAGGTGGGGTTGACAGTCTTTTGAGGATTTTGGGATTAAATTGAACTTCAGATTTAAAAAACCCAACCCAACAAACAAAATCCAGTTCAGTAAATGAAGTGGAAACAAACGTATTTGTTTTAAAACCATGACAATTTATATTTTTATGAAAATAAATTCAAAAGAACTTGCTTATCTGTACAAACTTACAATTTTTGCTTAAAATAATGAATTTTTTTAAAACTGGCAACTTTCAAATTAATACCTCAATTATTAGAATTTACTGAAGAACATATAGACTATTAATTTCTAACATTATAGGAAACTGGAAAAGAAATAAATATTGGTCATTATAACAAATGTAATTTGTACATTCAAAGGTTATGTAATCTTGCTCACTTCTAGTATTATATCACATTAGCTCTTGCATGAAGTTTTCTGCGCAAAACACAATGTGATACTAACTACTCCAGTGGCCCAGTGGTTAGAAAATCCACCGTGGGAGTGAGAGGTCATGGCTTTGATCACTGGCCGAGTCATACCAAAGACTTATAAAAATGTACTAACAGCTGCCTTGCTTGCCATTCAGCATTCAGAGGTTAGTGTTAGGACTGGTCGGCCTGGTGTCAGGATAATGTGACTGGGTGGAACATCATGCTACATGTCTGCAGCATGATGCTCCAGTGCTAGACATCACTATAAACTGCAGACATCGTAGCGATATGACTGAAAAATTGTTATTGCTACATTAAAAATCCTAATCAAACAAACAAACAAACAATAGGATACTTCCTACCATATATACTCATTTGTAAGTAAAGTCAAATAGAAAAAGCCATTAATATAGATCTGCCTTAGTATAATACACCTGAAATTCATGGTCTGCTTGATCTACTGATTACTCCATATACACTACACAGACCAAGATCTGCCATCACATTATGTGACAGTAAATCTGGGTTTGTGCATTTTGAAGATGTATTCAACTTATAAGCGAGTACATATGGAACTTTCATTGAAATTATTTACAGTGACAACCATGATGATCGTTTAAAACCATACAATAAATCCTACAACCATGAGCTTTATCTAAAATTCAGCTAATGAACAAGACATTGCATGGCATGCAACAGGTCCTATGATATGCCTTAACAAAACTACCTGGTGTGGAAAAAGACATCATGTCTAATCAAACATCAGCTTTCAACACTGTATCAATTTTAACCAAAAATTTAAATATCTATTACAAATAAACAACAAGGATAATCTCAATATTACATTCAAATACAGGATAAGATGTGCCTTATTTTAATATACATGTATTGTTACTGGGAGCCTCCATGACTCGGTGGTTAGATAGCTGGACTTAATCCATTAATTGGCAATTTTTTTTAATCCCACCCCCAATCAATAACTGTCAAACTTTCAGTGACCCCCCCCCCAATAAAATTATGTCAAATTTTGCTTATCCCTCCCCTACAAACTAACAATATTTTATACAGCTGGCTTTTGTGCTAAAAATAGAATCATGGAAATTAAAAGGTCTACAAATAACTTTTAATACATATTTTTTACTTGTTTAACAGATTTCAAATTGACTATAACACTTTGAATTCATGAAAACATCGAGACTTTATATTCTTGCTTCTATCATTTTCCTATTTCCTGTTTTTTGATTTATAAAATTTATTGTAAAAAATAACATCGTTGATGTCAATTTATCTTGAACACCCCCCTCCCCCATGCCAACAATTGTCAAACTTCTTCAAACCTCCCCTACCCCCATTTTGTTGACATAATTAATGGAAAACCCCTAATGACCAAAAAGACACCAGTTCAAATACTACCATCAGACCAGCCTGGGTCTTTCGGCAAAGCACTTTACTCCAACTGCCTTGATGTGTAGTAAAGTACCACAAGTACTGTGATATGAATTTGGAGTTTCCGAACCCTAGCATGTCTCGCATATGCTTGTCTTGATGAGGCTAGTTGTTGCACTTTCTTTGTCACATTAATTTGTCAACATATTCCATATAAAACTGTATCAACAACAACTTGAATTGTTTTATTGGCAATTGGCTTTTTTTGCTGGGATGTTTTAACATTCAGAAACTTTTGTGACTTTACTGGATTAATTTCTGATAAAATATTAGCATTTGTTTGAATTATAATCTGTTAGACAAAATGTGAATACAGTAAAACCTGTCTTGAGAGACCACTGCTATGAAAGACCAACTATTTTGACAGACCAGAATCTCCATGAACAGATTTATTCATTATATAGTGTTATGACCTGTTATGAGAGACCACCTGTCTTGAGAGACCATTACTTTTTGGCAGAAGGAGTGGTCTTTCAAGACGGGTTCTACTGTATAAGGCTTTTCATGAAATCAGTTTTCAGTGTGGGATTGTGTTTTATTAGCAATTAATTTGCTTCAATCAGCAAAACATTTAAAACCTTAAATGTTTAACTTAATGGAAAAAACTGAATGGACATAACACTCAGTGAATAAATCTGAACTTCAAAATCAAAATGGCACAAATAAGTATATTTTCTTTTCTGTCACAGTCTTGGAAACAGGAGGAGAAGAAGACTCAATCTCAGAAATGTTTTAGACAATTTAAGGATGAGTGGAAAAAAAACTGACAATTCTGTCATGTACATCCTTGATATCTGAATAATATCTAACCAGTTCGTAGTTGTGTGGTTATATTTTTACATATAAAATTATTTGAGAAATTGATAAAAGAATGTTGAAAAGTTGAAAATATAATAAAGTATAAAACAATGCAGTCTGTTTCATATAAAAAATATACACACAGTAACACGTAGTTAGAAAAAGAAACACCTGCAAAAAAAATGAGATTTTATGTACAAAATACTGTACAAGTGTTTCTCATTATTCAGCACGAGACAAGAAATCTTAAACATCATCTATTTTCACCAATAATGAAGAATCACAGCTATGGGCTCATGACTTTTCAAATAAATTGACTCTTGAGATTTTCATTTCGACTCTTGAGATTTTGGAGTCAAAGGTCAGCTGACTCTTCAGTTTGGAAATCTATTGAGAACCATGCCTCAGTATAACACAGTCCATTTTATAATAAATGTGTGGTCATGACTCCCATTACATCATGTAATATTAACACTGTAACATACCAAACTGTATGTGGGCCCTGAGTGGTTGAGTGGTCTAAACCGCTCACTGTTTTGGATCAATGCCATCTCACCTCTGTCTGTGTGGGTTTGAGTCTTTGATTCGGCTAATGTGGTTATGTGAGAAAGCTTGCCAGTTGCTTCTTGTGGGTCAGTGGTTCTCTCCAGGGTTTTCCCGGCCGCCATGTATAGCATATCTTTTGCTGAAAAAATGGTATTAAACCATACAACAACAACAACAACCAATTAAGTATATAGTACCCCAGTATAACACAGTCCCATTTATATGATAGGTATGTTCATGGATCGCATTACATTATGTAATATGTTTAATGTGCTCCAGGATAATGCTTAATCACCATTAAGACAATACTCTTGTATGGGCCCCTTTTATCAGTGTTAATCTGTGAGAAGATGGTACTGTACTCTTGTATGGGCCCCTTTATCAGTGTAATAGTATGAGAACACAGTACACTTGTATGGACCTATTTATCAGTGTAATAGTTTGAGAACACAGTACACTTGCAAGGGCCCCCTTTATCAGTACTGCACTGATATGGGCCCTCTTTATCAGTGTAATAGTATGAGAACACAGTACACTTGTATGGGCCCCCTTCAGTCCCGGATTACCCATTAGGCAGAGTAGGCAACTGCCTATGGGCCCTGCGACTTTTATGGGCCCCATCAGGGGCCCCCATGAGACCATGACCGTGGGTCTGGGGACCCAAAAGTTTGACTGCCTATGGGCCTCCACGGTGCTTAATCCGGCGCTGGCCCCCTTTATCAGTACTGCACTGATATGGGCCCTCTTTGTCAGTGTTATAATATGAGAACATGGTATACTTGTATTGTGCCCTTTATCAGTGTTATCATGCAAGAACATTGTACACTTGTATGGACCCCCCTTTTTTGTGTTATAGTGTAAGAATGAGGTACACTTGTATGGACCCCCTTTTTTAGTGTTATAGTGTGAGAATGAGGTACACATGTATGACCCCCTTAATCAGTCGTATAGTGTGAGAATAGGGGTATACTTGTATGGGCCCCTTTATCAGTGTTATGGTGTGAGAACACAGTACACTTGTATGGACCTATTTATTGTGTTATAGGGGGTTTCACGGTTACAACGGAATTACTGATCGTAGCGCCTAAAATTACCTCCCTTAGCTCCAATGCGCATGCCCACAAAAAATCTCCAGTTCCGGATAGTTTACTGTTCTACACTTGATTAGCGAAACATAAAGTTAACAAAGGAAAACCAATGAATCAATTATATGTCAAACTTATTTTGTTTTTTACTAGGAGAATAATTATAGACAATAAATCAGATAATTAGATTCAGTGTTCATACTTACATTATATCAGATAATTACATATTTCCTTTCCATACTTTAAGAATGTCAATTAATTAAATTAAATACACTGTTCATATTTATATTATACCTAATAATATTGATTCACTATCTATAATTTGAGACACATTTGTAGGAATACTTCATCTTGCTCTCCAATTTTAAACATTTCTTGCACCTTTTTGGCTACATAACTTTAAAGAAATATAATTTCAACAATTTGCATTTTTGATATGTTGATATATCCTTCTTTCTCAGTTACTTTGGCAAGGCTAATAGTTCGTTTATAACACGAGTTAAGAACGTTATTACACAAGTTCGATAAAAAAATTATAATACGAATTCAATCGAGCAGGTGATATGTAATGCTAAATATTTTAAATCAGAAACGTTGTTGTTTTTTTTTAAATTTTAAAAATGGAAGAGTATATTATTGTATTCAGATGAATTTGACAAAGCAATAATTACATTAGCTATCGATAAAGGAGTGTAATTAATGCTGATTGAATATTGTTTCATATTTGGGTGTACAAATTATACAATTGTCAGATTAATGATGTTTTATCATGTTTCATTTTCGTTTAGAATTTTGAACATCAAGTATCGGACGGTACATGCAATAACTTTCAAATCTGCTAGGGTCTTTAACAAGATTTCAGATTGACACCTGGACTTGCAAATTCATTTAGAATAGCCTTATTAAAATTAGCTTAATTCTGTTTAACTTTCCTTGCATTAAAGATGTAAGTTTTAAAAATACAATTATTTCATAGATTTCGTCCTACTACTTTGGTTCAATATTAATCCACGTGACCGGATGTAAAATTGCAAACAATATTATTTAAAAAATGACACTGCTTGTAAGAAAAAGCCCTACAAGTCAATAATAAATAAATACTAACAAATATTCATCTTTGATTTTTTTTGTCGGTCACTCCTTCTTTCTTAGTATTAAATTATACTCATTTTTCACCTGAAGTACGTTTATGTAATATACGTATGCAAACACATTCATTCGAGGATATACATACCCAATGCACCAGATGAAATGTGATAGACACACATACAGAAAGACAGGCAGAACAGGTGAGAACCACAAATGTCCTTTACATGCATAGTGGGTCTAACATAGATATTTCTCCACATTATATACCGGTACCCTAAAATTTCCATCCGTTCCAGGAAATAAAATTAGAATAATCATCTAGGAGACTCGTACGTGCGCCTGTCTGTTCAAGCACGGACGGCATATGTGCATTTTGAAAGAAACTCAAGTTATTTCATTTAAAATATAATTAACATTAATAGAAATGCAACAGTCTAAATCAATAATAAAAGAACTTTAAAAAGTTAGAACTTTTTTGTTGTCGTTCAACATAAATTTACTGCTATGATTAAAACTGTAAAAAGAAAATAAACATCTTTGTAATATTCTTCAAACGAGATAAATTGCAAGAACTTTTTACGCAGCGATATACTTTTGCACAATCAAATAACACAAACTAGTACATAATGTAGTAATGGAAAGATAATGAAGATCTGAAACGGGCAGAAAACATTTATTTAAAAGCTGGCTGCAGTGCAAGTTAGTGAAAAAAAAATAAAAGATGTAACAATAATTTATCAAATATTGATATAATTTCATTTTAAGAGAGTGAGATATCGGTCTTGTTTGCAAAATGTGAGCGGTTTGTCAAATTTTCTTGATCTACGTCTGCCGGCTCTAATTATTGAACTATCCGGAAGTGAGCTGCACCGATACGCTTTCTGGTGAGCTAGTAACCGTGAAACCCCCTATAGTGTGAAAATGAGGTAAACATGTATGGCCCCCTTCATCAGTGATATAGTGGGAGACTATGGTATACTTGTATGGTCCTATTTATTGTGTTATAGTGTGTGTACATGGTATACTTGTATGGGCCCCCTCTATCAGTGGTAAAATTTAATGATACACTTGTATGGCTCCCTCTATCAGTCTAATAATGAGAACATGGTACACGTATATAGCCCCCATTATCATGTAATAATGTGAGAACATGGTATACGTATATAGCCCCCATTATCATGTAATAATGTGAGAACATGGTATACGTATATAGCCCCCATTATCATGTAATAATGTGAGAACATGGTATACGTATATAGCCCCCATTATCATGTAATAATGTGAGAACATGGTACACGTATATAGCCCCCATTATCATGTAATAATGTGAGAACATGGTACACGTATATAGCCCCCATTATCATGTAATAATGTGAGAACATGGTATACGTATATAGCCCCCATTATCATGTAACAATGTGAGAACATGGTACACGTATATAGCCCCCATTATCATGTAATAATGTGAGAACATGGTATACGTATATAGCCCCCATTATCATGTAATAATGTGAGAACATGGTATACGTATATAGCCCCCATTATCATGTAATAATGTGAGAACATGGTATACGTATATAGCCCCCATTATCATGTAATAATGTGAATGCATGATACACTTGTATGGCTCCTTTTATCAGTCTAATAGTGTGAGAGCAAGGTGTGGCCCCCTTTATCCAGTTATAGTACGAGAACACATAACTTGATAAACATACACAAGTTAGTAGCAATCATGATTTAAATCTAACTAATGATGTCCTAAATTTGACTTTTTTTAAAATCATTAAAAACAACAGTTTAACAGCAACAAGTTCTAAACAATCAAATCTATAGGTTAGAGATGGCTTGGAACACAGCTGATTCAGTGAATTTTCACTTTGACATGAATTATTGTCAATAAAAGAAGAAATTAAATGTAAACAAGCAGATAATGAAATATCTATCAAAAGCCATTCACAATGGACATACAGGCAACAATTTATATGACACAAATAACATAGAAAACAGTCTTTTACAATCTATACATTCTCTTGAAACGTGCTTGTACTTTTTAAATTAAAAAAAAAAGCACCTAAAATATTGTGCACTAAAAATATATAGTGGAGAACACTGGTATAAAAGCAATTCCAAAATTGGTCATTAGGTAGACTGTAAAAATTAATTGCACATTATCTACAAGAAACCTATCTCTATGTGAAAATGTTCTTACAATTATAGCCAAATCACTTTTCTAAGAAAAAATTGAAAACAGGGTTCTGGAATTCCCAGGTCATATCATATTAATAAGACTCATTCTGTCTTGTCCTCAACATATGTTCATGCGCACATACAATAACACATACAATAACACATACAATAACACATACAATAACACATACAATAACACATACAATAACACATACAATAACACACACCTGTGCCCATTCATAAGTTTCTATAAGATAATAAATATATCACCTGCAATGCAATAATTTGGAGCTAATATAACATCTCACAAATACTGACTGTCCAAAACTATCTGTAAGTATAATGATGATCTGGATACATGATTCCAGGATCAGTGTTATATCTGGATACATGGTTCCAGGATCAGTGTTATATCTGGATACATGGTTCCAGGATCAGTATTATATCTGGATACATGGTTCCAGGATCAGTGTTATATCTGGATACATGGTTCCAGGATCAGTGTTAGATCTGGATACATAGTTCCATGTGTTAGATCTGGATCCATGGTTCCAGGATCAGTGTTAGATCTGGATACATGGTTCCAGGAAATCGAAGAGAAAATGTACTATATCCTAAGTATTTCCATATGTCTGATATTTTGCATCACTGTCAATAGAGATTTTAGAAATCTGAAATATAAACAACAAACAGAAGCAAACATATCACAGATTTAAACTATTTAAGGCATTTATGCTGTGGCACACTGTCAATAGAGATTTTACAAACCTGAAACAGAAACAGACACATCACAGATTAAAAACCATTTACATCATTTATGCTTGCAATATTTTCAAACTTATAAAACAAGCATAAAAATGAAGTACTAAACAAACTTCCTGTTTTATGAACATTAAGTCTTAATGTTAGGTCAAGATGTTACACATTTGATTGGTCAAATTTTAAGTTGGACTTAAATTTCAGCCAATTAATTAAAGTTTTGTTGGTTAAATTCAGACTTGGTAATGATTACAGTGCATTTTTAAATTTTGCTGTTAGGTATACAACTGCAAATTTCATAAAAACATCTCATTCTTTTGCATGGCACTGAATCACACAAATAGCCATTAAAGCTAGAGTATTCTAACAATGACACAGTGATGTAAAATCAGTCGATCGATGGTATGTCAAGATGAAGCTTCAGTAATCTTGTGAAATCTAAGTATGACATAACATTCAACATCGATAGTACCATCTCTGGAATGCTTCAGCTTTTATGAACATCTGTCTAATTTCCCAATGTAAGTTTATCAAGTAGGAGAATTATCCTGATAAATAAAAAATATCCGTCCACCTCCTTTTTTAAAGCATTTAATTAATACAGCTGACCATTACCATTGGCTTGATCATGTCTGGTCAATCTTACAAAGGTTTCTCTACTGGAACCATAGTCTCCTGCTGCTTGCCATTCTTTTTCTTCTTGCGGACAATTTTTTGGGTGGCTGTGGGTTGTGGGGGAGGGTGTTCCTCTACATGCTTCAGCACTGGGAGGCTTACAAGACTATTTATTGACCCTCCCAATTTCAGCTTTTGTTTCAGTTCCTGGTTTTCCTCCTTAAGCAGTTTCATTTCTCTCTTGAGCTGCACAAATTCTTGAAATGTTTGGTTCCGGTTGTCCAACATGTACTGTTTCTTCAGCATCTGCAGCTCAGAGTGTACATGGTAGTACTCCTCTAACACTCTTTTTTTGGCAACCTCACTAATTTGCAAAGCCTCACAGATTTTTTTATTCTCACTTTTTAGTCCCTCAATTAATCTCTCTAGCTCCTGAATTCTCTCTGTCCCCATAGACCGCTCCTTATGTACCCTACTGAGTTTGTTTTTCAAAATTTCTATCATGTCTGTGTGGTCACCATTACTCTGTGAATCAATCAAATCTTTCTCCAGCTTGCTAATCTTATATTTAAGTTCTGTATTTTTCTGAGTTACCTCCCTTATTTCCTGTGTAAGAGAATCATTACGAGCCTTGAGATTTTGCAGCTCTTGAATCTCTGAAAACTGACCTAATTTCTGGTTCATCAGGGTTTTATTTTCTTCTTTAAGATTTTCTATCTCTTCTTTTAGATCTGCTATTCTTCTTTTGAAGTCCTCTATTTCAACCTGCATTTGCTGAAATGTATCAAAATGTAGTATAATTGGTACCAATATTGACATCCTATGAATATGTAATAAAATGTACAATCAATTAACTAATCAATTGTCTCAACTTTGATATCTTGTGAATATGTAGCAAAATGTAGTATAATTGGTATCAACATTGATATGTTATGAATATGTAACAAAATGTTGTATAATTGGTCTGAAAATGCATCTCTAGATAACCAATAATATGAAAACATCCCATGAAAATATGCATAATTTTGTTACGAAGAAGAATTACTAGAATACTGATTGATTCAAAACAAGTACAGACTGGTCATGTGTCTTTAAACAAAGTATTGGATTTCCCCTTCTAAACTGTGTTAGGATGGTTTTTGAGACTTAAATAGTTTATGTTTTGCTCCAAAGAAGGTTAGGTGACTTAAACATAGCAATAGAGTAAAACTGAGAATAAATTAACTACCGGTACACATATAAGCCTAAATAAATTGACCAGAAATTAAATAAAAATGTTTTCTTGAAGCATTTTCACTTTCAAAAAAATACTAGTTGCCAATGGGTAGACCTGGCATTGTCAGGTACATGTATCATGACCACACACATGCACATACACATATAAAATTGCATACACTCATATGTTTGTCTGTCAATTTGACGAGGACCTCTCTAGTCATCTGATGGTTGGAGTGGCTGATTCTATTCTGTGAATGCGCAGGTGGCTGATGAGGCCAAACCTTGCACAGAATGTTCATTTGCATAAGGGACCGGGGATGAGTGGGACATCTCCAGGAGGGTTGATGGCACATGCTTTTCTGGCTTGTCTCTTCAGCTCAGCAGCTACTGTCCTACTAGATTCACACAACTTGGAGCCACTGTGCACGAAGGAAAGCCAAGTGACTCGATTGCTTGCTTTTTGCTCCCTGGAATCAGGGTTTATGTTGAACACATTCAATGCAGCTTTCAGATTGTCTTTGAAGCATTTCTTCTGACCTCCATGGGATCATTATCCTTGCTGTAGCTCGCCACAAAAGAGCCTCTTAGGCAGGCATTGGTCTAACATGCATATAACATGTCCCACCCAGCATAGCTGGCACTGCATCAGGATGGCGTGGATGCTGGGGAGACCTGCTTGAGTGAGTACATCAGTGTCTGAAACCTTGTCCTGCCACCTGATGCTGCTTCCGGGCATGACATTTGTACAACATCCACGTTTCTCATGCATAGTGTGGGGAGCACACCTGCCCTATAGACCTTGAGTTTGGTCTCGATCCTGATGCCTCTTCTATTCAAAGATGTTGGCATACAATCTACCAAAAGTTGTGCTGGCTCTGCCAATACAAAGGTTCACCTTGTAGTCAATAGTGATGCTCTGTGGCAGTGTGCTGCCAAGGTAGGTGAAGTGGCTGATGCAGGACTTCAGTCTTCTTGGTACTAATGGTGAGACCAAAACTTGTGCAGGAGCTGGAAAACTTGTCAATGCTGCATTGCAGGTCCGTTTCTGAGCCAGCATTGAGGTTGAGATCATCTACAAATAAGAAATCTCTGATGGTGTCTGTCATAACCTTGGTTTTTGCTTGAAGCCTCGTGGGATTGAATAGTTTTTCATCTGTATGGTACATGATGCCAACTTCTCTGCCTCTGAAAGCATTTGTCTGCATGGTGGAGAACTCTAGACTGATCAGTGTCAGAACATAATCCTGCTTGACATCACTGGTTACTGGGAATGGCTCAGATGTCTCTCCATTGCCCTGGACTTGTGCCTGCATTCCATTATGGAAATGTAGCACCATGGATATAAATTTTATCAGGCATCTGTACTAGGCCATTACCTTCCTCAAGCCCTCTGTGATGACAGTATCAAAGGCCTTTGTCAAGATGCAGAAAATGTTGGTATTTTGCTCTTGACATTTCTCTTGTAGCTGCCTTGCAGCAAACACCATGTCGATGGTCCCACATTCTTTTCAGAATTCACACTGGCTTTCTGGCAGTAGTCTCTGGTCAAGGTGCATAGTGAGGCAGTTCAGTAGAATTCTGGCAATTGAAAGTAAGGATATACTCTGGTGGTTTTTGCAGACCTAGAGGTTCCCTTTGTGCTTAAACCCGTGGATAATGGAAGCATCTTTGAATTCCTGGGGGATCATCTTTTGCTGCCATATCAGTAAAAACAGTTGGTGGAGCTTTTCTATCAGGGATGTGCCCCCTACCTTGTAGACTTCAGCTGGGATGAAGTCTGAACCAGGTGTTTTGTCACTGTAGAGCAGACATACTGCTTTCTGCATCTCCATCAAGGTTGGAGGGTCATCCAGTTCTTTGTTGAAGGGTAATTGGAGGAGACAACTGATGGCTTCATTGTTGAAGGCTGACGAGCGATTCAGAACACTGTCAAAGTGTTCAGCCCATCTTTGAAGAATCTTCTCTTTGCTAGTAATTATTAAAATCCCATCTGTGCTGTGGGTTCATACACTTCTTTCAAGGCATTGTAGAAATTCTTCATGTCATACTGGTCTGTGAAGCACTAGATCTCATCAGCTTTGATGTTGCTCAGCTATGCGTTGTGTCTCGCATCTGATGGAGTTTCTGCTCTACAGTTCTGCATATATTGTTGAACACATCTTTCCTAGAGGTGGACTTGGGGTTGTTGAGGTAGGTTTGAAGAAGGCAGAGTTTCTCATCCAGCAAGTTCTTGATCTCATCGCAGTTCTTAGTTGAGGGTCCTAGGATTTCCAAAGCTGTGATGTAATCCAGCTCTCTGAATGCCGCTCATTCTGATTGCTGAGAGGGGTGGATTTCAGATGTTCTTCCAGGGCATCCATGAGAGACTGTTTGGTACTGGTGCATTTCAGCTTGGTGATCTTTATTCCTCTATAAGCCTCCTTTCCCTATGGGTGTCGTCTGGACTGAAAGCTGATGTTGAGCTTGGTGATGATGATGAGGCAGTGGTCTGTCCAGCAGTCAGTGCTGCAGAAGGACTTGGTCACATGCACATCCTACCTGTTATCTTCCTAACAATGGCATCGTTGATGAGGTGCCAGTGCTTAAAGCGAGGAAGCATCCATGATGTCCGGTTATAGGTATTGAGGGGGAAGACTGTATTGGTGATCAGCAGTTCATGCTCAACGCAAGTCTGGGGCAAAAGGAGACCATTGTTGTTACTATGGCCCAATCCGTTCTTTCACAACACTATATCCCATGCAACGTGATCACAGCCTACATTGAAATCACCAAAGAATGATGGGCTTATCTGCCATTGGAACATCAGTAATGATGGAGTGAAGATCCTACAGAACTGGTCCTTCACTTCATCTGGGTTGATCATGGTTGGAGCATAGCAACTGATGATAGTAAAGTGCTTTCTTCCAGACAAAAGGGGGAGTTTCATGGTCATTTACTCTCTTAGCAGGTCCAGCCAATTTGCAAATCAGTACTGTCTTCACTGCAAAGCCAGCATCAGACTCTCAGCACTTTTCATTTCCTCTGTCACTCTAAAAGAAAGTGTATCTGGAGCCCCTTTGACAGTTCGCCTTCTCCTGTAAGCTGGGTCTTGCTCAAGAAAGCAATGTCCACGTTATATCTCGTGAGTTCCTTTCCTATTAGGGCAGTTCTCCTCTGGGGTATTTCTGCATCTTCTTTATCCAGTAAGGTATACATGTTCATGCACCAAGTGTGAGAGGAACAATCCTCATTTTCTTCTTTGTATTTTGACCCTGGAGTAGGGTCGTGCCAGCCGCAGTATGCTGGCTAGGGAAGTTTAGAGCAGGCAATGTTTAGGGCACCTTTTCTCCCCCCTTCCTAATGACAGGGAGGTGAACAGTGCATTCTTGAAGAGGGCTGCTCAATCAACTTTATAAACTGCCCCACAGAGATAGTTTTCCTTGAGCATTATGCTTGATTGTTGACTTTTTATAAAGGTTAATGGCATATCATGTTGCATCAGGAAAGGCCTCTATCTTTCTTTTTCTGAAGATTACTGAAAATTGCTTTATTTCATAAATATGACTATGTTTAGGATTTTAGAAGTGAAAAATCATGTTTTTAATTATAATCTGTTTTCTTAGTGTTCAGTGCACAGAGTAAAATATTAACCAAAAGAGATACAGATTAGTAAATCAAAAGAAATATCTGTATTTTTGTAGCACCTCAGCAGATGTGTTTGCTTCCCTATGGTGACAATATCATGTTCGTTTAATAGAAGTGGAAAACATATATCTTTTAGGTCTCACCAGAAATTTTATTAGATGTACAGAATGTATAGTCAATCTGGGGAGCAGTCTACCCAGACATGTTTCTCATCAAAATCTGCAGATGATGTTCTATTGTAATAATACGACTTTTCCAGAAATAAATAAAAACATTACATTATTTTCTGCCCTTTTTAGGGCAAAACAAAGTACATACATAATTAGATCAGTATCATTTCACTTAAAAAGACAACATAAAAGTCATTATGGCAATGACCTTCAGTTATACAATCTCATCTAGAGTACGAGTTTAGAGTCTGTCCTGGGACTACTTACTTCTGTAGCATCCTGTGCATCTCCCAAAGACTCCATCCTTGACATCAGTTCCTTATTGGTCTGGTCAAGCCTCAGAATATCTCCCTTCATCTAAAATAGATGGGACATAGGATCTCTGTTAGCAATAATAATCTTCTGTGTGTGTGTGTGTGTGTGTGTGTGTGTGTGTGTGTGTGTGTGTGCGCACATCTATGCATGGAAAAGGGAAATTGTATCCAAAGGTGGTGAGAGCCAATCTGTGTCATGAAGAGTTGCACAACTCTGTCATAATTCAACAGTATCCTGTAGAACAAATATGGAAAAACTATTTTTATTACGTTTATTTTTTCTCTCTTAATTTTCCCTTGTCAAAATCATGCAATAGTTTATAATATTGCACACTTTCATAGTGCATGACATGTGTGCCCAACAATTTATTAGGAACTACTTTGTAAACAAATCATGTACACTTATGTACTAGACACTTTATGTTTTTGTAAAAAATAAAACTTGTTTCTGAATGAACTAAAGCAGCTGTTTCATGGACTTCCATACCAGCTGCTTTGTAACATTCTGCATTTACCTTTTTGATACAATGTTTCCGATTTAGGCTAAGCATACACACCAGACAGTGGCAAATTGTTGGGGTCCATACAAATAACATGCAAGTGACAAGGCATAAACGTGTCTTATTTAGCTGGTAATAAGAATGGCAAAAAATATACTTACAGCTTTACATCCTAAATTTCTTCAAAATGTACTTTCTTTGTTCTGCAAATCCAAACTACACGAGCTATGTTATGGGTTCCAAAGCTTGATTACACATTTCAAAATTGTACTTTAAATTCTACATTCCAAGAGCAATAACATCCTCCTTACTGCATTCAAAATGAAATGAGCATTATATTTCATAGCATCTTTATTATAATTGCAATTGAAAGACTTCATATTTTTCCCACATTAAGATTCCAAACATTCAGTGACAGAACAGAAACATAGCTGCTGATGAACCAAGATGCTGCTCCTTTACTACACAAATCAGATGTTATATCATGTAGAACTGACACAGATAAATTCAGTCCATAATCACAAAATTAAGTAGAATCCACGAAAATACCAAAATCTACTCATTCCAGACCAAATGGAAAAGTTTTTGCCATTGCATATTCATCCACAATATGACTCCAAATTTCAATTTTATGTAGACCAAAGTGACAATTTCTTTTAAAGTGATGTTGATCATGTAACTAGTTTCAAATTTAGCTGGTCGACATTAATATTGTTCTTGTGCGCTGATGAATCTGTGCCGAGGTATTTAGTTTAAAATAGAGCATAAGTTCAATTACTTTTTTCTTGTAGTGTATTTTTATTTATATAATTAAGTCTTAGGTAGAATAAGAAAATGAGCATATAATAAAAAGATTACTAAATTTGTATGGGAAAATATGAACTCATTTTCTCAGATGGATATAATGCCCTCCCAAGGTCATGCAGTATATCTATCCAAGAAAACTTGTTCAAATTTTCCCATACAAATTCTGAAACCTAAAGTTCTGGCCCAACAAGTACATTTTGATATATCATATCATAATGTATAATCAGATTCTACATATTGACAATATTGGCCAAAACTACAGATCAGCTATATCGTGTAAATAGATACATGCTTGACACCCCACCCCCACCCCCAATAAATCTCACTGTGATACATAGCACTACTTTACAGAGTCACATGATTACTGTAATTAGCTGTCTGGTTAAGACTTTACAACTAATGTATGTTTACTATAATTAGCTGTCTGGTTAAGACTATAACTGGAATCGCATCACAGTTAGTATTTCCAGTTCAGCATGCACAAATGTAGTTCGAGTCTATTTTTAGAAATCTTTTCCTCTCATTTTGGTGGTGATAGAAGAGTTATATTGATGCATTTTTGGTAGAATTTCAAAGGTAATTGTTTATTTTTGAGAATATGAGCTCAGAGTGTTTGTCTGTGTGTATTTTGGCTAATGTGCACATTGAGTAATAAGGCCTTGGTGATGATCCAGAACTGAGATCTGTATGCTCTTTATATGCTGTTCTGTTTACAGTGCAGCATCTAAAAAAATGGTGGTGAACCCTTGACAAGAACTTCACCGTGAAGTCGTCTTTGGAGGTATTTTAGATTAACATATGGTTTGTATTGATTTTCACACAGTGGAAAGGTCATTACTGAAAAAGTAATGTAGGGAACATATAGTAGAATTAATTGTGATGTATGTCCAACTAATGCATGTTTACTGCATCAGTTGGACATACATCACAATTAATGCATGTTTACTGTAATTAGCTGTCTGCTTAGGACATTATAACTAATGCATGTTTACTGTAATTAGCTGTCTGGTTAGGACATAATTATAATAATAATAATAATAATAATAATAATAATAATAATAATAATAATAATAATAATAAAAATAATAATGAGGACTTTGTGTAGCACCTAATCTGTAGAAGCTCTAAGCACTTTACAAAATATATGATATGACTACAACCAACAAAACACTATCAAATTAGAAAGAAAAGAAATGCTGAAAATATTAAGGTAGGAAACATTATTAGTTCTTTAAGTTTGTTCTTGCAGTTAAAAAAGTTGAGTTTTAGGAGCACTCTTGAAAGGGATCACTGTGTCTTTGTGTCTCATTTCAATGGGCAATTCATTCCACGTTGCTGGGCCCTGGTATGCAAAATTATGTTGTTCATATGACTTCGTTTTCATAGTGGGAATAATGAGTATACAATTGTCAGAAGAGGAGTGTAAGTATCTTGCTGGTATGTAATGCATGTTTACTATAATTAGCTGTGTGCTTAGGACATCATAACTAATGCATGTTTGTCAGATATAAAGAACAACAGTTTACAGGCAATGGTTAGTGGAATAACCAAAGGATGTCTGCGACCTCTAAACCTGACCTTATGTTGACTTCCCCCCAAAAATTGAAAATATTGTGATACAACAGCAAGCACACAATAACATCTCTCATTTTGCAATTCCTTACTATGTTGAAAATGTAACTATATACAATCTGCAGGTTAAAATAACACAATGAATTGCATCATCTGAATGACAAGGTCACACATCATAATTGTAGGGTAAATAACAATTTATCTTTTTTTGGGGCATAAAACTATGGATAACTGTATCCAGAGAGCAGAAAAAAAATACATGCATTTCTCCTTTTTTAATGCAAATCTTCATTATTTTTATGATGATGTTTATATGTTATCAGCAGTCTCAGTGCACAATACAATTTGATTACGTATGATAAAAATGTAATTTAATCATTTGATAATGGACTAAGTTGAATGACTTAGAAACTGAACTGGCTTTCTCATATAGCACATAAATAATTTTTTTTTAATTCTGTCATATTATGGTAGGTTTTCAAATCGAAATACACTTTTCATTTATTAAAATACTAAGAAAGCAAATAAGAGGCAATATATGTAAGTGCTTGCTTTCAAGTTGAATCCATTTGCAAACAACAAAGACCTTGATCTGTCGTTGCATAATACACAGACAGATCTGTGTCTGTGCATTTGTTCTTCTGATTACTCCTAACAAGCTGCAAAGACTCATATCTGCTAGTGCAACATGTGGTAGCAGTGTGCAGTTGGAATAGAGTTAAAAACAGGTATATACGGTAAGTGCTAAAGTAGTTTCTTATCTAGTTTTAAGGTGGCACGGAATTGTAGTGACAGATTGTAGCTCTTCATGTTTTGTTTTACATTAATAAGCTCAGGATTCATATTGCATATCAGGTGCTTATGATGACAGCTGAATGGCAATACATCACCACCACCACACATATAACGATGCTCATGGCCATGAATTTCTGGTCCATTGATTTGCTTATGGCTGTAAGAAAGGCATCATGCGTAAATAATTCCATTACAAATCTTTGTTCTGGATAAAATTTAGATATTGCAGGAAGATGTCTTGAGTATATTTTGTATGTGTGAATGGATGTTTTTATTTGTTTATGTATGTCTGTGTATAAGATGGAGAAAACTTGAGTGTGTAACATAGATTTATTTTTCACAGTAGTTTGTGTGTAATTTTTGTAAATACCATATGTACTCGCTTATTAAAAGAGACAAACTGCAAACTACACAGACCCAGATCTGCCATCAAATCCGAGTCTTGGTACTTTGTTAGGAATAATCAGTAGAATAAACAATATAGACCCAGATCTGCCATCAAATCCGAGTCTTGGTACTTTGTTAGGAATAATCAGTAGAATAAACAATATAGACCCTGATCTGCAGACACATTAAATTGTGGAAGATCAAGATCTTTGGTGTTTGCACTATGCATCGACTTATAAGAGAATATATACTGTATCTCTCACAATATATTGGTTTCTTCACTTAGTGTGTAACTTTCATTTAATATATACTTAATGGGGCAGTAGTTGTAGCAGCAGTACATTTTACTTATCAAATCATTTTTGTCACATGTAATCACACTTAAAACAAATTAAGACTAAAACTTGCAGACATACAACTGGACACAGGGAAACAATATCCCTTTCTGAAACAATATTTGATGCATAAAATACAAACAAAAAAAATTAAATGGAAATGCCTATCTTTATAATATACCACCCACTTTAGTGTATCATGCATGACTTTGGCAGTAGGCTACTACCTCCTGCCCTGTAAACACGGCACATGGGGTTAATGTGTTAAAATTTCAATTGTCTACCTCAAGCTTTTCCTGTATTCATACTAAAACACATTTGGGATAGATTTAAAAATGTGCAGATTTATGAATGGACAGAAGTAAAATGATGCACTCTATTCTACTATTGTGGTGAGGGCATAAAAAGTATGTTTGCTTTTACACACCTGGGCAATTTCCTCTGTAAAATTCTTCTCTTGCTCAAGCTTTTCCTCTAGGATATGGTTCATCTGGAAAGATAAGATTATACAATTTTCCATAAGCTGATCTATGTGTATAGTAGTGTAAAATTGTGTAATATTAATATACATCCCAAATTTACCTGCTCAGTAGAATCAAGAAGTATTTACCTGCAGAACTTGCATTTTATACTAAAATACATAAATCCATCCCACAAAAGAATTATTGTCAAACTGTATGAAGAAACTGCCAAATCTCAGTGTTACAAAATTTCTGAAATACACAGCATGTGTTAATTATTTTGGGGTAATGGTAATCTACTGATCATTCTTTAAAAGCACTGTTTACAAAACATATTCATAAGTTTAACCTATATTAAATTAACAAATAAATATGTTAAACAAATATAAAATAACACATATTTAGGAAGCCATTTTAGTGATTTGAGAAGAGGCAGAGAGGAGGGCTCTCAGAGATCATTTGTAGAGGACTAGTAACACTGGACATAAGGCCAAAAACGATTGCACTTATTGACTTAAGTGGAGAATGCCCTCTACTTCCATCTAGCTTTATCACTGATTGTCAATAAGCATATCATGTTATCTTCTAACAAACTGAATGTGACAAAGTTTTGCATTTGAATCTCAAGAAACATAGCAGTTTAAGCTATTGTTTCCAACATTGAGTAAAATGTGCAAAACCTGTCAAAATAGTCACCATTATATAGTGGTCTTCTGTCCTTAATGACCATCCTAATTTTTATGTTTTCCCCATGGCAATTTACCCACCTAAACTTCATACATGGACACACACACAGACACATAAATATTGGTTTCTCTCTGTTCAATATATGCCAGGTAAACTTTAGCTTCTCTTGGCAATGTGTAGATAAAGCCACATCATATGCAGTGAATTGTAAGCATTTACTATCTTGATTGTGCACACCAAATTCCAGTCACATTGTCAGTGTAATTCAAAGTTGACCATATGTCAAATTCAAACAATGAGATAGTTTGTATTATTAGGAAATGATCAAAGCAATGCATTTGGTAGATTGGGAAAAGCAATTGTGTTGTCATAGCAATTGTGTTGTCATAGCAGAAATGAGAAAAGTCATTTGTGCCAGTGTGACATGCATTGTTTTATATTTTTTATTTAAAGCTATCTTGAACAATAAAAGTTAATCTTTACTAACAAATAATAGCAACATAACTTCTTTTCATACCCAATTCATCACAGGCCTCTTACACAAGCTGACTGTCTTTTGATCTAGGCGTGTTCAGAGGCTTATTAAAGTGTAAACATTTATTTTCCAAGTCTAATTATATAGGTTGGTTAGACAAATTGAAACTGTCAATTAACAGTCACATTAACATTTTGCCACAGTGCACAAAACTAATTCTGATCAGTAATTTCTTTAAGAGTCTGTGACGATTAATTTATAGGATGGATTAGTGTGGCCAATAATCTTGTGTGAAACATACATTTGGACAAGTATAAAATATACATGTATTTGATGATTTTGCTGAACAGTATATTAACAAAATTTTGTTCTTAATGTAATAATAATAATAATAATAATGAAAAATAATAATAATATGTCACATAATAATAACAACCACAATGGTATTCAGTGCATGGTACTTGTTCTGCATACAGAGGTCATATAAATTTGAGATTCACCTTTTTCATGGATAGTCACTCCTAATAGGTTTCACTGTATATGTAGTTACCTCCAAGTTATGCTTCTGTGTCATCATGACATTGATTTCATCAGCTCGTGCCAGGTACTGTTGCTGAATTAGTTTTATCTTCTCCTTACTCTCCTCTGCCAGTTTATGAAGTTCTTCACAATGGACCTGCTTTTCCTGAAACAATGTCAGAAATATTTGTAGTGTTCCTCTTCCCAGAACCTTTGCATTGATTATAGGCATTCCAAAGTATCATTGTCAGAATTTAATTTGCCTTGTCTGACATTTTGTAGAATATAATAACAAAAGTGATGCTTTATGCAACATTTCAATTTTTGAGGAATGTGTATGTTTTACATCCTGCATAGTCAACAACAGTCAACTTTAAAACATGTTAAACATCTGGAATGACAAAATTGTTATTCTGCTTGCACTTTTGACATAAGTCACAAAACATATTCAAGGCTAGCTCAGGCATGAGAACTGGCTTGGTCACCCCTATTTCTCATATTCATGCTGGTTAATGCTTCTTGTAAACTTTTAAGAGTTATGATAACTCGTGCAAAATAATAACAGTGTACTTCTTTCTGATCATCTTGTTCATTGTTAAATACTTAATAGTGATTCATGCTGTCAGACACATTTGACAGGTTGTTTTCATTATTAAACAAACCATTACCAAATCTTTAATAAGAACTTTGCTTGCTTGATTGATCTTTACTTTCCTAAATTTGCTTTTATTTAAAACAAAGTCACAATAGAATTTTTGTTTATAGCAATTCCACCATTGAAATTTAATAATTGAAGTAAATATGCTAAAGTACAATACATTTTAAGAAAATAAAGTAATTAGAAGAATTTGTCTCAGAATTATATGATTGACTGGCAGATTGATAGAAAGGATATGTACATACCAATTTGACACATTTAGTAACCTTTCATGAAAACTGTACCAGTCAGTTACAAAGTTTAAATTTTATACTTTACTTTTCCTGATTGTTTATACAAGTATATAAAGTAAATACCATACAATCTCTCTCTCTCTCTCTCTCTCTCTCTCTCTCTCTCTCTCTCTCTCTCTCTCTCTCCAGTAATATGGATGTAAAAAGAAATAACCCATGCATACACATTTCCTATTTTTACAATTTTCATACTATATTTCATTTTTGCACACACTTAATGACAATTTTTCTGTTGTAAATGATTAATCCATGGTACTCCAACCTTTGAACCAAAATAGGTAATCCAAAAATTATTGGGAAAAAACACTACCTAAAGAAATTCATGTAATTATAAAATGTTGCTCCCATTTTCATACATTTTACTCATTGGTGCTATACTCGTTCAGACATAGTGCGCCACAAAAATCAACATAAGCATTGATGCAGATATTAGCTTTCATAAAAAGGCCTTTGTATATTCCTTTGTGCATGTATATTCATGCATATACATAAACTTCTACAGTCAACACAGTACACTATATGCCCCCAAATGAAACAATAATTATTAATGGGAAAGGTTTCACTTTAAAACTTTGAATTGATGCAGAATTACACTTAATGTGATCAAAATTCTCAGACAAAAAATACGAGTGGTATTATTATTATTATTATTATTATTATTTACCTCATATTCTTCGATTTTCTTCTTCAGCTCCTTGTTTTCTCTGACCACCTCTTGTACAAACTGAAGGGTGTGTATATGTTTTGCTGTAAGACGTTCGTCAGTGTCATATATTTTTTCTCGGGGAATCCGCTCCCCCGTGTTGTAAGTATTCTGCATCGTTTTGATACGGTAATAACCTAATAATGGGGTTACATACTGTAACTCATGTATGTTCTCATTGTACAATTAGCTCAGTATCATATCAATTTTCTTTCTTGAACCAAGACTTACATGACACATACACAAACAAATGATACCATATGTTCATTTATTTTCAACGCTGTCATTTTTACCACATGCACAACAAGACTAAAATTCATGCGAAACTTTTGTTTTGTGCACGACAGTGCTACCTCCATTGCCAAGCACCTGTAAACAATGTGGCCTAGAACACCACGGCATACGCCTAAAAAAAATAACACCAGCCAAAGGTAGGCGAAATGCATATCGAAACTGTTTATCTTGCTTTTTAACTCGATGTTCTTATATATGATACGATGCAACTTTAATACTGAAAATTTATTTTATTTTAATTTAAGTTTGTTGTATTAGTAAGTGTAGTAATCTTGTTAAAACTTTAGTAATTGTCCCGGAAGCGGATATACCGCCATTGATATAACTTGCCTGTGTAAAATCGAAGAGTCATCATTGGCCATATAAGCTACGATTTATTACGACGAAATGCCGACAACAGACCAAAAAGTACCACCAGTGCCCCAACCAGCTCATCCCCTTATCCCTCCAAAAATTTCGAAAGTGGTGGTACATCCACTAGTTCTACTAAGCGTTGTAGATCATTTTAACAGAATGGGGAAGGTTGGGAACGTGAAAAGAGTAGTTGGCGTCTTATTGGGCTCAAACAGACAAGGAGTGCTGGACGTGTCCAACAGCTTTGCAGGTTTATATTCAAAGAAGAACATAGTTTAATTAGGATATGCCTTGAAGAAAGTACAGGTTATGTCCTATGTAACTGACACTTGTCCTTAAGATAAACCTACCATATAAAACCACAGGTAATCGACACGAGCTTGATGTTGAGAAGAAAAAAAACCTTAATAATCTGAAGGGGAAAAAAATCATAGTGAGTGACAAAAATACCTTAGATTACCCCCATGTACCGTTCTGACATTAGACCAGCGAAAGTTGGTCTCTAAACCTTTTTTTTATTTTGACTTTGCGGCTTAGAGACCAACAATGTAATGCATCTTTACGAACTGCTAGTATGAGTCCGCTTCTCAAAAAACGCGGATGCACGATATTAATTAATAAATGTATTAAACACACTAACCTTTGTACCCAGACGGTAAGTATAATCCCTCTTCTAATGATCCACTGCGTTAAATCCTTTAGAACACTCACTTTTTTAGTATAAATCCCTGTCAGAACAGAACACCTGTGTATTTATCAGATCGTGACCTTTATACATTTTATTTATCATTCACTCTATTTCTGATATGCCGTAACGACACAGCTCCCACTCAAGCATTAGTAAGTTCCCAATGATATATGCCTCGCTGGACGGTTTCATCGCGTTACTCTTGCCATCTGGTGATGCTGCTTTACACGCATGCGTCGTAATTTAAATCTGAGGTCACGATCTGATAAATACACATTTATTAATTAATATCGTGCATCCGCGTTTTTTGAGAAGCGGACTCATACTAGCAGTTCGTAAAGATGCATTACATTGTTGGTCTCTAAGCCGCAAAGTCAAAATAAAAAAAGGGTTTAGAGACCAACTTTCGCTGGTCTATTCTGACATAAGACCCTCTCTATCATACTACATAAGAGAGAAGGTACGTAACTTACAAATACTTGGTTCCACCCATGACACTCAATTTCCTTCTGCTATTTCCGTCTTTAAAGGTGCACAACCATACTATATATGGCTTGTTTTACTCTGAGATATTTTCCTATTCATCAAGCCATCATTTACTTTTCTGAGTTGTACCAAACTGAAGTTAAAGGCTCAGAAACGTCCGAATTTTTCATCTTGTGGGTTCAGGTAACCACCAGCGAAAAGAGCTACATGTACCATGTTTGTGACTCTACATTACATCCATTCTTTAATTAAAGAACAGTGGTAAATGCAAAAGCAAGTTTTTACTTACCATTGACTCGACTCAATGTCAGGAATCCTGTTCCATATAAAAATTAGACATTTACTTTTTCACTGCACACATGGTGAAAAAGTGACTATTTTCAAAACAGGTCAACTATGGCGGCACACATATCTATGCCAAAATATGATTGGCGCAAAAAGGTTGTACTTTAATGTATACTCTCATTAATTTAACACATTCAGAAGATTCTATGCTTGATCATGATGCAATCATGTTATTACCTAATTTTGCCTGAGTACAAGTAGTCAAAATTGTGAAACGGTTCTCTGTTGCATGGATGTTATTTAATTATAACCTTTTGGTTTAATCAAATTTTGGCGCTGACGTGTGTGCAGCAGTTTACATAGGTGGTGCCTTCTTTAGGGCCTAACCAAGTAGATAATCTTCGCCGAGTAGCGAATCCAAGTATTTGGTTGTACTATTTGCCAGATCCTGACACGAACCGAGTAGTAGGTGCGACTCCGGAAAGTAACGTTTGTTTCATTATCATATGCGAAGCTTAAACTTTTGTGTATCATATACCATATATATCGCCTATAAGATGAAAATTTTTATTATTAACTCTATCAACCCCTAGAAACTTATCAGTAACTAGCTGCTTGTGCCCCAGAGTGTTTTATAAGTTTGGAAAAATTTGTAGAAATCATGCACATGCCTTCACATTTACTTTAATTTCTCTTCTTATATCCAATATTAATCCATGAAAATTTCACCAATTAATCCAAAATAATTTGTCTACACCGTGCATTTTTCTTTCTATTTGTCCAAGTCTTTCACTTTTTATTTATACATTTTTTTTACAAAATTATGTGCAACATTGTTAGGAATATCACATCATCAGCACTTAATTCCATTAAAATAAACCAGGAAAATTTAATATGTGATATGGTTTGAAACAATTTGTACATATATTTATTTGGCAATGTTCACATCTTGTTTTTGGTTAAGATGGAAATTTGTTCAGTAAACACATTTTGCAGGTTGGATACTACGTTTTGTTTGTTGATACCAATATGTATTTTTAGGCATATGGATTGGTTTTCGTTTGCGATGTCCGTGTACAGTTTCTCCAGAAATAATTATAAGTTAAAAAGATAGATTTCTCTATTTTCCTTGTCAGTTTGTCACTGTATGTTGTAGTTCCAGGATTCATTCTACTAAAATCATTGATTTGGACAGACAGAAGACGATCGCTCCAATCTGCTAGATCGGCAGAAACTCTTTCATTTTCGCAATCAGCATCCTCATTTTCTGACTATTCATTCTCAAGAATCTTCAATGTCCCATTCAAAATCTCGCAAATTATCCAACTGTTAAACATATCTTTCCTCTAATTACACAATATTTTCGAGATCAAACCCGAGAAACTCCTCATTCTCGCCCTCACCACCATCAAAAACCACTCGTTCTTCCCCCATCATTTTACGAATTTTTAAGAGAAAAAACGTGTATTGAAACGGATCTCAAGTAGTAATCCATGGTTTCTGAACATTTAAAGTTTGCCCAAACGAACGTAAATTCATTTCTGATTGGTTACATGTGGGTCTGATGCTAGGAAAAGACCCATTTGTAACCAATCAAAGACTTTCATTCGGACCGCAGAAAAGCGGTACCAGCCATTGAATGCAGTCGAAAAACTTCACGTAAAGATTGTATCTGCTGTCGAATGCAGAAACTGGATTACGCGTAAGAACGGCATCGGGGCCGAATGAGTTAACTAAAATTATTATGTATTAAAAGCTTTTTTTAAAAAAGTTCGATATTTATTGAATTATTGTACTTGTAACCATTCGTGCGCGTATTATTTGCTGAGGCGAATACTTCTGAATAGTACCAAATAACTGGATATTTGTCCGAGACGATTTCTGGTTAGGCCCTAACCTTCTTTCTTATATAGTATGATAGAGAGGGTTCTGTGTCAGAATGTGTCATGGGGGTAATCTAAGGTAGTTTTGTAACTGCTTTTTAACCCATCAGATTATTGTTTTTTTTTTATCAAGATCAAGCTTGCATCGAACACCTGTATGTAGAACACCTTCCTTGATGTTATTTAGGTCACCATCTATCTGCTTTAATGAGGCGTGTGTTCAGAGATCGACTAACATCAAAACGAGAAGTCAGATGTTCAGTCTTTACTTACTCTGATGTCTTATTTCTAATAAATTCAAATTCTGACAGAAGCAAATTATCATTTTGTCAAGTACCATCGACCTACAATTCAGTTGGCTGGAATGTAATGGAAGCCAGGAATGCAGAAATCGATTAAAATTATGACAAGGATCTTAAATGAAATGAAGCTGCCTAAACACTTTCTTGAATATTTGTATATTATTTATTAATTTTGTTAAAGAAACGTGTCAACTTAATCTGATAATTGCAGTAATATAAGAGTCCAAGAACAAGATGCAAACCACAAAGTGAAGATGGTAAATCTGTTGAATCACACAAGATATACCCCTTTTTATAGCACTGTTTATGCACTTGCACTGTTTTTTTTTTTTTTTTCATTTGTCCATCAAAAATGCAGTATCCCCCAAAATTGGAGAGAGGGCACACTGTACCCTACAATAGCAATATGCAACACTGATTTAAAATTAATCTTTTATGCATAAGATATGCCATATGGGATACTACAAGAGCTTTTGCAAGCAATACATACTTGGCTGCTTACGAAAACTTTTTTTGAATTTTTTTCGTTTTGTGGCATGTCAATTAGTCTGAATTAACTAAAGAACATCTAAAGAGACCCAGACAGATAAATGGAGAGTCAGTTGGAGCCAAATGAATGTCATAGTTCAGCTAAACAAAATTCAAATATATACTTTTTTTGTATTCGCTTGTGGCTCAAGATCAAAGGTTCAGTATACAGTGGGACCCCGCTATAACACGGTAGTTGGGAGCCATAGAATCTGACCGGGCTATGAACCGACCGAACTGTTTTATAAGCAACCATGTACAATACCAACACATTTTTGGATTTATTTACGGGGGGGGGGGGGGGGTTTACATAAAGACGGGTGCGAAAATGCATGGCACAATTACCATTTTTGATCAATATTTATTAAATGAGAAAAACATTGCTGTGGTAACAGAAATTGCAGATATAATATATTACTTTATTCAGAGAACCATGCATTGGTACATACACGTGTCTAATTTATGTATACATGTATAATCTATTGCATGAAAAGAGTATCAACACCGTGTACTCACCAGTGAATCTTGTAACATACATTGAATCCATAATACAAATATTTCCATCAAAAATATCCACACACGGATGTAAAATATTCAATAATTTTGTCACAGATCATTATGTGACTGAATTCAATGAAAAGAAAAAAACAAAAATTACGTAATGGGTGTGGGGCCCCGAGTGGCCGAGTGGTCTAAAGCGCTGTCCGTTACGGACCACTGCCATCTCACCTCTGTCTGCGTGGGTTCGAGTCTAAGATTCGGCTAATGTAGTTAAGTGAGAAAGCTTGCCAGTAGCTTCTCGTGGGTCGGTGGTTCTTTCCGGGTTTTTCTGGTTTCTTCCTCCACCACTAATACTGGCCGCCATGTATAGCCTATATATTGTGCTGAAAAATGGCGTTAAACCATAAAAAAAAAAAAAAAAAAAAAAAAAAAAACGTAATGGGTGTACATAATGAATGATGAAATAGTACATGTCCATAGATTAAATAATGAAAGCTAAAGTGTATTCTTAAAATAACTACATGTACATCTCAGGATCTTTCTGTCTCTGAATTCAGTCATTGTAAATTTCAGCACAATTTCCCACCCAAGCTGCTAGTCAAAGTCCTTTGAACTTGCCGCCCAGTTATTGCGTCATGTTCTTTTGATGTACTCTAATAAATACAGCAGACAGAACTGGCTGTATGTATTTTAACCACTGAATTGTGTCACTGTTTAGCTCAGCAGTTCACTTTGATGATAAACAATGTACTTAAATTAATTGATACATTCTGGTGAGAATCTTTTATCAACCGCCGCATTGGCCTTTGCTTAGTTGTGAATGAAATTAAGAGAACATATATCGGAGATTATTTGAGCAACGATTGTATTCGGAATGCATTCAAGACAAACACAAAGTAGACACGATGGCTTCATTACTCAGAAATCAGTAATTATAATATTGACACTTATGAGCTGTAATTTTTCAACAATAAACAAAGATCAAAGTTCTCAGTAGGCCCAGCAATTGGTTCATATTTCCCATGTTTATTTTGACACAAAAATAGAAGAAATTTGAGAATACATGTTCTACACGTTCTTTTTCGCACTGTTTAGACGAATATGAGAATGCTAATTAAACTCTTAATTTTGTTTTTCATACTTACATATTTTTTTTTTGGTCTTTGAGAAAAATACCTGTAATAAATTACCCGAAATTTCGGGAGCCATGCCACGACCGGGTTATATCCGAATTTGGGTTATAGTGGGGTCCCACTGTACTTGAGGTTACTGAAATGATGATCATGGCTCTCAGGGATCTAAACTTCTGGGTCAGATATGCATGAAATTTTCAAATCACATGCCATTTCTCCCTGTGGTGCATACCAATGACTGTTGAGAGGTCTCATTTCTCTCTCCCCCCCCCGAAGCTCCCGTTTCATATTTTGGTAAGCTGTGGCCATTCTGTAGAGTAGGTGAAGGCTAGACTTAGTAAAGAGGTATGAAGCCAGTGTGACTATTTGGCAGTTAATACTTATAATTTTGCAGTTGTGCAAATGACTGCCTCTCCAAATGCCACAATGACATACTTTAAAGAAACCATATTTTATTGAGTGTGTAAACAAGCACCAGCAATTGATCAGGAAATAAATGAAATTTGCTGTAATGGTGTTTAAATTGTGATGGCACAAATATAAATCATGTTTTCTCAAGAGTCATATTTTGACAATATTGTGCAATCATCAGTATGCCATAATAATAACTGCTACGGGTATTATGTGTGATTTCTGTAGGGCACTACCATATCTAAAGGGACTTTTAAATGAGTGCAGTAAAGAATGTTGTGACTCGCAAAAATGAATCAGTAAAATCTGTTTTCACGTTTTGGTAAACAGATTTTTTTTGCATATGAGTCAACAAAATGAAGAAGAAAAAAGCACAGAAGATAGAAGCTCCTAAAACTGGTGTGAATTAATGTTGGCGACAGTTCAGATCTCAAGCTACATGTATTTATGTACCATCCATATACCAAAATTAATTTGTTTTTTCCATTAAGCCCACATGATATCCCACCTTTATTCCACAAGGTCAGTTCGTAAGGTGTTTAAGATTAGGGTGTTTAGTCTGTGGCTTTACAATGCTTGAAAATTATTTTCTTATGTATGTGCAAGTTGCTTGAACAGTGCAATTTTTTAAAATGCTAATTTGTATAGATTTTCATTTTCAGTGCCCTTTGATGAGGATGACAAAGACAAGTCAGTTTGGTTTATGGATCACGACTACCTAGAAAATATGTATGCAATGTTCAAGAAAGTGAATGGTAAGATAAATGTACAGTTTATTAAATGTGTCACATCACCTTTGTTCTGAGTAGTCTCTTGATGAAATACCTTTATAAATTTGTTTAAACGAATTTTTTTTTTTAAAAAAAAAAGCCACTTAATTGTACTTCATGTGGTACATGGATTGGTGCCAAAGCCCAATAATATGTCAACTACTACTATCGCTCGTGCCAAGAAGCATACTCTCATCATCAGAGACCTTGCAAAAGCCAAAATGTAGAAACTTTTTTATTGCTATATTAGCTTACCCTCTGGTAAGACAAGTACAAGTAAGCTATCTACATGTATATACATGGCGTGCTCAGTCACATCCTGCTCATGCATGTTACTATAGGCAATGTTTATCTGCATAGGCAATCTATTGGCTTTTCTAATGGTAAGCTGTGCTTAGAATTGATATTTTTGTTTTCTTAATACCTTCAATGATTCCACCTATACAAGTGGACAGATTCACATGCCTACAAGTTAATATGGCTAGAATTTATTATTTGGTGTCCACTTTCTAAATATTCATAGCTATGTTATAATCTATCTGTACTTGTCAGGTGCGTCCTTTTACAGGTAGTTGTCTTCATGGGTAGCACTGCATGGATGTTCTCTTGCTCAAAAAACAACACACTCACTACAGTAAATTATGAGGGTCTTCTCTATTTTTTCTTGCCAATTTAGACCACTAAGCATGAATAAGGACAATTTATAGTTTGACTATTGCTGAAAGAGCAAAGCAAACAGACTGTTTCAAATTACACACACACGGCAAAGCCAACAGCCAAAGTACCCTTAGCAGATGCATGGACCAGTTAATGTTGATCAGACATCCTGTAACTTGTCCCAACCTAATGGATCAGATTCTGCTCTCCCAACATTGATGACCTACTTCCATTTCACTCTGACTAGGCTATTTACAAAGGATTGTTGGTATCTTGACCACAACATGTCCATGCCGAGTTAAGTATAAATTCAAGGTGTTCCATGAGTTTACTCAACAAAACAAGCAGTGCATATTCATAGGATAGTCCATTCCATAACAGAGATAGCAGGTATGACTTACAATGGGTCACACCCATCCTGGGCCCAAATGCATGGCTAATTGCTGATCTCTATACATTTAAATGGCCATATGCGTATACAATCATATTTAAATATACCATTCCAATATCACTAGCAGTGTGCTATCAGGACAGGATATCACACGAGTCGGGACTTATGATCTTCTATTCATTTGGATTTCACCTGGTCAGAGGCACTTGATCCAGGCCCTTGAACTGCTTACAGGAGCTTAATTATATTTAGTTCACATATCACTTATATAATTTTAATTTTTTTTATATAGATTTCATGCACCATTACATTGATAGGACGTTGAATGATTGAATTTCCAGTATTCCACATCATTATTACAAGGGCTGTGGCAGTTTGTTTTTGGTCCTACCAAGTGAATTGCAATGAGTGTGGCCTTTGCAATGCACAAATGACATAGATTTAGCATTTTACAATTAAAGCTTAATAAACAAATATTTTTTTTCAGCCCGTGAGAAGATTGTTGGATGGTATCACACAGGTCCCAAACTTCACCAGAATGATGTGTTAATAAATGAACTAATCAGGCGGTACTGTCCCAGCTCAGTTAGTATTGTTTTACTCAAATAAAATTTAAAAAAGAATAATTAATCTTTTTTTGTATCCAGTGAAAATGATTGTAATAAGATGTGCTAATTTTTTTGTATGCATTATTCAGGGGGAGGGGGGATACAGTTTTGCCCATGTCACATCGCAAATTTTGTTTCGGGGTAGTAACTTCTGAATGATTTCACAGATCAAAATCAACTTTGGTATGTGGCATTACAAAACAGCGTGTTATGTATATTTAATTAACATTGTTTAATCGTTACTTTTTTGTCTCACTATATATGGATAATTGTATCTTGGACTTGAGCTTGTCTATAATCAAGATTGTTATCTATCTGTTCTGTTTCTTTGGTTTTTTAAGTATTCTGTAAACAGTTAATGCATCACTAATTTTTCACAATGAGTATGGATTAACTATTAGGATCGTTATCTTTGCCCGAGTCGGAGACATTGTGTTTACTATGTTCTTTATTATAATTTTAGTAATAGACTTTCTTGTTATAACTAAGATTTTATCTTGTAAACATTTGGAACCTTCCAGAATAAAAGTATCCATTAGGTATTAGTTTTTTTTTTCCTTTCTCCAAAAATGTTAATTCTAATCGACGGTAAAGTAGAGAACTATATAATCTTGTTTTTCTAGAAATTATTCATCCTTGCTATAAGATCTTGAGGCAGAATCATTGTTGTGTCCAGTTTTTCTTTAGGGCCAGAAATTTTTTATTCAGATTATTTCTTCACTGGAAATACAAAGATCTCCTAATCTAACATTATATTCTTGAAAATAGACTTGGATTTATATTGAAATTTCAAATAAGGATATATTCTTGGATTGTATTATTGTGATCAGACTATCACTATAGTTATTCAGAACTTGAATTCATTTGGACCACAATCCCATTTGTACATGTGCATGCAATGGCTGATCCCCTCATTAGTCATGTTGAATGTGTGTTAGTTGCAACGTCTCCAATTGGTTACAAATGGTGTTTTTCCCACAATTAGACCAATATTAACCAATCAGAAATTATTTTACTTTCCTTTATGCAAATTTGAATTGTTCAGAAACCAAGGGTTACTAATTGAGGGCAGTTTTACACATGCTCTGTTCATGAAAAATCATAAATGATGGCAGACGCAAGAGTGATTTTTGATGATGATGATGTGAGCAAAACTGAAGTTTCTCGGGTTTGGTCTCGAAATTTTGAGCAAGCAGAGGAAAAAAGATATGTTTGGCATTTGGATATTTTGTGAGATTTAGATTCAGACAGAAGTTTCTGAGATTGAATTGTCAGAAGATGTGGATGCTGAAAGCGATGATGAGAGTTCTTGACGACCCTACAGATCTTTTGGCTGCCCAAATCGATGAAACTTATCCATCCTTCCTGCATTGAACTGAAATTTATGCGTGCAAGATTTGAAAATATACATAAATATGTTCATGTGACTAACACCAGAAACAAACCACCTTGAAGAACATCTGGTCACGACAAACTGGCCCACGTTTGACTTAATATTTACAACACATGCATTAGAGAATACAACCCACATTGTGATTTATCCATTGACAAAGCAATGATTGGATTTTCAGGACATGGCTTTGGAACCAACCTAGAGCAGGATCAAAGTATGGGTTCGAGTGGATCCTTATAATGGATATGTTTTGGACTTCAGGTTTATACTGGAAGGACTAACAACAATTCAGAATTGAATCTTGGACAAATGGTTGTTCTTGATTTGATGGAACCTTTGTTGTCATCATGGACACCGTTGTCTTCACCAGCATTTTTTTTTTTTTTTTACATCTCCAGACTATTTCTTCAGCTTCGACAAAAATGTACATATGGCTGCAGAACAGTTTGATAAAATCGAAAGGTTTTTCAATCTGGATTACAGAAAATAAAGCAGAAGGAGCAAGGCCAAAGCATAATTAAACAGAAAGGAGGCACAAGAGCTACAGTTTGGCATGACAAGAAGAATATCACTATACTGCGTACAACTGTGATGGTGAGGCCACATTTGTTAGCTGGAAGCAGAATGATGGCTCCATCTAGGATATTCCTTGACCATTTCCAGTCAAACTAGGCAACATGTACATGAATGGAGTAGACCATGCAGATCAAATGTGAGCAACTCGCAGCACTGGTAGAAAGTCTTTAAAATAGTTTAAATGTTGGGGGTGGTGGCCTTTTTGGCATTTCAATTGTAAATTCAAATTTGCTGATGAAATAATCACGGAGTCGTATTATTGTCACCAAAAACAACAAGGAGTGAACTAGATCACAGTTGGAGTTTAGAATGAATCTTACACATCAACTACTTGGAGGTTTTGTAGGTAAAAGGAAAATAGAAGTAGAAGTTCATACCCCACTTTAGCAAGGTCAACGTTGTCCAGTGGTCATGCCAGAGAAAAAAAACCTGCAAAATGTGTTAATTGAACAAAGTTTGATCTGAATCAAGAACTGGACTGAACAACTCCAAGTAAATTTATGTGCAATATGTTTCAAACCATATCACATTAAATTTTCCAGGTTTATTTTAATCGAATTAAGGGCTGGTGATATATTTCGAAAATGTTACACATAGTTTTGTAAAAAGTGTATACTAAATTGTGGAAGACTTGGACAAATAAGGGTAAAATGCATCACTGTGTAGACAAATTAATTTGGAATGGATTTTTATTGGATATTAGAAGAGAAATAAAGGTAAGTGTGAATGCATTCGCATGTTTAAAAAAATTTTCAAACGGGTACAAACACTCTGGGGCACAAGCAGTTAGACATAGTTTAGAGTTGCTGGAGCATAGCAGCAGTGATACTGATAACAGTGCTGGGGCATAGCAGCAGTGATACTGATAACAGTGCTGGGGCGAATGAGTTAATCATTATTGCTCATGTTGGTAATTCTAGGATTATTTAGGATTTAATTTACAATTCCACAAGTTTTTTTTTGTGATGATTTTTTCAATTTTATTCTAAGGAAATAAATTATTTGTTGAATTTACAGAGCTTGTTGCTTCTCACTCTTATCTCGAGAGTTGCTTGCTTTCTGTAATTTAAGAAAATTATTTCTTGAGGACTGACATATTTTTTTCCCTGTTCTCTAGGTTCTGGTTGTAATTGATGCCAAGCCAAAGAATCTGGGGTTACCAACAGAGGCATACATTGCTGTTGAAGAAGTTCATGATGTAAGAATCAATTTAACATTTGCATGTATACAGTTTTCATCCAGTAATGTACAATTTGGTGGTCCAGTAACAACAGATCAAAAGCAAATTTTTGGAAAGGAATTGGTCTAAGCAGACATGATTTTTCTCTGTTTTAAAGCAGAATTAAACTGTCCTGTCTTGAATCATATTTTTCTTGATATATTATCCATTTTTATATCATCTCCAATCCGGTTCTTTAAAAACTGTCTGTCTGGCCCCATTCTGCATTGACCCTTGTAAATTACTTGTTCCATTAATTAGTTATCACACAACTCTTGTAAAGAGTATTCTGATTGGCCAAATGTTGACATTCATCCAGTGAATCTTCATGTAATGGAAACTGATGGCAATGGAAAGAAAAAAGCATGCTTGCAAAACAAGGCATCCTGAGTTGTTTAGAGAGACCATGGCATGAAAAGTTTAGATAAAGGTTTTAAAAAATGTATGGAAATGGGAATGACTTGTGTGGAAAGTTGACAGAAATTTAGTTGGTTAGTTTTTTATAAAGAAAACTGAATGCTATAGGACGCATTTTGTGACCTTAGTAAGAAAGATCTGAATTACAGTAATCAAGGTTGGAAGAGTTTGGAACAGCACCTACAAAAAAGCTGCATTTTGGGCAAGAAATTAAATTTTCTTAAGTACCTAAATTTGGGAAAAGGGTTCTGTTGTTTATATAGAGGTATCATTTTGTTGTGGATTTCTAAATGTGTGATTTGTGGCAACTTCAAAATCCACTGAGATTGATACACCATGATTAATGCTAAATTCAGTGATTGTGGATCCATTTGATATTAATTCAATATTGTGGATATTATGTTTAATATCTACAGACATTCAGATAGCTTGCAAAATCAAGTTAGTGATCGAAGAGATTAACCAGGTTGCAAGACTTGGAAGAGAAGAGCATACTTTTGATGTAGATGTATGATTCATAAACATTTACAATACAGAAATTAGTGGAGTGCATCTTTTGTAATTTTTAACATCATGGTTATATTGATTTGTGGTGATGTCGGATTCAAGAGGCAATAATTCCAATATTGACTTCCTAGCCATACATGGAAAACCGACATAAATTTGTTTGCCAGTTGTAATGCAGTTCAAGTGTATGAATCACTGATGTCATTTGTCCAACTCTCTTTTAGGTATCGGGTTACAGTTTGCCTTTTAGGTCCTTTTCATTTTATTTTTTTTCTAAAGTCTCATCAGTTTCTTTGTAAATTATGAAAAGTAATACAGGTGTACACTAGTGTTGTTCCGATTATCGATTATAATCGATCATCAGTTGGTTGAGCAAACCAATAAGATAATCAATTGTGAAACTCCATAATCGATTGTGTGTAAAGGGAGACTACTTTTAGGTGTATGCAAAGCACAAAGGTTACATACATGCCAACCATTACGCTTTTGGCGTAATCATTACGCTTTTTGTCACTAAATTACGTGTTACGCTTAAACGTATATGGATTACGCTTTTTCGGTATATCCACCTCCCAAAAAAAATCAATTATTTTTTTTTCTCGTTATTATTAAAATTCCATTAATCCCACAGACCGTATTTTAGAAAAGACGGCTTTTACGTAACTACAATATAAGAGTACGCTAGACCGTGGACTTTCGTAACAGTATCATGTTCTATTTATAGCTAACCTGGTTCTACTGTTGACCTCGATTCTATTTATAGAATCAGCATGCGATGTGAGGAGATAGCAGACTGGTTTTCCAAATGTAATCTTTACTAGCAGATTCCATATTCTAATTCATATTTCTTGCAGAACCAGTCTAAATATATTTTAGCGCTTAAAAAGTATATTTTATTTTACTCTCTGCATTTATGTGAGCAAAAATATCCGCTTTCAAAAATTTCCCAGATAAATTAGAAAAAGGCATTCGAAAACCTCCGAAACAAAATATAACAGAATCCTCTAAATATTAAGGAAAAAAAAAAAAAAAAATACAGCATCACGTGACATCTATTTCCGGCCGTGTGGAAAGAATTTTAAAATTTAGCGCTAAACGTCTTCAGAAGGTTTCTAGTCGATTTGTGTAAAGCTAAAAGTGCTACATATGAAAACTTGAAACAGTAAAGGATGAGAAGGGCAAATAATCGTTGTTTTTTGAAATTTTAGCATGTTATATGTGGATTACGCTTTTTCTGCCTGGATTCCGCTTTTTGACCACTTGGATTACGCCATTTCCTCGTCAGGGGTTGGCATGTATGAGGTTAGTAAAACTCCCAGCCGCTAAAGTTGACCTGAAATTTATTAATCCCTTCACAACTACAGATAAAATATCTTATGATTCATAATTAGGTACATATAGTTTAATATTACATGGTCAGGTTGTTAAATTGTAGAGTTAATAAATTTAAACACATTTGTTGATTTATTTCAGTTAAATTGCAACATCTTTTGTAGTATTTATAAACAATGACAAACAAGAAAATCATGTCCTTCTTTACTTTAAATTATAGACACATCACATATGAAGGAATTTTGGGGGATTGTCAGTATTTCAGTGATATATGGCTGATCAGCCATAAAAAGTTGCATTCATTTAACAAAGTCATTGAACAAAATGTAACACACAGTATAATATTATTGTCAGGTTAAAGTTTACATGTCATTAAAAAAGATTACTCCTGTACATTTATAAACATAAAAATTTAATTTGCTTTTAGTAACCGATTATTATCGATCAGTTAGTTAAGGTGAGCCGATTATCGATTATGAATTTTTGACTGATTCCCATCACTAGTGTACACATTTCATTGAAAATTAGATCACTGTCACCTATATTTCAAGGTCATGTGATTTTGGTTTTACCATTGCATTGGCACATTTTTTCTTGTAAAGTGAAAATGTAAATGTGTTGTGAAGAATACTATATCTGTCAGTTAAAAGTAGGTCATCTTTACTTATATTTCATTTGTCAGCGATTTATGTTTACCTTTTTATTCAACTCAGTATCTCTATCATTTATGCTGTTTTCTCTGACTATTACTCTTTTTTTTTCAGATAATTTGGTATTTAGATTTGTCATTCTGTGTTTAAGAAGAACAAAGCAATCTTTAGATATTGATATCACTTTAGTAAAAATTAGGGATGTTAATATTGTTTTTTTTCCAAAACCGATTATCGTTTGTAGAAATCCGATTTTAAACTGATTATCGGGTTTTGTCCTACATTGAAATTACAAGAAATATATTTTTATAATGCAAGTTAGTGAATGCCTCTTGCGAATAAAAGTTATTCATTACATACCATAACGTATAGACGCACATCGTCTGACGGCATGGAGGACAATATTGTGGCTCCACCAAAGCCATTAAATCACAGAAGGAATTGGATTCAACAATCGAAATTGGTAGCATGTTTTCAGCGACAAACTTAGCTACAGCAGCAGTAACTTTTTCTTGATGACTATCAGGACAGTTTCTTTGTGTTCCAATAAATGTTGTTAATCGCGGCTGAACATTTGAAGGAGCCGCAATTCCGGGATGTTTGCTACGCAAATGTGCATGCAATCCAGTAGTAGTACCACCGCTCCGACTTATTTGTTGTGGACATAGTTTACAGCAAACCATGCTTGATGAAATTTTTTCAAAGTTTTCCAATACATCAGATTTATTTATACGACCAGCCATATTTGTAAACTTGAAAAGACACAACCAGCAGAGACCAGTCCTCATCAACAGAGACTGTAGCTATTAACAGTCTATTGTTGTCAATTTCGGACATCAAAGAACTTAGCGACCGGTCGGTCGACTTACTGTTGACATCCTTTAGCATTAAATGTATTCGTTTACAAACACGCTACATGGAGCGCTCACAAATTTTAAACAAACACACCTTCTTATCTGCTGGCCATATTGTATTAAAATGTAAACACTAAACAAATGCATGAATGAATTTTTTCACTTCAAAAATGGTAAAAAATATTGAATTCGATTATCGTTTTGTAAAAACAAAAACCGATAATCAATTTCAAGACCGATAATCGGATTTCCGATTTTTGTTTAACAACCCTAGTAAAAATGAATTGACAGTATTCATTTTGTGCCATCTGACCTTTCTGCCACAGGCAGTTCTCTTGCAACATTTTATTTTATATATGAAAAGTTTATTAGAGCAATGATTTTCTTACTTGTTCAGGCTAGTTGGGCATAGTAAATACATACAGTAATAATGAGGACTTTGTATAGCGCCTAATTTTTGGAAGCTCTAATCGTTTTACAACATCTATAATGATATGACTATTTAAAAAGCACCAAACACCATGAAATTCGAAAACATTTTAAAAAATGCTGAAAATATTTAAGGCAGGAAATATTATTAGGTCTTTAAGTTTGTTCTTGCAGTCGAAAAAGGTGAGATTTAAGAGCACTCTTGAAAGGGATCACTGTGTCTTTATTTCTAATTTCAATGGACAATTCATTCCACATTGCTAGGCCCTGGTATGCAAAAGAACGTCCATATATGACTTCATTTTTATAGTGGGAATAATGAGTATACAATATATGGGTTTCTTCAGATATGATCATTGCCATACAGCTTCGTCATATAGGTAGGAAAGTTAGTTGGTGGACCCATCTGTACTTTCAAAGAAAATGGTGCCAGATGCTAAGTGAAATGCTTTATGGTTAAAGTTATGGATGTTAAATGTTGGAAAATGCTAGAGTAGATGGATCTCTTCAAACTTCTAAATTTGTCAGATCAGAAAAAGGACAAATCAACACCACTTTACAAAGAAGGGCATGAGAGCAATGTTATACAGCACTCTTAAGTACACATAATCATACTAATTCATCATTCAGTGAAACTTACATATTTAGGCTGGTTAAAGAGAGTGCTGAAAACAACAAAACATTTTGTACTTGTATTCTAGTTCTAATCCATATGGATTTTGTCCTTTACATACTTTTCATTCTTTTTTTTCTTCTTTTTTTTTATGGAAGAACATTTTTTTTAATCACAAATATGGAGGTGGGAGTAACTCTTACAAGTATCTTGCTCACATTAATACATAAACCAGTCAGTGGAACTAGATTTGGGATAGTTGACTGAAAAAGTTTTGTTTCTAAAATTAATACTTGGTGAGATGAGTCTGTGCTAATATTTTAACTGAACAACTAACAGATGGACTTTGCAAGATTTACTGTACACTTCTGGCATTCACATAATGTTTACTTTCTACATGAACAAAGACATGATTTAGGTATATACTGGAGAAAGAAAGTAAATATGATGAAGCAAACCAGTTGGTACAGAGTGCATCTTTGTTAATATGATCACAAATATCATATGGGGTGAATATGAAAGTACATTTTAGTAAACACAGTACATGTATTACACGTTTATGGTGTGAAATCAGTAACAACAATCAGTTTTTATGGGGACCACTTACATTTGGATTTGACTGAGCCAAAATTAAATTAGAAAATCTGGGACCTATCAATCCAAAATAATTTTGCTGATGAGTATGTGCTTGTTAATGTTTTATAAAATAATTATCATTACTAATTCATCCTAGGATGGCACACCAACAACAAAGACATTCGACCATGTACCCAGTGAGATAGGTGCTGAGGAAGCAGAAGAGGTTGGTGTGGAACATCTACTTAGGTAACTTGCAACAAAATATCTGAAGTCCTTAGTACTAAGTTTGATGATATTAGTACAGATACCAAATGTCTAATCTGATTTTGATGGAAATAAGCATACAAGATTTATTTAACATTGGCATGATTTGAAACAGTTCAATATAAGCTCTAATAAGCTTTTTACTGACATCATGTAAAACAAATTAAGCATTACAACAAACATCATTAGCAAAACATCCAAACACATCATATTACATAGTACAAATTGGACAAAACAGGTGTGACTTGATACATGAGGAAGCAGAGCATTTTAAAAGTTAGTGGATACAGAGAAGTTAGTATCTGCATTGCTTAAAGGATCTAACAGTAGACGCCTAGATTAGTTCACAAGGCAAGGACAGACAAACACTAACACAAACATTTGCTGGCATCAGGGCTGGTGTGGGATGGGGAAGATTATTATTTATAGATATTAAATGTGCAGTCTTTACCATTCCAGGAGAGAATTTAAGGTCTCAGTGAATTAAGTTTTTTGATTTATAAAGTGGTATGGTAGCTCATTCCACAGTCTCAGCTGCATGTCTCAAAAAAAAAAATTGCCAGATGTTGAGCAGACCTGCCAACCCTATTGAAAAAATCGGGAGAATCCCAATTTTTGGACCTATCTCTTTATTCCCCAATTTTTCAGCTCTTTAAGAAAAAAGAAAAAAAAATCTGGTTTTTTTTAAATACAAAAATTTCATTTTCCATTTCCTGGTTTCTGTATCTGGTTTGTTACTTAGTACTTTACCATATCCAGCTTCATTTCCGGTTTTCTTATCTAGTTCAAAGAGATTGTCTCACAGCATGGTTGACCCCATCAGCAATATAATGGATGTTTCTCAGCAAAAAGCGAAAATTAGAGGAAAAGGAAGTAACTGATGACTTGTCACCCACCAGGAAAAAGCAATGGGATCCACAATATAGAAGTTATTGGTGGAAGCAGTTTTCTTACATTGGTCCATCGCCTCGCACAAACAGTGTGAAAAAGATATTGTGTGAGGCCACTGCAATTTTCCATGCTGGTGCTGTGATTGTTGACAGCTGGTTTAGGCAGAAGGAAACAAAGTCGTAACCTGCTTCGAGCCTCAGCAATGCCAGGCTGAAAAGAATAAGAGATAACCTAAAGTCAAGACATACCCTTGCATATTGCCAGTTTTTAAGCTGGATTCAGAACAGTTTTGACAAACCCAACAAAGCTCTACAGCATGACAATCCCCTAATTCACAAGACCAGAGAGATTTTACTATCCATGTACAGAGAATTCCTTTCCATTGTTATTAAACCGAAGTACATTGTTGACAAGACAGACATCACAGCAATTGATGTAAAAGATTGAAGCTTGTACATTCATTGTCAGGACTTGTACTTGGGTGAGGCAACCAGCAAACTTCTAGAGAAGATGACTTCTGAAGCACAGTTACAGACAAGAATACACTTTTGTGATCAAATCGCTGTTAAATATGAAGGAAAAATTTCCATTAAAGGATGATTTGCTCATTCATGCAAGCATTGCAGATGTGGCTAAACAATCTGTAGCCTCATTTAAGGACCTGGTCTTTTTCTCCAGTCGAATGGAAGTAATCAACACTTATGATCTGCATAGATAGTTTCAGTTGTACCAAAGCTACAATTTAGATGCAGAACTGAATATGGAAAGAGCAGATCATCAGTGGATTGCTCTCAGGAGAAAAAAAAAGATGGATCTGGCCATCTGTTGTTTCCAACCCTTGAGACAGTAATGCTTTCAGTACTTTCAATACCGCATAGCAACAGCAATGCTGAGAGAGCATTTTCAGTGGTCAGAAAAAACAGAACTAGACAAAGAGCCGGCCTGTCAGCATCAACCCTGAAAGCTATTCTTGTTGGCACATTTGGCACCCAATGGCAAATAATTGATGAACTTGTACAGAAATGTAAATCTGCAACATACAATGGACTGAAATAATTAAAATAGACATCTTTATCGTGATATATACACATTATTCTTGTACCTCCTGATTTTTAATGGTGAGCCTCCTTATTAGGATTTGTTCAATGTTGGCAGGTCTGATTGAGGTTTTAATTCTTGGAACATCAAATTACATTTTTTTTTAATATTTACAATTATATTTATCATGTTTAAAACATTCATTTATTCCAATTATTTGGGAGCAAGCTTAATCAATATTTTGAAAGTTTTTGAGTCATCACATGAAGTCTGTGCACCTTTAGAGTTGGCCTTTTTCCCATAAGTAAATGTTTTTGATATCTGCTGGTGTAAGGCCGATCAATAGCTGTAAGTCCAGGCTTAAAATCACGTGAACTCAACCACCTTTTTTTGTTTGTTGTTGTTTTGTCTTCATAAGGTCATGCTTGTCTACCAGTATCCACTTTTCCATCTCCATGGCAGACAGAAAGGATAGGGGTTGCAAGGGTGTCACTTAATTTGGTTCTTCATGATCAGGCAATTTACTCAGACTTGGTACCCCAGTGTAATGTGAAGGTCACTAAGTACAAACATATTGTCCTCTTCAATGCAAAATCGGCTAAAATAGTGGGCAGCTCCATTGATTTCCAACTCATTGTTGGCATCACAAAGAAATAAATGTTAATCAGTGTCAAGGTTCAAGGTACTTTGGGTTCCTTGATTTGCCAAATTCCTGCTGCAAGACACCCTCAAATAGCAGCTAGCCACCAAATTTCTTCAAGCAGCTGAATATTTTCTTTTTTTTTTAAAAAAAAAAAAAACAAAACTTTCATTACATATTAGGCACAATAGTCATATTTGCAGAAAAATACTTAAGATTTTGAATGCTAAAATTGGCATAAGCTCAATGCATTGATCATAATGCTATTAACCATAAATGGAGTCATTGCCACTAATTACAAAAGATTATTAAATTGTTTGGGATTTTGTATGTATGACTGTTTTTATTCACATTCATCCTATAACATTTGATTTGGAACTTTAGCTTGTGTCTTGAATTGATAGCAAGATATTTCAAATTTGTTACACATTTCAAACAAGTTTTGTACAGATGTCATTGATACTTAACATTTTCCAGACAGTATTTATTATGTTGCCATGGAAATTTGTGCAGCATTAGTAACATATATAAATGAAAGAAGTGGACTATAGGGTACTAGCAGAAGTGAGACTGATTGACAATAGGGTGTAGTATTCAGGTGGACTCTTTACACAGCAGTGAATCAGGAGAATTATCATCCCTATATGATTCTTGCTTTCTGACAGCTACAACTGGCACATTCATGACTAGTTTTCTGACAGCTACAACTGACACATTCATGACTAATTTCTGACAGCTACAACTGGCACATTCATGACTTGTTTTCTGACAGTTACAGCTGATACATTCATGACTTGTTTTCTGACAGCTTCAGATGATACATTCATGACATGTTTTCTGACAGCTGCAACTGGCACATTCATGACTTGTTTTCTTATAGCTGCAACTGGCATATTCATGACTTGTTTTCTGACATCTACAGCTGATACATTCATGACTTTTTTTCTGACAGCTGCAACTGGCATATTCATGACTAGTTTTCTGACAGCTGCTATTGGCACATTCATGACTTGTTTTCTGACAGCTACAACTGGATCATTCACAACTTGTTTCAGCCAAGACATTGTAAGCTGAAGCTCTGCCCAGCATCAGCTGTTGACTATAGCATGCAAAGGTAGCAGTATGATGTACAAGTCACAACTACTTTTTGAAAAATAATGTATGTCTTATGTCTTCATTAGAACATTTACGCTATTTCTACAATGCTTGGTTGAAAAGATATAATGCAGTGGACATAATGACTTTTATAATACAAAATTTCAGAGTATGATCCTCCTATTTTGATCAAGGATATATTGTTTTTGACCTGTTTATGATCGATTTTGAAGGTCTGGTCAAATGACTGATGGCTACTTGCTACAGGAAGCAGAAATATTGGTACTTAATAGATGCATGATTTTTCAAGTCTTTTCTTTTTTCTAGAGATATTAAGGACACTACAGTTGGAACCCTGTCCCAGAGAATTACAAACCAGTTGATGGGTCTAAAGGGTTTAGACACTCAGGTATCGGACATTAACTCGTATCTTCAGAAGGTCACATCAGGGCAGCTTCCCATAAATCATCAGATTATCTACCAGCTTCAAGATGTGTTCAACCTGCTTCCAGATGTCAACCTGCAAAACTTTGTCAAAGCCATGTATGTCAAGACGAATGATCAGATGCTGGTGGTGTACCTTGCTTCACTTATAAGATCCATAATTGCTCTCCATAACCTTATTAATAACAAAGTACAAAACAGGGATGCAGAGAAGAATGAAGGAAAAGAAAAGGACACTAAAAAAGAAAAGGAAAAAAAAGATGAAAAGGAAAAAGACAAAGAAAAGTCAAAAGAAACTGATAAAAAGGAAACAGCTACCGCTAGCAAATCTAAGAAATCATAATAAATTGTGTTCGGATTTGTTTTGCCAGAAAGCATTGACTTGCACATATGGTTAAAAACTCAGGCTGTGCATTACCTTTGCAAAGGATACCATTTTCTCTCATGATAAAGTCTGTTGATATCTAATTTTCTGCCATTCTGGGCACTGAATTTAGTATGTATAGAAAACTTAAAATGTTCAGTGAATTTACAATTTTAAAAAACAAAAAAACCAGGAAGATTCTGGTTGAAACCAAAAATAATCAGTAAGTGGTTCTAAATTGATTTGGAATTTCTTAAGTATTATTTAATACAGATTTGAGAGAGACTACATAGAAAGTACCTACATGTACAGTTTTAATGAGTAGAAAAAGCTGACTGTGATGATGAAAATGTTATTTGGTAACAATGCACTATGCCATATTGTGTATGTCTAAGTTCTAATGTATATTTAAGTGGTGGAAAATGAGAAAATAATTGTTTATTAAAAAAGTTCACCATTTTCATAAATCTCAAATGCCCTTGTTTGGTTCATGTCATTTTAAAACTATTCATAGATGTTTCTTACAATAAAAATGTACTGATCACTCAAGTTTTGTTTTTCTGCACACACACACAAAAAAAACCTCAGCAAATAATTTGCAGAATTCATCAAAAGGTATGTTTTAGTTTTACAGGGGCATATGACCATATATGATTATTCTTCGGTGCAACTATCCAGGAGATTCTGATAAATCTCCACAACACTTTGTAGACAATTATGATATTGGGGGGAGATGTGCATATCGTTGGTTTGTCCCCTCCTTATTAGGCTTGCCCCAGTTTTTTAATAGATGAATGTCTATGTATGATAATTGGTTGGGCAATAGTCCCACAGCCATTGATGAATGGTCCTACATTATTTCCATCAAGTAAACCTGCATATAATTATGCCATGATATGAGAAATTTTGCGGCTTTTTGTTGTTTTTTGTATTTTGGTATTTTTAGTGGTGCCTCTGCATATACCAGTCACAGATTCATTACACTGACCGCTGTATCACATTTCCAGTGTTGATATTATATGGACTTGCATATTTAGGCCGGTACTGGCCAAACCATTTAGTCAGTGCATATTTAGGCTGGTACCAGCCAAATCATTTAGTCAGTGCATATTTAGGCTGGTACTAGCCAAATCATTTAGTCAGTGCATATTTAGGCTGGTACTAGCCAAATCATTTAGTCAGTGCATATTTAGGCTGGTACTAGCCAAATCATTTAGTCAGTGCATATTTAGGCTGGTACTAGCCAAATCATTTAGTCAGTGCATATTTAGGCTGGTACTAGCCAAATCATTTAGTCAGTGCATATTTAGGCTGGTACTAGCCAAATCATTTAGTCAGTGCATATTTAGGCTGGTACTGGCCAAACCATTTAGTCATTGCATATTTAGGCTGGTACTAGCCAAATCATTTAGTCAGTGCATATTTTGGCTGGTACTAGCCAAATCATTTAGTCAGTGCATATTTAGGCTGGTACTAGCCAAACCAGTACTCGCATAACAGACAGTATATTGATCTGAAAGTCTTGTTTTAGTTGTAATCTGATAGCTTACAAGTGAATTTGATACTTTTACTCTCGTTGGTTTTATTGGAAAATATTTAAAATGGCAGAGATCACACTGGCCTGTGATATACTTTATATATAATACATAAATGCCAGCCATTACGCTTTTGGCGTAATCATTACACTTTTTTCCACTAAATTACATGTAAACGGATATGGATTACGCTTTTTAGTTATATCCAGCTTCCCAAAAAATCAGTTGTTTTCTCGTTTTTATTAACATTCCATTAATCCCACAGAACGTATTTGAGAAAAGACAGCTTTTACATAACTACAATATAAGAGTACACTTGTCCGTGCACTTTTCTAACAGTATCATGTTCTGTTTATATCAAACCTTGTTCTACTTTCGACCTCGAATTCTATTTATAACATCTGGATGTCTTAGGGAGGAGAGAACATACTGGTTTTCTAATTTAATCTTTATGTGCAGATACTTTGTTCTGATTCATATTTACTGCAGAACCAGTCTAAAGGTATTTGGCGCTAAAAAGTATATTTTATTTTAGTCTATGCATATATGAGAGCAAAAATATCTCCTTTCAATATTTTCACAGATGAATTAGAAAAAGGCAACAAAAAAAAGAAGAAAAAATAAGAATCCTCTAAATATGAAGACACGTGCAGCATCACGTGACATCTATTTCCAGCCGTGTGGAAAGAATTTTAATATTTGGCACTAAAAGTCTTAAGATGGATTCTAGTTGATGTGCATGTAAAACTAAAAGTGCTACATAAGAAAACGTGAAACATTAAAGGATGTTAAATGATGAGAGGGGCAAATAAATGATTGTTTATTGAAATTTTAGTTTGTTATATGTGGATTACGCTTTTTGACCACTTGCATTATGCTTTTTCCTTGTCATGTATGCATAACATATAGTACACATTTCTACTGCATACACTACTGGTTGTGTGAGAGGTATATTACAACAGATGTTTAGGAGGAATCTAGTAGATAAGAAATCCTGTGATAAAGCCAAACTATAAAGCTAAAACACGAATCCTTAGCAATGGCAATGGCTAATAAATTGATCACAAAGATACAGCCTTGTCAGATATTTTGGCTTCTTGGACACTTACTTACATTGTTAGGGGTACTGATATTTATAGTGAAATGGGAATAGTGTTTGATAAAGGGAGTGTTAGAAAGCCTCTTGCAAAATATCCTACAGAACAGAATCTGCAATGGGGCACCATTTTCATTTTGGACCAATTATAAGACGTTTTCTAGAGAAAACCTTATGACCATCAATTCTGGAGGAGTTTCAAACACACAATTTTCAAGATGGCTGGCATGGTGATCCTATTGGATATTAGTCATCATTTTCATCCGGGACCAAGTACCATAAGTCTTTTGGTGAGAGCTCCATTTTGATTTTCCAGTTAGCAGTTACAAGATTTTCAAGATGGTTGTAATGCCTACTATATTTGAGGTGATATCAGCACCAATGTCATTCAGGAGCAAGTACCATATTTCCCAGCCTACAAGTCGATACTTTTTTACTTGAAAGTCGGGGCTTTGTCTTGTACTCCGAATCGACTTATATATGGATTGTTCATTGACAGTTTATATAAGTTATGTTCGTAACTACAGGTAATAAAATGAACTACAACATGGATTTGCTTTCAATTATAATAAAACAAACATGGACTGTTTATTCAGCTGTGTCAATTGATAACCAAATATAGCAGTAATTTGTTCAACAGTAAAATCACAAACCTGTTAGCATCGGTAATGCAATTTCATAAAATGTCGGTAATATGGAATATCATACAATACCATTACTAGTGTAAAATATGAAGCCAAGATATTGACCTGGCCTCGTCCTATACTCCAAATCGACTTATATATGGATGAAGGATGGAAAATAAGTCGAATTGGTGAATTCGACTTATACTCTGCATTGACTTATAGGCCAGAAAATATGGTAGGTATCTTAGTGTTCTGGTGAAAACCACATGTTGATACAACTTTACGCTGAGAAGTAGCAATAGATATGATTTTCAAGATAGTTGTCATGGAGACCATAATGACTGTTAAGATCAGCACCATTTTTCATTTAGGACCAAGCCGACTTTAAAAGTCTTCTTGTGAGAACACAATAATATTATGACCTTTTATCTTGAGGGAGCAGTGGCAAGATTTTCAAGATGGCCACTGTGGCAGTCATATTGGATATCAGTCTAGAACAACATTAATTAGGACCAAGTAGACACTATACGAAGTTATAATCCCATTCTGAATTGACTTTCCATTCAGGAAGTAGCAATACAAATGTTTTAAAGATAACCACGGTAGTGGTGGTTATATGACAGCATTTTCATTTAGGACCAACTGGACATCACAATGTTGATGTAGGAGTAGCAATAACAAGATTTTCAAGACGACTGATGTGATGCCCTATTTAATGACTTGAGTGGGCTGCATTTTTGTTTGTGACTAACTGCTGTGGTGGCTATATTGGACATCATACATAGCTGCAAACCTTACGATTTTGGCATGAATTTCACGCCTTTTTCCAGCAATTTGTGCATTTAAGCATGCAAAATAATCACAAATAACCAAATTCTCAATTATTTTAAATCTTTTAATAAAATAACCGATTTTTTGTTAAACACTAGTTGTGATATCTGCAGTTGCCAAAATGGTCTGCTACTGCAGGTCTGTCTGTCTATCAATCTAATCTAATCTAATCTAATCTAAATTTAATCTAAATCTAATCTAATCTAAATCTAATCTAATCTATCTATCTAATCTATCTATCTATCTATTTATTTATTTACATGTATTTATTTATTTATTTATTGCCAACAGGATCATAGTTTCCCTCCCACATAGTGGAATCACTTAGCAACCTCCATTTACTTCTTTAAAGATTCTCAAGCCAAAATAGAGGACTAGCAAAAGGCATCTATGTCAAGGAGCTGCCACCGAAATTCTGTAAGCACAGGTGGCTTTAGTACTAATATTAGTACCCAATCTCCAGTGCATGGGATACTAACATGAACATATACGTGTCAATGGAGCCTTTTTTAACCTAACATCATCAATTTGAACATTTTCCTTGCATATAAGGAAATAAATTGAGTAGTCCTCTTATTTAATACTGGAAGTATTACAAATCTTTGTAGAAATAGTTGTAAAATCTCATTTACTCAAATTGGCAGCTGAAAAAGCCTAAATGGACAATAGTCTAAGCCTGCTAACTGCATCCAATTCTCTCCGAAAGAATGCAAAAGTGAAACAAGAAACTTGGAAGGATCTTAAAAAGGAGATAGAGCAGAAAAAGTTTGCTTCTCACCAAATACAAGAAAGCAGCTGGAAAGCGATGTGTTTTGTTAATGCATGTATTGTAAACAGGAACACATACAAAAACTACACATGATTCTTCTTTTCATATGAATACAAAAATACATTGAACATTGGATTATGACATGAATTACTACATGAAGTCAAGGTGTGCAAGCCCAGGTAAAATTAAAATGTACATATTAAATATATTTGTCATGAACTTATTTCATAGTTTTCATTGATTGATATTCTGTTTTCATTAACTTGACAATGCAATATAGTGTGGTCCTTGACTTTTGTGAAATGGCCCTGGAAAAGTCATGGAATTTGTTTTTGTTAAATCTGCAGGAACCCTGTTAAAAACACCTTAATGTACTATACATATATGTATATTTAGTATACTGATAAGGCGATTTCGTGTTGTCACAGATTTAATTGTACTTTATTGATAAAACGTCAGACTGGTTGCTCAAACAGGTCCTCAAGGGAGAGAACTGACACATTTCCAGTTAAAGATGAGATGGAGGGTATGTTGTCATACAACCCTATTCCCATGAAATGAAGATAAGTACCACAATATTCTTGGCACATTCTATATTTTGATACATAATATAAAACCTCTCTCACATGAAACCTTCGATGATCCACACTTTTTGTGGATTTTTCATGAAAAGTTTCTCTGAGCCGTATCAAATTCTTACCAATAATGTATAGTTTCAAAGCCAGTAGATTTCCTTTGCTTAAGTTATGACATAAAATGTTCCCGCTATGAAATTATCCAACCCTCTCTGTACCAAAATAGTAAGATGGTGGCACTCGGCCCAACTAAAATGCCCTCTAGTTACATTATCACTACATCATATGAATGGAAATGAATTTCCAAGAATTGTCAAGTGGAGAGATAGCAACAAGTCATTGAGCTGCATAAGGTTTGGAAAAAGAGTTTGTGCAACTGTACTAGTGGCAAATAAAGTCTATGCATACTTTATAAATGTTTTAGTTGAACGTGTATATCATCGATGCGTTGAACTTTTAATTATGTTTCCTAGCTTTACAATAGCAGTTGTTGATATTTTGTTACACCTTACTGAAAACTGGTCAATCTTACGAAAAAAATTAACTGCGTTACTGAGACGGACTCGTCAGTGTTGGCAGGTCTGTGTTGTAGTCCATATGAGCGTATACTTAAATTCATTATCAGGTCAAAGGCGTGTATACAGTGTTTCTTAAAATGAAGATACTTGGCTTCACAGGATTTAATATTTCCAAAGTTAATACTGTTAGTAAGATTGAAAAAAAATTAAGTCAAATATACTTTCTTAAAGATACAACTAATGCTCTTTAATGATTAGTAGCTTAACTATGGATTTGTATGGTCACTGATAACAGATTTAATTATAAAACTTTTACATCTTATGTTTATATTATGTTTGGAAACTAATCAAATATCTCTTTTCTCTAGCCTAATCAGATACCTTCTTGTATTATAGCCTAATCAGATGTCTTGTAACCAAATCAGATATCTCCTTGTCTTACAGTCTAATCAGATTCTTGTAATCTAATCAGATATCTTCCTTGTTTTACAGGCAAAGAAGATGTTTTGTAGCCTAATCAGATATCTCTTTGTCTTAAAGCCTAATCCGATGTCTTGTAAACTAATTAGATATCTCCTTGTCTTACAGTTTAATCAGATGTTGTAAACTAATCAGATATCTACTTGTTTTATGACCCTTTTAAATCCTTTTTGATACCCTCCAAAAATTTGAGCCATGCATGCAAGACGGAAAAAAGGCACTAAAATGATAAAGAATGTTTCAAACAATCTGAAGTTACTTCTTTTTTTAAAGTATAATGCTGCCTGGAATAAATGTAAATAACAGCGAGCAACTGCTAGCTAGTTTCTTTACAAGACCTTGATTTTAGATACATGTAAAACCTTGCTTTTGGATAGTGTTCTGAATATATGCATTTTGTTCATAATGTACAAGATGTCAAAATTTCTATTAAAAAAAACCTGTTCATATGTTTCAAGTTTGAAAGTTTTGAACTCTGCATAATCTGTAATTTTTAATATAACAGCCCATGTTTGACAGTTGATTTTTTTTAAAAATATGAAATGGCAATCTGCAAATAAAATGACTATAATCTATTGACACATTAGCACAATCTTGAAATTTATCAAAACATCTTTTGTATCACAAATGTGTGCCAAAAAAAGCACCCCAAAAAGTCCTTCATCAATACTGAAAACAAAAAGATGCAATATATTACATATACATCATGATATAACATTAAATATACATTATACATTGATACAGTAACATAATATACATTGTCAGATATACACAGTACAGTTACACAGACTTTACAAATACTGCTTTCAGTAATGTCTGCAGACAGCTCTTACTGTTCAGTATCATTGAAGGTTGAAAGTGTCACGTACATAAACTTTTAAATATATAAACAGAAGTTGCAAAACACCATATATATGTACATGTACTCACTTATTAGAAGAGTCCAACTGCAAACAGCATACCCACAGATCTGCCAACACACAATGCACTGGCAGATCCGGGTCTGTAGAATTTGTTATGAATAATCAATAGAATAAACAAATGAGGCCCTGATTTGTAGGCAATTTATGTTACAGTAGATCAGGATCTTTGTTGTTTGCCATTTAATTTAACTTACATGCAAGTAATAAAGTATGTAATGTCTGTCATAAATTTTTTGAAAAGTATTAGAAAGCATATAAATAAAAAAACGTTTTAACAATAAAATCGCTAAAACATATTCTGAGATGTTAAACTTTCCAGATTTTCTGTGTGGACTCGGGTAGGGAGAAAATTATTTCATTACCAAATGAGATATTAGAACACAGAAGATAAATTTCTCAGAAAACATGCAGATTTTTTTAATTTAAAAAGTGGATCAAACTCTTGGTGACAATGACAACAGATGAACAGCAAAAAAAGATGCAGACAATCTGTGTGGAGAACATCTTTGCGTGGTTAGTTTTTTGACCAAAACTGTCAAAGGAATTCAAGGTTCTGAAATTAAATTTATTATCAAGTCTAGTGGTTGAAGTTGGTCTGTGCATCAGGCACAAACAAAGGAATGATTCCACTGTCTTGCAATTTAGCATGTTAAGCACTTGGCCGAAAAAGAGATTGATCTTGATAGGTGTTTTATCTGTCCTTCAAGAAGTGGTGGTATTATTTTAGTGTTGTTGGCTGTGTCAACCTTGATTGACAATTTTCACATAAGGTGGAAAACAATCTTGTAAATTATTGAACTAGTAAGGTCTGCTCATATATATGGCTTTTTTTTTTCTTTCTTTATTTTGGGAAAATTGAAGAGCTTAACCACAAAATTACTTACTTAAATATGTAAACTTTTACAGGCAAAACCACAAATTTAAGTACCCACGAAAATGGTTATTATATATATATATATATATATATATATATATATATATATATATATATATATATATATATATATATATATACATACATACATACATACAAGCATCCACAAGTTGAAATAAACTAGTTGAAACATAATACAAAAAAAAAGGTTTAATTCTTGTAGAAACAGCCATGTAAAGTTTTGCAAACACAATTTTTTTTTTTTTTTTGGTTGTTTTGTCTATGTTTTGTATTTGCCTTTGAGAAAGACTGATTAATTGATAGGCTAGTTAGATACTAGTTTTGCACTGTTTGTTGACAGTTCTCCGCATTTATCGTAATCAATCCCTGACACACGTTATCCCTTGCTGGATACAGTGTACTTGAAAGATGTGTCTATTTTCTCTTTTTGGCTTGCATGATTAGTCGGTTGGCTGTGGTCAGTTTAACGCCACTTTTTATCACATGATAAGCTATTGGGAGTTTTATGATTAGTATCTACTCTTGAGGATAGTTCAATCAATAAAGATGTCATATGTGAATCAATAAAATGCGACAGACCACTCACATTCTGTAAGCAGGATTGATATCTCTCTTGTCTTAAACAATTTCTATCAATATTTGATCAGCTGTTTTTATATCTTTTATTTTTTTTCTCACTAACTTGTGCTGCTTTCACTTTTAAATAAATGTTCTCAGCCCATTTCAGAACTTCATTATCTTCCCATTACTACCTTATGCTCTAGTTTGTATTATTGGATTGTGCGAACATGTATTGCTGCATAAAAAGATTGTTCTTGCAATTGATCTTGCTTGAAGAATAATGAGTTAATGGAGGTTGAACGACAATGAGAAAAATTCTAGCTTCTTAAGGTTCTTTTATGATTGATTTTGACTGTTGCATTACTATAAATGTTCATTATATTTTTCATGAAATAACCTTAGTTTTCCAAAATATGCAAATGACATCCATGCTTGAATAGGCAGACGCATGTACAAGTCTCCTTGATTATTTTAATTTTATTTCCTTGAATGGTTAGAATTTTTAGAGTATACAGTTTGGAGAAATATCTATGTTAGACACATTATGCATGTACAGGACATACAGAGCTCTCACCTATCTGCATATCTGTCTGTATGTCCGTCTCATTTCTGCTGCATGGGCTTGTATATCCTTTAATGAATGTGTGTTTGCATATGTATATTAAATAAACATACTTCTGGTTAAAAACGAGTATAAAATGATGCTTAGAAAGAGTGACTAATAGATAAAGACAACAAAGATGAATATCTTTGAGTATCCATTTATTACTGACTTGTAGAGCATGTTTTTACAAGCAGTCTCTTTTTACAATCATACTGTTTGCAGTTTTACATCGGGTCACGTGGATCAATATTGATTTAAAAGACGAAACAAAATAATAGGACAGAATCTGTGAAATAATTGGATCTTTAAAACTTACATATTTGATGCAAGAATAGTTAAAAAAAGTTAAATTAATTTTAAGAAGGCTGTTCTGGATGAATTTGCTGGTGGCAATCAGAAATGTCTAAAAATCCCAGAAAATTTGAGTCATTACATGTCAGCATAAGAAAAGAAAAAAATCATGCTGAAAGTTTATTGCATGTACCGTCCGATACATGATGTTTCAAAAGTCTAAATGAAAATGAAACAACAAAAAAAACGCCATTGGGCATGTTAATTAATTTGAATATTGTATAATATCTACACCCAAATATGAATAAATATTCCATCTGCATTAATTACTCTTTTAGTGGTATGATAGCTAATGTAATTGCGTTGTTAAGTTCCTCTGAATATATTATGATAATATGTTCTTTTTTTTATAATTCTGGTTTAAAATATTCAGCATTAGAGATCAGCTGACATATCAAATTCATGTTATACTTTTCTTATCGAACTTGTCTTATAACTTTCTTGACTTGTGTTATAAACAACTATTAGCCTTGAGAAAGTAACTGAGAAAGAAGGATGTACCATCATATGAAAAATGCAAATTGTTGACATTATTATCATTAAAGTTTTGTAGCCAAGATGTGCAATAAATGTTTAAAATCTGAGAGCAAAGTGAAATGCTCCTACAAATGTATCTGAAATTAATGAAAATGAATCTTCATTATCTAGTATAATAGAAATATGGTAATTGTATTTAATTTAATCTTTTGATATAATTTAAGTATGCAAAGTAAATATTAAATTATCTGAAATAATGTAAGTAAGGCCATCAAATCTAATTATCTGATTTAATGACAATTATTCTTATAGTATGAACAAAAGATATTAGACATATATAACTGAGTCATTGGTTTAATCATAATGATTTGTAGTACAGTTAAGATTCCTTCCTTTGTTAACTTTATGTTTTGCGAAACAAGTGTAGAACGATTAAGTATCCAGAACTGAATTGTTTGGTGGGCATGTGCATATAAGCTAAGGGAGGTAATTTTAGGCACTAGGATCCGTTGCAACCATGAAACCCTCTATACAAGGCAGCAGGAAAATCTTGGGAAGAACCACTGACCCAATGGAAACTACTGGTAAATTTTCTCATATACCCACATTGGCCAAGCCTGAGACAGGTACTAAGAAGTTGAGATGGCTGCGACTGATTATGAAGAATATATCCTCTATCAATGATGAAGCTAGTAATGATGCCCCATAGTGACAGTACAATTTGATGTGTTTTTTGGGCACTATATAGACATTTTGCCATTGTTAACAAACATGCAAACTGACCCAAATTGTGGATTTTTTACACTAAAAATTACATTTAATTCACCATTTGCTATAAAGTGTTCTTTCAAAATTTCAAAGAATCTGATCAATGAATGTGGCAGGAATTAGTGTCAAACCAAAACCTATTAAGTTTTCTAGGCTGTATGAACCATGCAATATACCAGCAGATCTACGACAATTTTACTTGTTGCTCCTGTATACCGGCTTGAGTGTTGCACATGGATAAACATGTTAACAATCTGAAATTTTGGAATCTTATTCAGAGACTTTCATACTATAGGATCTACATCTCATCTCCATCTTCCATTGGTCACCACCTGTACATCCGGAAATCAATCCATTTGCTTCCTATCACTGGCCCTCTGTTACCTCATCAACTTCACCTCTATCCTATCTGTTTCTCCACTGCATTCCAGAAACTTCTTCCTGAAAATAGAACATTTTGCTCTGTAATTATGTTAGGTTTTCCAAACAAGTCCTCTGAGAATTCACAGATTTCATAATAACCATTTTTCAACATTAAGGATGAAATCTAAGAAATTTCACACAGTATGAACAAAAAATTTCAGTTTTGCAATGAACTAAGAATATGCGTAATAAAAAATGTTTCTGAGAAAGGGCAAACAACGTAAGCAAATGTCCTTATGAGGGAGTGATGCTTAACTGATGGTGATGAATTTATAGAAATTTATGAGATATCTGTTTCTTCTATCATTATTTTCTTGCCTTAAGTATCCCAAGAAGGATGTCATTCAATGTCAGCAGCACTTGCAGTAGTATCAACCAAATATAAACTTTTTTGTAAGCCCATCACTGCATCCATGACTCCAAAAATAATCAAAACTCCTTGTTTTTTTTAACTGTCAGAAATGAGAAATTCTTGACAAACTCAAACATAACACACTTGGTATGAACAGTGAGAAAGTAAAACCCAAGCGACCTGAAAATGAACTATTTTTTTTTAAGGATAATCAGCTACAAGCAGATAACATAAATGTGAGTTCATGTGTTTACAAGTGTAGTACCAAAAGCTTTGTCAATCCCTTTGGCCTTGAAGCTGATATCAATAAACCGATCTCAGATGGTGTCTAGACATAATGATAAAACTATTTTCATTCAAAACCTGCTACATATTCATTTGCACACCAGGGCCCGGTGACGTGGAACGAATTGCCCATTGAAATTAGACACAAAGACACAGTGGTCCCTTTTATGAGCGCGCTTAAGACTCGCCTGTTTCAACTGCAGGGACAAACTTAGTGACCTAATCATGTTTTGTATCTTATATGTTTTCAGCATGTTCTTGTGTTTTCCAATTTCATTGTTTTTGTCATTTGTTGTTCTGTACTGTAGTCATATCATTATTGATGGTGTAAAATGCTTAGAGCTTCGAAAGATTAGGCGCTATACAAAGTCCTCATTATTATTGTTATATTGTTTTAGACATTAGTGCCATGAATGGTACTTTACACATCCACCCTAATTTTGGCATACTAGTAGGGCATGGTTGACACTACATCTTCAGTGCTAAAAAATCTGACAGCCTCACACCTGGCTCCCCTCTATTTTACATCGAGTCCATCCTATAATATAAATGAGGTGACGATCAGCATCGGGCTTGTCACACACAAAAATTGCCAGATGAAACTTTGATCATGCTCATGAAATGTTAAATGTATTTTCAAGATTATGACATACCTACCATAACACAGCGCAATCTAAATCAGATCACCTGTGTCCTACATGAAATTGAGATCTGTTTTTAATAAGATTGAAGCATGATGCTAAAATTATGATTTGGTACTCTGAAACCCACTAACACTGTCATGCTTCAAGAAAACACAATTTTCTGTAATCTTATGGGGAAAAAATTTACACCACCTTTAGTATATGTCCTTTATATGCATCATTGACAAAGGGTAAACAGTCATTATTAACTTTCCCTATAATTTTTGGGAAGATGTGTACGCAGAAAAGTTCCTATAGGCAACATTTCAGAAGCAGAATAAAAATTAGGCACACTCCACATTCAATTTACTATGACTTTGTGATTAAAATTATAGCATTTGATGGAAATATAACTTAGAATTATTACAAACTTAAAATATATTGCCAAGCATGAGAAACTGGTTCAAAAGTTTTAGTTAAGCTCGTATTTCAAACCTTTTTTTGATTAGTCTACATAAAAATGAAGAAATTGAATTTGGGCCTAACCTTTATAGTTTTTCTCCATTGATCTGTGGCATTTGCCCATTCATAATAAACTATGTTCAGGTTTATTAAGCCTCTTGCAAGGTGGGGACTCTTAATAAGCACCTGCATATCTAATCGATTCCTTAACTTTGTCTTTAGAACATTCATCAAAATAAAGCCATATTCACAGTCCACACTGGATGTCAGGAAAGTTCCTCCAATATCTACCAACTTTGCAAGATTTGAAAACTCTTAATTCTTAAGTGAATATCTGACCATATCCTTTAAATTCTAGATCAATTTACTTTTGATTTTTTTCTCCAACTGCATACTTTTATCATTGTATTGCTCAATGATACTAGTATTTTCATCAAGAATAACTTTGTATTTTGCAAGATTTTTAACCTGCTTGATATCAAATTTGAAATCACACTTGGCAAGTGCTGCTCAATCATTTGCTGACCACTTATGTTCTTCATTCTCTGGAAATCTGTCTACCAAATGGTCAAACAGAATCTTTATAAAGGTTAATATGGAATTTGTGTCCACTTCAGTATCTTCTTGCTCACTTGTGTCTAAAAAAGCCTTCACTTTGTCACTCCAGGACACTACAACACCAAGGTATTGCTCTCTAATTTTGTTCAATTTTGTATGAACAAAATGAAATGCTTAAAGAGGTGTAAGGTCATTTTTCTGAAACAGCACGCATAATGAAGTCAGTTCTGACAAAATATCATGCACAACATGTAAGGTTATTTGGTAATTGAGATTTTTCAGTATTTAACAATTGAATCAGTATCCTCATCTTTCTCAAATATTTCAAAAGAGGATCCTATTTATAAATAACTGCTTCAAGAGCAAACTTCCTAGATAACCACCACACTTCATTAAGAGGCCACAAAACGACTGATTCACATTCTAAAGCACTTGCTATTTCTTGAAATTTGCATTTCCTTGTTGACAAGCTGCAGTATACAGTTCTCATTAAAGTCTCAACATCTCTTATCAGCTTTACCTATTTCCATTCAGAAGAAATTCCCAAATCTTCACAGTGTGCAACACTGTGTTGTTCAACTAAGTATAGAATAATCCATTTCAGCATGGCTGCTATGCCATTTAGTTTCCCCAACATCACAGAGACACCATCAGATAACATAACATAACCATTTTCATTAGATCAAGACTGTGTTTTTGATAAAGCTCCTTGATTACAGAAACTATTACAGCAGCATTGCATGTTTGCAACTGTACTATTATGCCAAAATACATTTTATATTCTAATGAATTTACAGGTTGAAATTTAAAGCGTTTTGTTTGTAAACCAATATGTCTGTACGTTCACTGACAGCTAAGCTATGAAAAGTGCCAAAGATATTTCCTCCAACATATCATACTTAACAATGTTATTGATAATTTCAAAAAATTCAAAATCTTTGATTCTCCAACTCTGGGATATCCAAACATACTTTTCCAAGTGGTCATTAAGACCCTGTACTCTGTTGTTGGAATAAGTGTAATCCATTTATTAAGCTAATTTAAGTTAGCGATCAGCAAAGCCAAACAAAAATAAATTTCAGAACTCTTGGTTGATGGAGTTTACTTTGTGACACTTGCCAGTGTAGCAATAACACACAAATGGCACTTGCATTAACTTCAAACCCCTTTAAACCCTATTTAATTTATATTCAAATTTTAACTATTGCAACATTGTTGACAGTTCTGGTGGCCAAGTAGTTTGAGTGTCCAGCACAGATGTGGGAGGTCACAGTCTGAACCCTGGCCAAGTCATATCAATGATTTATACAAATGGTACTAACATTTGCTAGGCACTCAGTTTTAAGAGGTTGGTGTTATAAAATGGTTGAGCTAGTGTCAGGATAATGTGACCGGGTGGGACATCATGATAAATATGCCACACTGCAGACATTGTAACAAAATGACTGATATGACAATAGTAATAAATGGGAAATTTGGAGTCTAGGTTTATGGAATTTCTGTCAGGGCTTTTTAGTTTACTTAAGTCACCAGCCTGGGGTCCATTTAAAAAAAAAAAAAAAAAATTTTTTTTTCGAGCACTTATTGACAAACACTTCTACACGACCTCAACTTTTCATAAAGTATGTGGTCTTGAACTAAATTTAATGTGAAGAACCATTTATTTTCTTATTAGACTTACCATTGCCATGACCTATGATCCGTGAATGTAGAGGTTTCTTCATTACTCTAAATGCAAGCTCTGCACAAAGCTTGGGTGAGGCACTTAACTCTAAATCAAAAATTCTCCCTTAAAACACATTTTCTGCCGAGTCAGTGACCTTAACATCTGACTTTTATGATCATAAAGTCAATAGACCTCTATCATACCTAAGATGCAAGCCATCCACAACCAAGGTACATGCTGGCAAACTGAAAATATGTGCAGAAGCCATTTTTCTTCTTTCAGTCACAGTGACCTTGTTTACTTTTTGTTTGACACACACACACACACCCAAAAGAAAAGGCTTCTTCCTTACACAATGTGCAAGCCAGTCGCAATGTTTGTTCCTGGTACATTATGTAAAAATAATGCAGAAACCATTTTTCTCCTTTAATTTAAAGTGAGCTTGACCTCTGAACATTTCACCACAAAATCTGCAAGTTTTTCCTCACCCTAAATGCAAGCCATTCACTAAGTTTGGTGACTGCAGAGAGTGGAGAACTCAAGTTCTTTGCAGAATAAAAATTAGCAAGTGACATAGGGAATGCAAGATAAAATTAAAACATAACACATCCAGTTATATGATGTTTAACGAACCTTCATTAACTTAATTTATGTAGTAACAGTGAAGTAACTGTTAGCTAAAGATTGTTCTGCTAAACAGTCTATTCTCTCTAATGCAGCATAGATAACTGGTAAATGCAAAAATTGGGTAAATTCTGAAGAACCTCAAAAAGGTTACTCTTATTATATTGTTACGTATATTTGATTTAAGTCATTTATTTTTGTTTTAATTGTTTGTCAGATTCAAATCTGACATTTTAAATTTAAGATTCATTCATTGGGATATATTTTTGTTAAAAAGTGGGATAAACACCAGATGTTGACCTCATTTCTGACCTGGCTTCAGAGTTGTAAACAAGCTTTTAAAATGATTGGTTGATTCCAAGGACATTATAGAGCTTTCTTGTAAAAATCTTTCTATTTTTAGTTCTTGAGAGTAAAAATAACTGATTCTCATTTGGGTTATACGGTGTGCACGAGATTTTTTTTAACGTAAATTTGTTCTAAAGATTCTAGAAGATCATGTGACCCCTTCCTTGTTTACGTAAAAACAGGTATATAAATTATGTTTTGGAGCGAACTATTTAGTAGAAGTTGGGCTGTTAGAATATTAAGTTGTGTTGTTCTGAGTTATTTTAAATTACCTTGTACTGGAAATTATTTCAAGTCGTTTGGATCAAAGGATTTATTTTGTTATTTATCTGGAAAACATTTGTGCTCATTGAATTTCATTAAACCAGAACTGACTTCATCACGTGACATCGTTTTCCATCTTGGATGCTTCACTAAGATTCGAACTGGGAATTATTAGGACATTTTATTACCAGGACTTTTGTTCACTAGTGGATTATATTTTGAATCATTTTTGGATTAATTTTGGGCATTGATTCTTAAAACAATAAGTTTATTTTTCTTTTCTGGAAAATATTTGTGCTCAATATATTGTTTATTAAGTTTTTACAAGCTTGTCATTTTTACTCTTTCTATGTTACTGTTTATTCAAGCCTAAGAATGTAACAATTTCCCTATTATCTCAGCCAACTAATGTGATAACTTGAAAATGAAAGTTTAAGTCAACATGCATGGACATTAAATATCTGTATAAAAAGTTTAGTTACAACCACTTCAAGAAATTAAGACAAAATCACATGTATGAACAATAATACTGGATAGATCTATTTCCTAGTGAGCATTGTATAGATATTACATACTTCTCAGTGACTGATTTTTAAAAAATTGTTGTTTGCATTTGCAGTATGGGAGAGAATGCTGGCATACATCTATGATTCTTTTATTGATTGTACCTGAAACTTATTTACATATTGTATTTGTGGAAATTGTACAAGATCTGCACACACAGCTAACTAAAATGGCTGCTCCCATGTGCTCAAAATATCAGCCTGAATTAGTTTTAAATACACTATCTTTAGCAGTTATTACCATAAGAAAAATTAATTTTACCAGAGCGGCAATACCAACTTATGAAATATAAAAAAGTAAAAAAATTATTAGCTCATTTTTTTACAATTTACCTCGGATATTCAGGAAGTGAAAATGATCAAGCAGAGCTAACAGTTCTTTGATAGGCACATATCTGAAGTAAGGGTAAATTTTATAATCTATAAATCAAATTACACCTATCAATCATACACCAAACTAATGAGAATAAAATGTTCTTGTAACAATACCAAAATATACAAAGAATCATTTTAACAACTAAGATAACAAGTGAGGAAAACCAGAGGACTTCTTTTTACTTTAAAAATCAAACCCTATGCAAAATATGAAACTGAAGAGCACAACCATAGCCAATGAATATCAAATGGAACATTTTACCACACAACAGGGAATTTGTCCTGAATTTCTTCCTGAGTTATGTCCCCTTGGTTTAATTGTTGTAGTGTCCACTTCATGGCCTTGATTGCTAGATCCTGGAGAGAAAAAAAACGCATGATTAAATGCACGACTCAGAGTGCTGTAAGTTAAAACTATGCAATATAACTGTCACACCTTAAACTTCAAACAATAATCATTTGAATTTAAAGTATAAAATCTTCCAGGCAGGATTAATAACTGGCAGTACTCAATATCTGTATACTCAACTTCCTCCTTTCACTTTCCATTAAATAAAAAAGATTCAATAAAAGAAACACACGATCAAATTATTTAAACTAGAAGCAAATTTATCACACATGGCAACCTCTTTCTACCTCAACTGAAGTATCAGACAAAAATAAAATTTCTTGCAAAAGTAAGTTTTCATGTTTTATTCTAAAAATAGATTCTTCTATGTTAACCTGACAAAGCAAAATTCCTGTCATTTAAAAATTGTTTTCAGCATTGGGCCACTTCTAATTAATTGTGATGACTTCAAATGACATGAAATAATCAGAACATAGAAAATAAATGAATATTGCAAATCTGTTGTTTTTCATATTGTACTAATTTTTGTGCTCTCTATAAGCTAAATATATAAAACCCCAGCGAACAATGATTCTTCTGTGGATTAAAACTGTATTCATTTCCATGTTCATACAATTATATACAGATACTTGAATCGTTTTTTGCAAAAACACAAAACTGAGATCCATGAAAACAAATTAACTGAATCTAGAAAATACGAGAGCGTATCTAATTCCAATTGATTTCTAAATAAAGTTGACACATATAAATATTACTGAAAACTTTTTATCAGATGTGCTCAGTGGCCAGGTAGTCTAAGATATTTGATTATGCAGATTATATATATGTATCATGTCTGTCTGTTCTCATCTCAGGCTTAACTAATATATGTGAGAAAGCTTGTGAGTAGCCTCCCATGGGCTGGTGGTTCTTCTTTCACCAATTATACTGGTTGCCACGTATAGCAGCCTATCATGTGTTAAAAGACAGCAACAAGCCCCAACAACAATTAATGCGCTCGCAGTTTACTGATTCTTTTAACTAAGGATTCAATATAAACAATGTTATACTTTGATGTTATTAATTAACTTGTGTAAATCCATGCTTGCAAAGAAGAACATGACTCTATCCAACACTTACTTTCCAAGAAGCAGTGGTCTCATGATCCAAGTCCAACCATTTCTGAATGTCATTGATCCGCATTTCCATCTTAAAAATCAAAATGCAGCACAACAGTTATTCTATGTGTTAAAAAATCAATTGCATTTCAATTTTGTATTAGAAATTTATTTTATTGATACATTTCGACTCGAGACTTTTTTTTATCTTCAAATTCTTTTGATAGGTAAAAATAACTTATGAATTACTAAGATGAGGGTAACACAAAGCTGCATGTTTAATTTGGTTTAATTATAAAAGGGGGAATAAAAGAATTAGAGAAAGGAAAGCAAGTCTTACAATAAGGGGACATAAATCCACCAATGAGGAATGAATGATGAAAAGAAAACCCCTCAAGAGATCTTGTCAATATACTGAATATGCACACAAAATGTTTGTGAAATTAAAAAAGAAAAGAAAATCACTGTGGAGCAGAAGTGGGTCTATTAGACAATCATGGGCCATAACTCTACCAAACAATGAGGGTTAAACACATAAACCAAACTCTATAAATATTTCATCAATAAAACCACACTTAATTAAGATTTAACAATACAAATCTGCATAATAAATAATTACAAAATCTGTCTAAAAAATGTGCTATGTAGGAAATAGAGTAAGTCCTTTTAACCATCAAGGGCTAGAATGTAACTAGATGTTGCTGACAATGAGGGCTCACAAATGAATTCATCTGAGACCTGAACACTATACAACAGAACACCAAATCCAAATTGAATAAACAAAGTTCTTGTGTTCAATCAAAAGTGAATCAAATGTACAGAGAGATGAAATGGACAAATAGGTTAAATTTAAAATTGTATGAAAATATGGACAGAAATTCAAAGTATGATTTCAACCTGTCAAAAAGTTGATGCAGAGGTAATACAAAAAGTTTAAGTTACAAGATGTTATTTCAAGTTCTCCAATGCCACAGTAACACTGCATGTGACTGAAACAGGTGATGTCTGAAAAGGATGCTGAGACCAATTGCTGAGGCCAAATGTAAAGATAAAAGTCATCTATTCACTTTATGGGGCTGTAGAGTTTGTTCATAATATTGGTTATTCAGCACAGATAATACCAATAGATAATAATAACACACTAGAGTATCTATTGCAATTTTTGATTGGTCCAACACCATAATTTAGTGTCATAAAATCTGGATAAACTATCTGACATTATGAAGCTATTGTGACTCTCCCTCAAAATTTCATATTACATATGGCGCTTTGGAAAATTATCTGTTCTTTAATTCATCTTTTAAAAATGTTCATTTTTCAATCATGTGTATTCATCATTGCTAAATTTCAATTTTCAACAGTAAACAGTAAAATTAATCTAATCAAATCCCCAAACACAAGACTTTTATCTCAACTCAAATTGCACTTTAAAAATATTATTGGACAAACAATTACAACAATTAAAATTGTAAATATTGATGGAAATATGTCAAGGAAACTCATGCATCCTTAATGATACCAAAATTTCAGACAGACATAGTACTGTATTTGCTTCTTTTAGAATTTAGTTAATTTTTTTACATGTATTAACTATTATAATATGATTGGAATTATAAGAAATGGATTATATAAAACAGAAACTTAGTTAACTTTAGATACAATATTAGGAGGTTAAAAAAAATGTTATGAGCAAATGTAACTAAGATATCTATTCAGTTTTACATCGGTCTCTTTCCAGATTTACATTACATTGCATTAAATTCATGCATCCATGCATACATCCATACCTTATTAAGTACTTTGGACAATGAAAACGATTCTGGTTTACAAGATTGAAGTTTACCAGCAGCCTTTAATTTTTCCCTGATTGCTCTACACATTATGTACCTGAAATGACAGGAAATAACCTAAATATTTATTTTGCACACCTGTGTCTAATATGACACATGGACTGCTGAAAAATAAACAAGCTGTGGATTTATATTATTTCTTAAATAAGATGTCAAAACAAATGCTTAGACAAAATCCTTTTTCACATATTGTTTCTCAAAGTTCCAACACAGGCCACCCATTTTCAAAGTTTTCTGATAAGCAAATTTTGTCCACAAAATTATCCTTCAAATTTATGTTGATAAAAAATATAATAACTTAAAAAGTCTGTCATTGATTAATAGAACCAATGTTAGGTTTGCACAATGACATTATTTGTCTCCCCATGGGGATCTGCTGCAACAGGGATTTCCTTGTTTTGGTAAACACACTTTTTTCTCACCAAAATATTTTCCAAATGAAAAAAAAAAAATAAAGCTAAATTAGCAGATTCGACACATATAGCATTAATCAACTACTGTTAGTGCCTCTCACTTTATATAAAAGTCACAAGGTTGTAAAATATTTGAATGAGAGCAATGGGGTGACTTGTTGACCTAAGTACACAAGTTCTACACATGAGAAAATAGAAACATAAAAACATTTGATATTATTACTGTATTTTCCCCATTTAATTGATGGATGTCATGTGAAAATAGCAATATGTAATTTATAATTTTTACATGGTTAACTTTTAACTATCAGTTTTAATTTGGAAAAGATTCTTTGGTAGGTAGCTATGATACTGTGCAGTACAATAGTGGGTACAGTACGAAATGTGTAGTGACTGAGATTTCTAATTTTTGGTTGTTGCCAGATTTGTGGTAGTTTCTAGCGAGAGTTTGGATTTTTGCAGCCAGTGATGTGTATTGCCTGTGTATCTGGAGATTTACCAAATTGCTTGAATTCATGTGTGTATATGTATCTCTCTCTCTCTCTCTCTCTCTCTCTCTCTTAAAATGTTTTTAATTGTGTGTTATCAAAGTTGAGAGGCCATAATATGTTGAGCTTAATTCTTAATTTCTTCAATTATTATCCTTTTTTGTATGTAAAATTAATATTTGTTTATTCAAAAGTATTGACTGTTTTGTCACTAGTTAGTACTGTTTTACTAAAGAACTGAGATTGATATTTTAATTGATTGGAGTAGAATGAATTTGGCCTCTTTCCCAGCTCTATTCTGATTTCACGACAAACTTGTGGTTCATCAAAATCTTTCAAATCTTGGGAAAATATGTATATTGATATATGTATTGTCAGGAAAACAGACTTTGCATGTGGCAATTCTCCACCCACCAATATGAATATAAAAGTCATCAATTTATTTCAGTTTGCAACTGATCTCCATTAGTGCCTATATTATATACAAATCTTAACAGGCTGATGTTATGCAAAACTATGAAAAGTAAATAAAATTTACATAAGATATATGACTCAGTAAAATAAATTCATATCTCTTCCTATATACACTTATTGTCAGTAAGGGTACACCATGTCTGATTGCTACAGATTGGAAAATAAGCAACATAATAAAGACAGAGCTATTCCAAATGCTCTTATTTCAAAGAGGTCAAGGTCATAATCAAGTAATGAAAGCAATATATTTATCTGTCAAAACAATCAAAATCATATTTTCTTTGGAGAATTATGAGACATTCATGTCAAAAGGATCTATATCACTTATTGGTGATTCTGTCAAGGGATACAGGCTTCTTGGAGTCCTTAATTATAAGGTACTACCTTTGTCTAAAAAGTAATCTTCTAGTAAAAGTGTTCTTATTCTTGGAGTACAGTGTGGCTTTGGTACAAATTCTCTCCATTGAGTAAATTTGTCATCAGGCTTAGTCTCAAGACCAGTGATATTTGGGATATCAACGTCTTTACCCATTGAAGGTAATCATTTATTACTAGGCAATGACCTACTAGCTAGAGACAAGGCCAAGGTTATTTCAGTTATGACTGACAAGCCTATTTTGGATCAAAAAGTAGATCCTTTTGAAAATCCCTGGTGCAGTTACTAAAGTTATTAGGTTGCATTCCTTTGAATTACAAATGAAGTTCTTAAAAGTTAAACCCTGTTCAACCATAAATTCTGAGATTAATCTTCTTGATTCTATCTCTAATTTCAAATACAAGTTGTCAATTTCTTGTGATGTAGCAAGAAATAATCTTCACTACACTCAGTCAGAATGAAATTAAGGTATGACATAAATGCAAAGAAAAGGAGTTTTCAACCTGGTGATAAAGAGTTCTGGCTCTCTTGGCCATACCTCAAAATCCTCTTCATGCTAAGTAGTGTTATACAACTGAAGAGAAACCAAGTGTTTTAAATTATATTATTAACACACCTGAAGGCAAAAACAGAAAATAACTTTGATATATAAATATGTTACAAGGAGTATGTTGATAGCTATAGCCATGTTTACCATGAAATTGATTAAGTTGTACCTATCCCACACATTGAGGATTTATGCGATTGGACTGTAGGGACTTTGATTTAACCAATTTTGGAATTCAGGAATATCGAATAATCTGGACCAAAATCGTTCATATCTATAGTGGTTCACAAAAAGAAAGAAATAAAACAGCTAGTTTGCTGAGGTATGTGTTATTAATTTCTTGTGTACAAGTTATAACTATTGTACAGTGTTTATCTTTGTATATTTTCTATGTAGATTCAACTTATGTGGTATAATGCAATTTCTTGTGTACAAGTTATAACTATTGTACAATGTTTATCTTTGTATATTTTCTATGTAGATTCAACTTATGTGGTATAATGCAAATATTTTCTATTCTTGTTTGCGACTTAGCAAGAGATTTATATAGGCAATACAAAGTTGCAATTTTCAGAAATGTTTAGTACTGTAGGATTCTTATCGGGCACAGTTCAGTTCACTTCTGAATTTGTGTATTATTCTGTAATTAAATGTTGCCAATAATGTAATCTGTATAGCTTACCATATGTAACGTCATTACATTTTATCATATATGCCTATGTCATGCATAGTACATGGTGTTAGATGTATTTTCAGCTGAACAGTGACTAGAGTGATCAGAGTCGACATGGTATCAGCTGCAGAGCTAACTATGAAGTTGACCATATCAGCTGTAAAGCAGAACCATAGCAGCCATAGTGCTGAATAAACAGTGTTGTTGGTCGAGTAGCAGGTGATCTGATGTTGCTGACAGAGATTGGTGGGTGCTGATTGCTTGATTGACCAACCTAGAATACGGACGGCTTGATTGACCAGGGTAACTGGTAGCCGAGTGTCCTGGTGATGGAGTGTATAACTCCATACATGTAATCTTTTAGCCATGGGTTAATTTTTAGGGTTCATAAAACCCAATGTGTTTTTGGGACTGCAGAAATAATTTGTATATCTGTTTAGTTTACATAATCTCATATCTGAGTGAATACATTTCACTATGAGTAAAATGCTACATTTCTTACTGTTTGAGTAAAATGCATCATTCCTTTCATGGTGAAATCACTGTGAATCAATCACCCCTTGTCCTTGTACTGTGTAGGGTCATTTATTTGTATTTCGTTATTTAAGTCCATGCGTTTTATGTTAATTGATCCAATATTTGAATATGTTACACACAATTATTAATCAAATTAATTTTTCATTCAAATCATTAATCATTAAACATTGTATTTGTATCACCATCAATTATGTTGTGTTGTAAATCTGAAATCCCACCTGGTTATCTTGTTACATATTGATTCAAGACGACAAAATGGTGTGGATCATCCAATGTGCTATTTCTTTAAAATATTAAACAAGAACCAATGAAATAATTCCACAACACACCTGAAGGCACAAACAAGAAGGACTGTTAAGCTTGGATACTGGTTTTGCAACACTCTGAAGTGTATAATAGTTGAGCACCTTCTCAGATTATTGTGATCACAAATTTCTTACTTTTATTAACAAAAAGAAATAAACATCAGAGAATGCTGAGGTCTAGTTTGATGTTGCAGGAATGCAACACTGACATCAGGTACATCAAGATTCATATGTTTCAAGGTACTATATCACTTTATTTTGTGTAATCTTTTGTGTCATTCATAATACATCCATGCAATTTTAATTTTTATAGGATCAAATGTTTATTTGATTAATATGTAAAAGAAAGATTTATTGTATAAATATTTCTTTTTCTGTATGAGGGGAGGTGTTATGTATATTTAATTTGCATTTTGTGATTGACCTTTGTCCATAACTGAGGGCAAGACTTTTGGGGGGCAAATCTGATTTTGTTTTCTTACTGTAAATAACATATTACATAGCTAATTTTTGTCTCTAATTATAGACTATATATTAAGAGTATTACTATTTGTAGGTGAACCAGATTACTTGGATTTGAGTTCAGGACATTGGTTTCATCACCAGAATTCCTAGTCAACCTGATGCTTGCTGTGTTCCTTATGAATAATTAAGTAAAGATGAGTCATAACACCAAGCATGGTTTATATCCTTTTTCCTAAGTCTAGTTATTAGCTCAAAGCATTTTGTTTCTCCATATGATAAATATAAATAATTACATTGATTACCCAATCTTTGATTATTCCAATAAAAATAACTGTGATGCTCTCACAAGATCACAAAATAGACATGTAGCGCTCATTTAAAGGCTGTTTTTCAATAATTTCTTCTTTATTTATCCACTCTTTAACCTTTGTTTATATATTCCCAATATCATTCAAGCATGTATTAGTACAGATTTTCTCACAGCTTCAGTGCCCAGTGTTTGTAAATGTTGTTTTCTTTCCCTGACAAAGAGCTTGTTAGCTCAAAATACTGGGAAACTGTTTTGCAATTGTCAGTACATACATATTCTGAATAATTTTCTTATCGGTCTTAAAATGTAAATAATTATTGTTCAACACTTGTCAATCTTGGCATGTTCATGTGCGAGTCTGTATTTTATTGCCTCCTGAAGAATTCCTGACATACAGGTGTGTCTCAGTGTGTGTCTCAGTGTGTTTTATTGTACCCTGAGGAAGAGATTTAAGGTGTGCATATTTTGTTCCCTCAGGAAGACCTTACTTTGAGGTGTGTTTCTGTGTGTATTGTATTGTCCTGTTTGAAAGACCTTAATTTGAGGGGTTTCTTTAAAAGGAAGACCTTAATTTGAAGGGTTTCTCTATGAGGAAGACCTTAATTTGAAGGGTTTCTCTAAAAGGAAGACCTTAATTTGAGGGGTTTCTCTATGAGGAAGACCTTGTTTTTAGGTGTATCTCTCTGTACATATTGTAATGTCCCCTGAGGAAGACCTTACTTTAAGGTGTGTTTCTATATTTTATTGTCACCATAGGAAGTTTTACTTTAAGGAGTGTTTCCATGCATATTTTATTGTCCCATGAGGAATTCCTTACTGTAAGATATGTCTCCATGTTTGTATTTTATTTCTCCCTGAGGAAGACTTCATTTTAAGTTATGTAGACAACATCTGCATGTACACAACAATGTTTAATGGTTCCTTGTATATCATTTTACAAAGGTTTACATTTCTATCTTCTCTAATTATTGACTATTGATTGCAACATTAGTTATACAAAATAATACATGTACCAGGACTTTCTGACCCTTTCTGGTTGAAAAAAAAGTTGTTTTGTTTTTTAGTATTTTTTTTCTTCAAGTCACTGAAATATTAATATAATGCAACATTAGAATTTCACTGGCTGAAGGGAAACAAATCAAGTAAAAGTTTAGATTAAACTGCAACAAGCTTTTGTGCCTACCTACACAAAAACTCTGCTCAATGCAGTTTACCTGTACTTTTTCCATGCAAATATAGTGTTTCAGAGTTTAGTTGACAGGTGACACTCTTATTTTTTTAGGAAAAATAGAACTGCTTTTCACAGCCGCTGTTGTGACACCAGCATAGCTGTTTTTCAGCGCATTTATCTGCACTAATGTTTTTCATAAATCCAGAAAAAATATACTGCACACTTAAATTCTCCATTTGTCCAAAGGAATTAAACTCTTGTGTATCCATCAGAAACTGATGTTAATTCATAAAAAGTAAGTATCATTTAAATTTGCTCACCATGTTGTTTTCTTTTTCAGTATTCCAATCACTACACCCTGCTTATCAAGAAAATATAGGACCTCACCTTCGAGATCATATTGCTGTCGAATCTAAGGAAGAGACAAATATGATACTATAAAATTTGTTTTTAAAAAATATAAAAAGTATCAAAAATCAGCATTTGTAAACCTCAAAGAATTATATTTTAGTTTCTACATATTACAAATGATAACAAATAACGTGTTCATATGTTTTTTAAGATTAAAAGAAGAGAAAGGAATATATTGTTACGACTCTATTATCATAAGTAACAGAAAGCAGCAAAACTAAGACATTCTGTAAAACTTAACAATTTAATTGTTAAAGTTATATAATAAAATATTTTAGAGGAGCTTACAGTATTATGAAATGAATCCAAAACAATCCTAAAAAAACTTATACAACAGTCCAAATATATCACAAGGGCATCATCCTGAGCTCCTTTGAATAATTCCATAATAGTCCCAGAATATTTTAGTCCAATGAGCACTTTGTAATTCCAACAAATAACCTAAACAAATGTTTCCTCAAATATAATATCCAAACATAACATTAAATATATCTGCAGACTGATGTTACAAAAAGAACATGGGAAATAAAAAATAAAAATTGTCCAGCCATACCTATAGTTATACAAGCACAAGGAGTGAAAACACATTTTGCACCTACTCGCTACATGACATTTGCAAATATCTAACACTGTAATAGAACCCATGTGACACAACATATCCAATAGGAAATTACTTAATTCTTTTAACAACACATCTGATGACCTGTCCAAAGGAAAACAACCCTAATCTTGTGAACAGGTTTTATTCTTAATATTATTATTAATAACTGTAACATCAACATAAACACTTATTTATAGATTCTAAGCAATCTACATTCTTAGTATCTTAAAACAGAATGTTATACAAGTGTACAAAATATATTTTGATTATCGATGAATGATCATTACAATGTCATGAACAAAAATTATATATATATCTATATATATATATATCTATATATATATATATATATATATATATATATATATATATATATATATATATATCCACACAATCATGTACCACAAGTTACAAAAAACACAGATATACATAACAATATAGTCATACCAGTCTGTAATGAGCAATGAGCAAGCAGATCAGCTAAAAGTGGTGTTTATACACAGGTGAGATAGATATATAAATACTTACGGTCCTCATTCTTTTCTGAATGTCCTGCATTTCAACTACCTCATATTTAACCGTTTGAAGGCCAAGAGCTTTTGCAATCTGTAAAGAAAATGGGACATTGTGTGCCAGTGTGTAATTGCGGTCTGTAAAGAGAATCAGACCTTTTATATTAATAATGATGGATAATAATGCATGTAATTGCCAACTGTAAAGATAATCCGACCTTGTATATTAATGATGATGGATAATAATGCATGCTATTGAAGTCTTTAAAGATAATCCGACCTTGTATATTAATGACGATGGATAATAATGCATGCTACTGCAGTCTTTAAAGATAATCCGACCTTGTATATTAATGATGATGGATAATAATGCATCCTATTGCAGTCTTTAAAGATAATCCGACCATGTATATTAATGATGGATAATAATGCATGTAATTGCCAACTGTAAAGATAATCTGACCTTGTATATTAATGATGATGGATAATAATGCATGCTACTGCAGTCTTTAAAGATAATCCGATCTTGTATATTAATGATGATGGATAATAATGCATGCTATTGCAGTCTTTAAAGATAATCCGACCTTGTATATTAATGATGATGGATAATAATGCATGCTATTGCAGTCTTTAAAGATAATCCGACCTTGTATATTAATGATGATGGACAATAATGCATGCTATTGCAGTCTTTAAAGATAATCCGACCTTGTATATTAATGATGATGGACAATAATGCATGTAATTACAGTCTGTAATGAGAATCAGACCTTGCACATCAAGGATAATACAGAGCAATGAATATGATTGCATTATACGACTAGTACATGAGATAAAAAATGACATAGCAATGCAAATGATTGCATTATATGACTGGTACAAGAGAGCTCTTCAGATACAATTGACATGATTTGAAATACAATTCTATGAACAGAGGGAATGATATATAAAAATAAGTTGTGAGTGTAACCAAATCTCTATATTATTTCAGCTTTAACTTGTAAAAAATGACTAAAATGTACAAGGATTTATTTTCCTTCTCTTTGCAGTTCATAAAGCACTGATCAAGATTAAATTATTTCACACTGATGCAGATGAGTTTCATAATCGCTGATAATCAAATGAAAACTGGCATATTGTGTTATCTCATTATTTAAAGGTGAGGCTAAAGTTGTATGCTTCATATCTGTACTAATGAGAATGGTGGACTAATAAGTGAACTGCTTATTTAGCTCTGTTCTTGGACAACAGTGATTCTACTCTGAAACGAAGCCTTTAAAAACAAGAATAATAACAATGATATGATAATAAATACATTCTAATAATTAAATATTATACCCCTGATCCCATTCATCCTCCACTTGACTCACTTTCACACACAAAAGAATCTAAAATATATGAAAGCAATGTAATGTTTGAGAGTATTTTCTGCATCACATTGGTGTCAGGCAGTGACTTCACACATTTAGACTAATTCTTGATATACTTCGTGTATACAAGACAAGGCCTTGGATGCTCCAATTGGAGACTGAAAAGATTCTATTCAACTCACAATGAGCTATTGTGCTAATCTGAGGCATTTAAAAAAATGTAATAATTATAAATAGCAGTTGCCTACCCTCTCAACTTAATTTTTTCACAAGTAGTATTAAAGCAGCTGATGCATCAGAAATATAATCATTGTATTGATCCAAGAAACTAATTCCACATCATAAAGGCAGTTGAAAATGAGTAGAAGACATCTTTAAAAACATTCTGAGTCTAAAAAACAAACTTGTTTGCTTTTTGAAGGTATTTAAGTGAATGCATTCAATGAAAAAATAAATGCATAAAGCTACTTTCCAAAAGAAAAACTAGAGATACTTTTATTGCTGCAACTCCAAACCCTTATGTTTTTTGCATACTGCTTAATCTGAAATGGTAACATTTAAGACATCTAGTCCCCACACATGGCCCAATCTACTGTGGACATTGACCAAGGGGTAGTGACCTATACATTATTTACAAATATTATTTGCCATGTGCTTGCATAGAGAAAGCTTAGTCCAAAAAATCAAAAGAAACTTCTGCTGAAATTTAAGTTTTAATACATTGATTCTATGATACCCCCATTCTGATGCACATGGGGGGGGGGGGGGGGGGGGTGAAGATAAAATATAATGGTTCTTTTACATATAGTTATTATATAAACTAGCATACAAGAAAGGATAAAAGTAAATTGTAACTCTGCAGTTTATAGGAAGTCATTTTATGGATAGACAGAATAATGGATGGGTAAAGAGACAGATGACAAAAAAAAGAAAAGGGTTAATTAAAATATCCCAAGCTCTTTCAAAGCGCAAAAGTAACACTGGAAAGAAACTTGCATGACTCCATTTCCATGAAGCTGCAGTTTAGGAACATAAAATTGAATGGACAGATGGGAAAATCAATACATGGACAGACAGGTGACTGAAAATATAAGGATATCATATTATTCCAGTCTATTTTTGTATAAAAGTGCTGGGATAAAAATAAAATAATGAAATGATAAGGAAACCTTTTCAAATCCATTCAACTAACCTCTATTCCTACATGTGGCGGGATGACATTCAGATGTTCTAACTTCTCTGCTGGCTCTAACTCACACATTGTCCAAGTGATGAACTGCAGCTCTGATCTACAGGTTATAAAAAGGTCAGATATTATTTTCATAAATATTTCTGTATTTCTGGGAACAACCATCCATGATATTTGCCTAATTCAAATTTATTGCCGTGGTCACCTCTATATATCAGCCACTTACAGTTAGGTCAATAAAGTTCTATTTATATTACAGTTATGTATATTAAATCCCATTTATACATTGATTGCTGTTTGGTATATTAAATCCCATTTATACATTGATTGCTGTTTGGTACATTAAGTCCCATTTATACATTACAGTTATGTATATTAAATCCCATTTATATATTACAGTTATGTATATTAAATCCCATTTATACATTGATTTCTGTTATGTATATTAAATCCCATTTATTCATTACAGTTATGTATATTAAATCCCATTTATACATTGATTTCTGTTATGTATATTAAATCCCATTTATTCATTACAGTTATGTATATTAAATCCCATTTATACATTGATTGCTGTTTGGTACATTAAGTCCCATTTATACATTACAGTTAGGTACAATAAGTCCCATTTATACATTACAGTTAGGTACAATAAGTCCCATTTATACATTACAGTTAGGTACAATAAGTCCCATTTATTCATTACAGTTATGTATATTAAATCCCATTTATATATTACAGTTATGTATATTAAATCCCATTTATACATTGATTGCTGTTTGGTACATTAAGTCCCATTTACACATTACAGTTAGGTACATTAAGTTCCATTTATACATTACAGTTAGGTATATCAAGTCCCATTTATACATTACAGTTAGGTACAATAAGTCAAATTTATACATTACAGTTAGGTTCATTAAGTCCCATCTATACATTACAGTTAGGTACAATAAGTCCCATTTATACATTACAGTTAGATACAATAAGTCCCATTTATACATTACCATTAGGTATATCAAGTCCCATTTATACATTACAGTTAGGTACAATAAGTCTCATGTATACATTACCATTAGGTATATCAAGTCCCATTCATACATTACAGTTAGGTACAATAAGTCCCATTTATACATTACAGTTGGGTATATTAAGTCCCATTCATACACAAATTAGAACATATGCCTTTACATATTGGCCAGTAGCTCATAAATTGTAGTAACTACAAGTATATGGAGAGACCTTTGTAAACAAGTTTGTAACTAATTGCTTCCTTCACAAAATATTACAAGATATTTGACAGGATGGTGTATAATGACAATAATCCTTAAAATATAAAGCAAGCATGAAAGTGCATGATATAATGACAATAAAATTAAGTTACAACCAAAAGAAAGATTTGAGTATTCAAACTGTATTGGCAATCAAATGTCATTGATTGCCTGCTTTGAGAATAGCGATAACAGAATAATTATTCATTCGGAATTATATTATAATGGCACAATTCAACAAATCAGGATAAGTTAATAATAATAATAATAATAATAATAATAATAATAATAATAATAATGAGGACATTGTATAGCGCCTAATCTTCAGAAGTTCCAAGCACTTTACAACATCTTTAATGATATGACTACAACAAACAAAACACCATGAAATTTGAAAACATAAAAATTGCTGAAAATATTTAAGGTAGGAAACATTATTAGGTCTTTAGGTTTGTTTCTTCACTCAAAAAAGGTGAGTTTTAAGAGCACTTTTGAAAGGGATCTCTGTGTCTTTGTGTCTAATTTCAATGAGCAATTCATTCCAAATAAATGGGCCCTGGTATACAAAAGGACATAGTCTGTATGACTTCGTTTTCATAGAGGGAATAATGAGTATACGATTGTCAGAAGAGGGGCGTAAGTATTTTGCTGGTGTGTACACATGGGTGAGATCAGATAGGCATGTTTGACTGGAGTCTGTCAGTGAAATGTAGCACAGAGAAGAAAATTTGTGTTTGATTCTGGATTGAATGGATAGCCAGTGTGGGGTACAGAGCAGTGGGGAGGTGTGCTCTGATTGTGGTTCTCTAAGGATGATCCGAGTAGCTGTATTTTGAACCTTTTGAAAAAAAGGTTCTGGAGTAGATATCAAGATGAACTAGACATAATTGATTTACAATAGTTCAATCTTGAAAGTACTAATGAACATACAAGTGTTTTAGTGGCATCAGCTGAAAGATATCTGTGAATGGAGCTGATGCGTCTCAGCTCAATATATGCAGCCCTGCATATATATGTTCATGAAATGTTGGTGCAATGTTAGAGTACAGTCCAGATTAACACCTAAGTTTCATTCCGACTGTGTGAATTTAATGTTAGTTTTTCTGATATTTATTGTTTGAGGTAAAGAATGTGAATGAGAAAGTCTTTGTGTTGTGATCAGAATGGGCTCAGTTTTATCATTATTCATCTGCAGCTTGTTACATGTCATCCATGATTTCACATCAAAAATGCACTTCTCTACTCCTTGGATGGTAGGATCAACTTCAGTTGGGTGGCTACATTTGTGTATTTGGGTATCATCAGTGTACAATTGGTGAGACACTGGATGATGATTTATAACACATGATAGCGTCTGAGTGTATAGAATGAAGTGAACAGGTCAAAGAACAGATCCTTGTGGAACACCACAACAAAGATCAACTGGGCTGGAGTGTATTCCATTTCCAGATACAATTTGTGTCCTGTCAACTAAGAAGGACTTGAACCACAGAAAGGGTGTATTGTGAATGCAAATACATGCTGAAAATGGTGAAGTAATATATCATGGTCTATTTGTGTCAAATACATCAGTTAGTGAAGGCAATATTGGATCTAAGCACTCAAGAAGCCATGATGTTGGAATTATATCCAAGTTCATATGACTTTTTTGCACTTACGATTGTCTGTAATAAATCCATAGACACAAGTCCAAAATGCTGCTAACGGCTGACACTGAAATTCTGTATCGCAAATGTATGGTGATGATAAGTCAATTGAAATTGTGTTGTCAAGCTTATCTCTAATGGTTTGTACCTTGTCATGGAAGAATTTTGCAAACTATGTTTGTGACGTTCTTCTTAGTGGCTTCATAGATTTTTTATGAATAGTAAGTATGGTTGAAAGCCAAAGCCTCTGCGCTTTATGGCAGTTTCTTTTAGCAGTCTGAAGCTGGTCCCTAACACTGCTATACCATGGAAAACACTTTTGAATTGATACTCTGCAATGGGAATGACCTTGACAAAAAAATCATTTTACTCTAAAAATAAGATTTTACAAAAATATTTTGGGGGTCACATATCCAATACAGCCTCTCTCTTGTTCTTATTATTGTCAAAATATAAATTTTAAATTAAGGTCAAGATCTAGGTCAGTCTTAGCGGTTTACTATTAAATGGTCAGGTCAAAAACAAATTTCTGAAAATTGTAAAATCTCTAGTAAACAAACTTACATTAATTATTCTTACATATGAAATAAAAATGTAAAAAATTGAAAAATTACAAAAATAAATTTATATAAATATAAATTAAATTAGATATACATAACAACTCAGTGAACTCTCAAACTTGACACTACTTATTTAACTGTGCTAGATCTTATTAAATGGTCTAATATGTGCAAGTTTCAACCAGTAAAAAATATCTGTATTATTTGCTGACGATAAATTTTACGTTTGACACTGATATACTATAGCATAATGCACAATAGATGAGCACAACTATGGTGATTATTCACTACAACCAATAAAGATATATAAATTTCCAGGTTTTTTCCAAGTTAAAATTAATTTTTGAAAGGTTCACATATGACCATTACTGAATGGAATTAAAAAACATCTTCTATGTCTGAAGATGTTTCTCTTTCAAGGCTCTCCACACACAAAAAATATGCCAGAAAAGATCATCATGAATAAAGACAGAAAATGAGTCACATGAAACAAATCTGACTATTTCTATTAACTGGCATTTGAAATCATTTTAATGTACAGGATACAAATCCAAACTTTACTTTGCTGACCAGCATTATGTTGCAATGTGGTAACAACATAATGAGCATAACTTATTTTGTTTCCTTTCAAGCTTTTAGTTCTAAAAATTCTGGAGCAATATGTGCATGTAATAAAAAGTAGATATTTCCTATGATAGTATGCACACAAAAAATGCAAGGTATTAGAACCTTGTAATGAAAAAAGTTTAACCATGAATTTATGTGTGCCAATAAAATCTCAAAGGAGATTTTTCAACCAACCTAAACTCCTTAAAATGATTTGGTTAAAAATTCCATCATTTAAAGACATTTACAATAGGGTTGATTTTAATTTTTACAACAGACCTTCAAAATTGTATATTGTAAAATCAACTTGTCTCATGGTTCAATACACCAGTCCCCAAACCTGTATTGGTACATGGGCTCTTATCATTTCTTAATACATAATAAAAGAAATGACAATTTCCCATTTCTTTTGCATTCTGTTTCAGATCGGAAACCAATGCTTCAAGCCACATGTCACTGTCTAATAGTTTCGCATCAATGTTCATCCGAGATTAAAAAATTTTCTAATCCAGTTTTCCTCTGAATATTCCAACCCCATTTTACTAATTTGGACATTTAAGATGGACTGTGGGTTCAGAGTAATTACATATAAAACATCTGGAATCTGCTGCCACCATAAGATGGCTTACCAGTAGGCCTAGTAAACTGTTATATGGACTTGTACATGCATGAAATCAATAGGAAAAATATTTATTTAATCAAAAATGGCAAGTATTATAAACATTATTTCTTTAATCCACTGAATGACTAGATAAAACTCTGCATAGATGAAACCAGACCTGGTACTCGCCATTTGTGTTAATAGTCACATGACTTTACAAATATCAAACAAGACTATCGGAAGTACAATAGTCATGTGATATCTTCAACAAACTTCTTTTTAATTTTGTACAAAATTTTATTAAATGAAAGTCTGATACTTTTTGTAAAATCCAGAAAGATCATGTAATTCTCAACATATTTATTTTGAGAATAACTACAAGAAACTTGGCCAGTCTGATTCATCAAGCATAGTAGTCAGGTTTCCTGCTTCGTATGCTCCCTGCATGAGGTGATACTTCATGAATATTCTCATTAATTTAACACATCAAAATGATTTCTAACATGATGCAATCATGTTATTACCTAATTTTGCCTGAGTACAAATAGTCTACATCGTGAAACGGTTATCTGATGCTTGAATGTTATATAAGTATAACATTTTAAGCCAATCATATTTTGGTGCTGACATGTGCCCAATCATGTAAATGTTTTGAAAATGCTTGAATGGAATGTATGTGTAGTGAAGAAGACAATGTCTAATTCTTCTATGGAACAGCATTCCAAAAGTTGAATCAAGTTAATGGTAAGTAAAAACTTACTTCTGCATCTACCACCGTTCTGTAATTTATGAAGGGATGTATTGTAGAGTCGCAAACATGGTACATGTAGCTCTTTTCACTAGCTGTCACCTGAGGTAGGCAAAATCCTCATGTTTCAGAGCCCGTAACTTCAGTTTAGTACAACACAGGAAAGTCAATGATAGCATTATGAATGGAAAAATATCACAGGTGTAAAACAAGCCATAGAGGATGATTGTGTGCTTTAAAAGCTTGAAATAGCAGAAGGGAATTGAGGATCATGGATAATTTTCAAGTATTTGGAAGTTACTTACCTTCTCTCTCTTATAGTATGATAGAGAGGGTCCAATGTCAGAACAGGTCATGGGGATAATCTGAGGTATTTTTGTCACTCTATGACTTTTTCCTTCAGCTTATTGTTTTTTTTCTCTATGGCTAGTACTGGCTCAAATTTCATCAACAAAAAAGTTTTATCATGTTGCAATAGATAAAAGATGTAACATTTTTTAAACAAGCATTTTCTGAGAAAAAAAATAATTTGCATATTGATTTCATGCAGGCATAACTCAATTTACCAATGTTTAAGTTTGCTAGCCCATCCATTAGGCAGCTGTGCTTTAATGCCACCATGTTGGCCTCTTGTGATGCTAGACTCGTTAAAATACCTTCCATATAAAATACATAAATTGAGCTGTCTATAAAACAAAAACTTTACTAGACAAATCTAATCCGATTGGATTGTCTCAACAAATATGTTTATGGCAAGCACCCAAATGATCCATAATGTAACCTAATAATAATATGGTTAGAATAAATTTAACTCCTGATCAATTCAGTTACAACTCAATTGAGTAATTATTTCAAATGTCAGGTTGTGGAGGAAAATTCTCAAGTTTTTCCTGACTTTTGACAATACTTGCAAAATTCAAGGACTTTCATGGTTGAGAAAAAAATTATCATTTCACTCAACTTTTTCCTGATTTCCTGGTAGTGTGGGGACCCTGGTTCTCCTGCATGTCCAAATAAGACCTTTGGGGCCTGTAAGTCATGGCACTTGGGGTTCATATCAGATAAATTGGTCCATTTCCTTATCCCACTGCACTGTTACCAGCCGTCCAACTGGCACACCAACCGCACAGCCATTGCCAACTGTCCAGTATGGGAGACCTTTTTGAAAAGATAACCAAGCCAACTAGTTCAATGCTCATTATTCCGACTCTTTCGGAGAGTTTTTCCAATTTTAGGCAGCCCAGTAGGTGTAAAAAAAAAAAAAAAACAACCAAGCATGACCCTTTGGACTTATAAATCAGGATGCAATGGGTTTGTACCAGATACATTCATTGGATCCAGTGCATAATAAAAACACACAATCACCGGCCAAACATCCATTCCATTAAATCAGTCCAGTCAACTATGATTTATAGGGATCTTAGTGACAAATCTGTCTGTCTCACTGTAACATTGATTATATGCCCCTTATATGATGAAGATTTCAGTGAGAAATCTGTATGTCCAGCCAGACACTTGAAGTGATCCGTACCAGTGATAGCTGGACTGTCTTCAATACCGCCACCTTTCAGACCAACCATTCAATGGGCAAACCAGCTGGCATAACAATTATTTAATTCCACCATCCTTCAAATCATACTCAGATCCAACCAAGAAATAAACTGAAGTTTAGCTTTTAAGCTGCTGTCGAGGACATTTTTAGGGAACATACTCAAAGGAGAAAGTAGTATGTGTAAGGTCAAAGAAATATGTTGGTACTAAATGAAATAATTTGGGCTATGTAGCCCGTACCTCTTAAGCTGTGACAAGTTGACTACATGCTGATGGTCTGGAACCAGGATTTCAAATACTGCTGTGTATCCACTATGGACCAGGAATTGTAATAATCTGTATAAGAAAGAGGAAAACATAAATTTAAATTTAGAACCATAATCAAAGATATCTCATATATTTAATTTACATGATTACCTACTGTTATGTATCTAGACTACCCTTAAAAAAACTAATCTCACAACATATGTCAGCTGATCCCTACACTACTTCATACATGGGTATTGCTCATTAATACGAGTCACTAATAATCAACTATACAAACTGTTTTTTGTCCTGTGGCTTCATGTTGTCTAAATAAGTCATAACAGCTTCACAAACTTCCTGTGCTATCCGGTACCTTGGTTCAACATACTTCTCAATGTCAGCTGTAATGACATCAAATATTATGAAAATGACAACAACATCTTAATCATAATAAGCTTAATATTTTTTTTAAAAAGAACATTATTGTTTTAGTTATTTTAAACCTTAGGGACAAAGAAAGTAATTTCCAATGAACCTGTCTGAAAACATCGGCTTAGTGGGGGGGGGGAGGCCTAGATTTACCACAATTTCCTTTCTGGAGTAGGCCAACTAATAATCTTATTACAGTACAGATATGACACTGTTATGGACCAACAACAAAGTGGCATACAGTGAAAACATATGGCATGAGTATATTTGCCATGTATTATGAAATGGTTTATATTTAGCATGTGCAACATTTTTCATTTGTAATCATTATGGTCAAATCATCTCTCTCTGCTTAATAATCACAGAGAAACAGCCTTTAATGAAAACTACTGATATATAAAACTATTATCATTTACACAAATGGGAAAGTTATATGTAATTTGACCAAAGGAAAATGAGAACAAGATCATAAAATTACAGATATCAGAAGGATGTGAAGGTAAATGTTACACAAGCTATTTTACTTATTAACTGATTCACAATACCTAAGTGGGCAAACAAACCAAATGTATAAAAATTGCATGTACAGCTAGAATTAAAGTCTTACAAGGTTCCTGAAAGTGAATGCTCGTAATTGTTCATATTATTTTCAAACACAAAAAAATAAATGTCTTGCTTGAAAATTTGTTCTATTATCAGTTACCAGGTGGTCAACCTCACAAATTTTGCATTACAATGTAGGTATATGCGATATTAATTTCAGAAAGTTCACTTCTACTATTTGTTTTCTAAAGTGGCATGAAGCTTACTTCTATTTTGAAATGAGATAAGAATGGTTTACAAGTAATGCCAACATTTAACAACTTTAAAGGTTTCATAGAAAAACAAAAGTAACTTGCTTACTACAAATCCAAAGGTGCAAGTCAGTCAATGTGTTAGATTATATTCAACTGTCATATCTGAATGATATGAACTGATCCTCTGTACATTTCTTACCTATAAATAGATGCTATTTTGTGCCATACTAAAATAAAATTTGATGACCAGTCAAAGGATCAATATTTCTTAAGTGCTTTTCCTAATAGTAACAAACCTAAAAATGTAACACTATATGACAGGCTGGATGTCAAACTGTAGCAGTAAAATCAATGATATACTATCGAATATACTGGCAACATCAGTGGCTAAATAAGGAACATCACTGTACACTGGATTATTACCTTTGTTCCTGAACAAGAGGTGAACATTTTTAGATCCCCCACATAGTATCTTCTCTCCCTCAATTTCAAAACAGCTCAAATGTGCAGCCTCTCCATTGACCTTCTCTGTTACTATGACTCTGTCAGCATCACTATAAGCCTGTATCATGCAAAAACAGCTCTTAAAACATTCTGACAAATAATTATCAAGGAAAGAAAATACTGTTTATATATTTAACTCTTTCTTTATTATTTTTCAGGGGTATAAATAATTATAATTCAAAAGAGCCTCATAGGATCAAATATCACTCCCAAAGTTTACATCATAGTCTCATAAAAATGTAAGGTCAAAGTCATCCAGGATCTTGATGATAATGTTTCTTCTCTGGTAGTTTAAAAAAAACATACAGCTTCAAGCAGCTTTAAAACTATTTTACATACAGAAATTTCAGATTTTGGAATGGTCACAATTGCAAGCTTTAATCATGTGGGTTGGCATATGCATACAGACTGAAAATTGAATCCCTGTTTGATCAATACTTTGTATCAATTTGTTTTCAAAAACTCCTGTTAAATAGCAACCAGTACCAGATTATACCACTAATATAAATATCAAAACTCTAAACCAGTCTTGCAGCTGTATAATCATTCTCCACCACCAGTTAATATCCTTTAAAAAGAAAACTGCAGATGTGATCATGAGTGATGGATTATTGCGACAAACTGAAATCATAATCTGTCAAGTGATTCCATGAATGGTGGTGGTATACTTTTTCTCCATACTACCTCAACAATTTCATACTACCTATCTGTGATAGGGGTGGAGAAAATGACAATCCTGAGTAATTAGCCATTCAGACTTTGGAAATAGTTCTTTAAATGGGGGAAAAAACATTATCAACCAATATCCCCAATACAGAGTACCATATCTCACCAAAGATCTATGGCAACCAAACTGTATGTGCATTACGTTACATGTTTAGGCTCTAATAAACAGTAACACAGAAAAAGTAAAAACAACAAGCTTTGTACAATTCAACAAATAATTTATTTCCGTGGAAAGTGATTGTAAAAATGGAGATACAGATCTTAGTTTCAAGAATCAAATCCAAAAATAATCCGCGAATTAAATTACAAACTGTCTAGTAATAAAATGTTTTAATAGATTCAAGTTTGAGTCCTGATGGAAAATATAAGATGGAAGACAATGACATGTGCACTATTCTGTACTGTGTTTATCTATAGATCCTTGTACAATCACAAGATTTAACGCTCTGGTGTTCGATTTCCGAATAAAGTTTTGATAACTGTCTTTGTCCAAGAATTCTATATGAGCACATCAAATATTTCTAAAGCAATGAATTATTCTTTAAAAATCCAAATGAACTGAAGAAAATATAACTCAAAACACTGCTACAACATGGATTTTGACATAAGGATCACATGATCTTGTTTACATCACGCAATCCTAACAAGACCCTGATGAGAACCAATCATTTTACTTTAAGAAAACTAATAAAATAAGTTGTTTACTTCTTAAATCAAATAGTCCCATCAAAAATTTGGCAACAACCAATCATTTTAAATAAAAAATTAAAACTTGTTTACGTGGCTGAAACCAACCTTGAATCATGGTAAGGATCTAATTCAACATTAGTTGTTTACAAAAGAATAAATTCAGATCAACTGATTTTCTTAAAAAATATCATCTCTAGTGAATAAATTTACATTGCAATAGCATGTAATAATTAATATTTTTTTAACTGACATACAATTAAATTAAAATAAATATATATTAAATCAGATATAACAATTTTAATTTGGTTTGTTGGGTAAAAGGCAAGTTACATACTTCATTCTCTCAAACAGTGAGCTCTCCTGTACAATTTGCCTACTGTTATACCTTTGTAAAATATCTCTCCCAAACTGATTCATCGCCTGTCTCCCTGTCATCATCATCTCCCATGCCCCCGGTAAATTTCTTCATGGCTTGAAGAACACAAGTAATAGCAGCATGTGAGCCATTGGTAATAGAAAGGAAACAGTTGCCTCTTGCTACCTATGGGACAGGATCAAATTTGTTTTACTAAATCTTATGCACATAGTTTTTTTTTTTTAAAGTTAACTGAACAAAAAAAAAAATAAACCAAATACGTTCATAAATAATACTGCAATCCATCACTACTATACTCTTCAAATAACTAAATTTCTGTTATAAGGCAGGTGTATTATGCAAATACTACAACAATTATGTGTATTGCCTCAAAAGGTAGTCTGCCTATAAGGTAACGTAGTCCACTCCATGCCTTTCATGGATTGATGATACTAACTGAATGCTGAATATGCCTTGATGGAAAACATTTCCCTCCAAATACATCACTTTCGGATAAAATCAAACAAATAAATTTACATTAAATTGAAACATCTTCAGACCTTTGCATTTACTTTTTGTGCATGCAAAATAATATTAACCTTTATGTGCATGAAAAACAATGGATTCAGTTGAAATATCTCTCATTTCCAGAACAATGTTATGCCCATTAACTTGTATATAATTCAGATCAGCAGATCAGTTTCCAACAACTGACTACGAATAATAATGTTGAGCATAACCTGCAAACCTAGAAATCATAAAACATAAAATCATAAATCTAAAAGCCATAAAACCTAGAAATCATAAATCAAATTCTTTTTAAACCAATCACAAGTGACATTACTTTTAAAAAGTCATTTGGACTGACTTAAAATGGAAACTCTAACTCAAAACTAATGATATAAATTTATGATCCCATTATGTCATCGGGCTAAGCCATTTGTAACTTGGCTATATGTTATCAAGAAGCAAATACAGTGCTTAGCACATTAACTGCTCTGCAAAATGTTAATAAAAACCGTCAAGTCTTATCAATGTAAACTTAAGTGATCATTGTGATCTATGGAAGTTTTCAACTGTTAATGGTTGTAGTAATAAATGTCATATTCTACAGTCTATCTCAATAAAAGAGTGAAACTTTTTTAAACAGGCAGGCAATACAAGACCCAGTATGATGGTAATAATAGATATTTATCCTCACCCTCAGAACTGGGAAACCTTTTACCCATAAATACATTAACCCTTAACTCTATGCAAAGGATTAAATGAAATAAAAACAGGCTGAAATTACAATCCAACTATGATAATCTCCATAAAACATTCAACACTTTTCCCTATCAGTGTCCAGTTTACGGACATATCTTAGCATATTTTTCCTGACTTTACTACTGGAGGGTGATAAAACTGTAACCTTTCAACGATTATTTTTCTGGATGTACAAACTAAAAATCATGTTAAAATTTTCACCTCATTATTTATTAGGATAAAAATAGCTCTTTGAAACTACCATTGAAATTTCTCTGAATTTAGGGTGTATTAAAATTAGAGTGTATGAATAACTACAGACAAAATGGAAGCCCACAATACTGAAATGTTCTGTATACCTGACAAAAACAAATATCTGTTCAAGCCCTTAAAAATAATAATCATACCCTATCTCTGATTGTCTTATTGTTGTCATAGACTGCGTCATCTGGCCCAAACCTTACAAACACCTTGACATCAATCAGCTGACCTTCGTATCCATTTGGCAGAATACCTGATGGGATATTGGCTCCTATAACCTTCAGGTTCTTGTCCACTTTTGCCCAATGTAACCATCTATTGAATAAAAGGCTCTCAAAAATACAAAAGTAACAATACTTACTCATTGTTTATTTACATATAAATAATAAATGTAAGCAATAGCTCTGAAAGATTAAAAAGATGTTGCTTAATAATGCAATTGCATAAAAGACTTATTAAAACAAAAGATCCCTTTTATGCTAACAAGTAACAAAAAAAGCTTGAACCATGGGAGTTCCTTTGTCCATATGGGGTCATACATACATGTATATGACATAATTTAATTCTGGAAGATATTTTTAGATCTTCCATATCACATACATAAGAAAAACTCAGATCCCACTCCTAATATATAATGTTCCCAGTAGTAAAAAAAAATCTGAAATAAAACTGGTTTGAAATCACTTTAGAAAAACACATAACAATACAACACTCAGTTCTCAATTATCTTGACCAATCCAGATTTAAACCTCTGGAAAACTAGACCAAAAAGAAAAATTATGGAACATGAATTTATTTCTCAGTATTTTCTTCTCCCACTGCGATGTAAAATGCTCTTTCATGGAACAAACTGGAAAACCTGGCCCAGTGAAATCTTATTCAATTCAAATTGAGCTCCTCCTCATCAAGCCAATCCACACTATCTCCATTCTTGTTTGTGATCATGAACATATCTTGTTTTGCCAATGATAAGCCACTCTCATTGGTCTGAGTTGGACAGAACTGGTACCTGTTTGTACATGGTCAGAGTGACTGAACAGATGAAGTACAGGTGACACACCTTGACAATCCTCTAAGAATGGGTTAAAGTCATGGAGAGTACTGATCATATGGAATAGACCAAATGGTATTTGCTGACCATGGAAGGATGTCGTCCACTTTCAGGCTTTGAGATGCAAGAAGGGATGGAAACTTGTGTGACACCCAGTTCATTGCTCATCCTATATCAATGAGAGATAAACAAGCTGAAATACAAGCTTTCTGGGGGCGAACTGCATTGCTGACAGCAAATTTTGCAATCTGAGTAAAGTAATGGCTTGATCATACCATTTTTCTTTTATCTCTGAACAATAATTTCCATTTCAAGAGCTCTGAATTAACTGGCTCAATATCAGCAATAGCTGGAAAATTGTCAACAAACAACTGTGACCAGATTTCAGCTTAAGTCTTTCTGGCAAACTTGAAGTTCTTCTTTTCTTGATCAGAATCAATGTTGTTACCTTCTGATCTAATGACAGCCATAGGAATCATGAGGTAAAATAAACCCACTCAGTTCCTTACTCAGTGGTGCTATCTTTCACTCAACTCAATTAAATACACTTCATCCATTTATTGCAATGAACACAGCATCATCATCATGTTGAAGAAAGTGATGGATTGCAACCTGAATCAATATTTCATATGCATTAACACTGGACTTGGCTTAATAGCAGCAATCAGCTCAATATTCCATATGCATTAACAGTGGACTTGGCTTAATAGCAGGAATCTAGTCAATATTCCATATGCATTAACAGTGGACTTGGCTTAATAGCAGGAATCTAGTCAATATTCCATATGCATTAACACTGGACTTGGCTTAATAGCAGCAATCAAATCAATATTCCATATGCATTAACACTGGACTTGGCTTAATAGCAGGAATCTAGTCAATATTCCATATGCATGGAAGATACCTCTTCTAAATGTCTGTGGAAGTATAAAACTGCCTGTCAATATGTTTCACATACTGATTATTTTGTGTTCTAATCACTGTTTTACTGTTGACAATCACCTATCATGCTGAACTTCCAGTGATAAACTGTGCTTTAAGCAAAAGACAAAAAGTCCACTTTAACTGATGATAGAGCCATACATTGAATACTGATACAAATGATAAAGCCACACGTTGAATACTGATACAAATGGTAAAGCTATGCTTTGAATACTGATATGACTGATAAAGCCACGCATTGAATACTGATATTAATGATAAAGCCATATGTTGAATACTGATACGAATGATAAAGCCAAATGTTGAATACTGATACAAATGATAAAGCTAACATTGAATACTGATATGAATGATGAAGCCATATGTTGAATACTGATATGAATGATAAAGCCAAACGTTGAATACTGATACAAATGATAAAGCCATACGTTGAATACTGATACAAATTATAAAACCAAACGTTGAATACTGATACGAATGATAAAGCCAAACATTGAATACTGATACAAATGATAAACCCATACGTTGAATACTGATACAAATGATAAAGCCAAACGTTGAATACTGATATGAATGATAAAGCCAAACACTGAATATTGATACGAATGATAAACATAATCAACATAATTTAAGTACCAGTAAATTTGAAAGCGCTCAATCCAAAATACCATTTCTTCTGAGCTGTCTCTAAGAAGTCATTTAAAGTTCTTTTTTTGTGTGATGGCAGCCATGCCTGGTGGCAGACTGGCATTGTCTTTATAAATATGAAATACATTATTTTTTTATAAACAGAGAAATCTGAAAGACATTTATGCCAGGAATGCTTCCTTAAAGTTTGACTAAATTCTATTAAGTAGTATTTCAAGTAAATATTTTTCTATTGTTATGGCTCTATGATTTCAATCTAAGTTACAGAAATGAGCAAAAACCAACAAGTTTTGTAACATTCAACACATAGTTGGCAAGAAAAATTAAAAAGAATATAAGTATTGTGAATTAAATAGTAAACACTCTTAATCCTTTATCACACATTTTAATTGAATTCCAGTGGTATTCCAAATAAATTCCATTACTGAATGTGTTGATGTGCCTGTAGTCTCAAATGTGCTAATGTGCCAATGCCCTGAAGTCTGATGATGTGCCAAGTCTTCTGTTGTATCATTATATTATAATCCCAAATATCCTTGTCTGAATTCATTCTAATTCTAAATGAATGTTCCAGTCCAAGAATATTTTTTTCCAGTGCTTTGTAATTCCAGTGAATAATAATCTGAATAAATACATCCAACAAAATTAAAAACCAAACACAACAATTAGACTGATTTTTAATTTTAGTAATGGTGGTCATATCTGAAAGCTTACTGACATCATTTGTAACTAAAAAATATTAAATATATTTATGCCATGATGCTTTCTGTTAACTTTGATTAAATTATATTCAGCAGTTTTGTACAAGACTTAATTTGAATATTTTTATATTTTTTAGCAAAGGTGGCCGACAATGGCAGCTTTGCATGGTTTGTACAGCTTTGCATGGTTTGTACAGCTTTGCATGATTTGTACAAGTTGTAAAGCTTTTATGTCAGGATGCCCTTGTCCAAATTTGGTTGGACAGTTTTTTTCCCTAGAAGTTACAGATAGCAAACACTGACAGCTGACACACAATGGACAAAGGAACATACAACAAGGCTAATGAGCATTTAGACCATTAGTTAATAATAATAATAATAATAATATATATATATATATATATATATACATGTATGTATATATATATATATATATATATATATATATATATATATATATATATATATATATATATATATATATATATATATATATATTAGAGAATCCAAACACAGTGAATAAAGGTCATTAAAAGTAATGTGTAATTGAATTCTAATGAATAACTATAGAAGAGCTATTCTTCATTGTTCAGTAATGATTCTTAAGAACTTATCTAAAGTCCTACAATGTAAGTCGTTGACCCCTATACTTACAATGCCATTCAGGGTCGACAACTCAAGTTACGTTGTAGGTCTATTCATATTTTATATTTGTGGCAATATCTCCAAGTAATTATCTTAAATAATAGTTTGTATCACTTCATTTATTGTTACCTAAAAGGTCATCATCTCTTATACATCATGTGCCTGACTCACATAGCAATCCTACCTTTCTGCTATCTCCTGATCAGTTTTTAATTTACTGGACTTTATGCTACTCAGGTGTTTTTCTACGTCTTTGTAAGTACTGCCTTTTAATCTGTCAAGAATAAATCGATCTGTTTCGATAAATTCATCTGCATCCAGCACTACATCAGTGGATGCACTCATATTTGAGGAAGTACCTACAACAAACAATACAGTCAAGTTTGAACCATAAAATATATTTACATGAACAAACTAGAACTGTGTGCATGCACATTCACATCATAACAATCGAAAAAAATCAGACACATTTTTTTCTATTAAAAAAAGTAGCAGTACACTTTCTTTTGCTGAAAACAATATTTTGCCTGTGCTGCTTAGGTCATAAGCGTTTACTCTGATTTTCTTAAAGCAGATTTTACCATACACTGCCCATGCCATAGTATGCCCACATCACTAGAGCCAACAGTTTATCCACAACAGTATTGCAGGGCAGCATCCAGGGTGGCAAAGTGGTCTGACAACATCACAGAATGGACAAGGAAAAGTTTTGCACAGACACAGGCATTGCCACATGATCGAAACATGTGGAGGGAACTGGTCAGATGTTCAGCAGTACAGTGCCTTGATGACCACATGAGGTCAAGAGACTGATGATGATGCCCATCATCACAAATCATGAGCAAAAATCTGCTATCTTTTTATGAAGGCAAAACGTGGATTATTACATGTGGCTAATTACAACCATGGGATAGTCTATTCAGGAATGTCAACTTTGGTGCAAGGGCCAATAATTTAAATGCAATAAAAAAAATAAACCAGAATCACAGTTCATTAAAAACATTAGTCCAAAGGGCTGCCCTTAAAGTAGTAGAAGTAGAAATTGTTCTATAGACAACTTTAAATGATATGAACAAATCAGTAAAACAGACCACTTTTTTATGCTATATTTTGGATAATTATTTATACCTCTAACAGTACTGTTAACATGTTATCCGCTACAAGGAAAATAAATTTCATAGCTGGAACTTTATCATAATCTGCAAAAGAAATTTCAGTGGTAAATTTTTCAGTTATTTTATCAACAACAATCAGACCCACAGCTGTCTCTGACTTGCCGATATAGATCACTGATATCATACTTCTTCCTGTGTGGGTTTGAATCTCTGGCTTGCCAATATAGATCCCTTATATCTTACTTCTGCCTGTGTGGGTTTGAATCTCTGACTCAACCAACATGGGTATGTGAGAAAATTTGCCAGTAGCTTACCATGGGTTGTTTATTTTTCCTTCACCATATATTGTCAAGCTAGTTCTGCTATGTAAGACAGATTCCTGGATGTAATTTTATTGGCTATTGAAAAATAAATCCTGAAGGTGATCTGTACTATTGATTAAATACAAGATAACAGCACAGTTGTGAAGAGGAGTCGAAATCGACTCAATACTATTTTACCCCTGGAAACCCTTATGAACACATAACATAAACTAGCTTCTGTCTGTATCTCAGCTCTTGTTCTGTGTGGCATGTCTAATTACTTATACTGTCAGGAATTGTTTAGTAATATTTTAAAGCTAATTAGATTAAGGCTCTTACACTACACCTGATATTTTTGTTTTGGGCGATCCAGAAACATAAATATCAGGGTTGATGTTATACATTCAAGGACCAACTGCTAGACATGTTTGCCTATCATGTATTGAAAAATGGCGTAAACAACATACCCCTATCTGAGCATTAGATGTACAATATTCGCACACGCCCCTATAGTCGGTCTACATCCCCGTTTTTTTGTACCCACCTGCCGATTTCAGTAACGAAAAGCATAAAGAAGATAAAAAGTCAATAAATCTTACTCACTTCATTCATTGATTTATAATTTCTAACAAATGCGACCTGGGTGTCCGTAACACCTTTATCATCTGCGCGTCTGATGCTTCTCGGAAGTTTTTATCCTATCACGACAATATATTGCACACAATTTGATAGTCTGGTTCCCTGCTTAGTATGCTCCCATGCGTTGCACTCCGCTATACTATAATTGTTTGTAAACCACCTATAAAAAAAAATGTAACAAGCTTAGTCATTTCATTCATGAATTTACAATTTCTAACCTGGTTGTAGTATGGGGTGCACGCCCACTGCAAAGGGAAACTATATGTAAACAAAAAGGCTGGCTGGTTCAACGTCCTTTTCAAGTTTCTACAATGGTCCATTTCAGTAAACAAAATGTCAAAATTTTTGTAAAGTTTTAATATTTCCATATATAAACTTAAAAAGAGCAAAGGTCTTATACATGTTTTCGATGAGATGTGATTTAACATTATATTTGGATTTATTGCGATTACCAAACACAATATCTGCTGGTTGATAACAGACTTGCCCATGCAAATATAGCTATAGTCTTACAATGGAAACTCCCGTTTGATTCGGAACTAAACTGTAACCCTTGGCGACAAAAATCTGTTTGTTGGATGGGTCGAGTCCAAACAAAGTGAGGGTGTTTGGAAGATAGTCCGGTACACTTGTGTACCATGTTCGCCAGGAACTCAACGTTTAATGGTCAATACCGGTGGAGAAATTAAAAATGCTGGAATTAATATAAAAACTGCGAGACAATAAACAAAACACACAAAAAGAATTGCATTAGTGTTGAATAAAATTAATGTAGCATAATTTGAAACAGAGCATAGTAGATTCATTCAGTTTCTCAGTGTAGTCACTGGTGTGTCCCCTACTATTGGACAATATATCAACAATTAGGATAGTTCTATTCAGATGTGTCGTAACCGGCAATATCATTGTATTTATTCACAAGTATGTCGACTGAAGAAGTACACAGCGTTTGTATAAAGTGTCATTTTCAGTCATTATGTGAGAAGCTTGGGGGGGGGGGGGTGAGATTGCGAAATAGTATAGTTGTGCTTTTCGCGCGCGACGGTTGTCAGATATACAATTTTTTAAATAAAGGTTTGATCGATTATGTTTTACTATTATTCTACAAAAAGTTATAACATTCTGGAATATACCAACTTTTCTGTCGTGCAGCAAAATAACTAGTTTAAACATGACTGCAAAAAACGTGTTTTTACGTCTTTATCCGCCGTTTTGATTCCCTAGCCACGCACACCGGCACCTAACAGCATCGTGCTTCCCACGTAATTATGAAGGCATGTTAATTTATGCGTAAGGATACCCTAACACGTCACATTCTGTTGTGCATGCCAACCGCACGAGACCAAGTAGTGAATTATCACATTGTTTCTTCAAATGAAACATTGAAATTTCAACCATCGTTGTTATTCTTCCATAAACAATAAAGAGACGCATAAATAAATGGATACACAAACAAATGGCAACATGTAATGATTTTTTATTTTATTTTTTCCTGTCAAGGAATCATTTTATGGTCCTCTTCAGATTATGTATTAATAATAATAATAATAATAATAATAATAATAATAACAATAATAATAATAATAATGAAGACTTTGTTTAACGCCTAATCTTTAGAAGCTCAAAGCGCATTACAAGATCTATAATGACTACACACAAATAGTCTTTGTGGCTAATTTCAATGGGCATTTCATTCCACGTTGCTGTGCCCTGGTACGCAAAAGAACCCTGTCCATATGACTTCGTTTTCATAGTGGGAATAATAGGTATACGATTGTCAGATAAGGAGTGTAAGTAAAATTAAATTTGTAACATTTTGGGGAGGCCAAACGGAAATAATTTTGTGTTGTTAATATGTAACAAAAGTATATTCACTGAGTTATCCTCGCAAATTCTTCAGTCAGTTTAGCTGTACCTGTCCCACGCAGTAATGATTTAAACCAGGACGTGAAATCGGATTATAGTGACTTTGACATAAGCCGCTCTCACATTTCGGAAACGTTAGAAAATCTGGATCGGAAACCTTCGCATCTGGTGCCACAAGAGAAGAGTGGATTAGTACGGCTGTTAGGGACAATATAATCAAGTGTTTCCATATATTCCGACATGAATAAAAAGAGATCTACCAAGATATTGATTTTGTAGATTCTAGACCAATGAAACAACATATATACCAGATGAATCCTCTCAAACATGACTGTTTGGGGAAAAAAGTTCAATATTTGCTGAAGAATGACTTCATCGAACGAAGGAGAAGTAAACTGAGATCACCATGTAGTCTAGTGCCGAAACAAGATAATACTTTCTGTATGTGTACTAATTACAGAAAAGTAAAAAGTGTCACTAACACAGATATATCTCCATGACCCAAAACTGACTGCATTGAATGGAATGATAAATGCAAGATATATCAAGTTAGCGCTTTGAAGGGATTCTAAAAAATTTCACTTACAAAGCGAAGAAAATGTCAGCCTCCGTAGCTGCAGATGCAGACCAGGACCTAGGATGCGCGGGGCCTAATACAAAAACCATGAGTGCGGGCCCCAAGCACACAAACAAATGCATTGCGAGTTAATGTGGGGCCCAAGGCGGTTTCCTCATTCGCCTTGTTATAGGGCCTAGCCTGTCCAGATGGTCTTTACCAATATAAGGCTATGCTGTTCGGGATGAAAGGTTTCCCCGGTACCTTCCATCGTTTGATGAATATGAAAACATCTGGTATAGACAACTGGACGCTTACACCGATGAAGTTATAACCTACAATGACACCTGGAGAGATCACTTGGAAACCATTTAGAAGTTCTTTGATCGATTCAATAATGCAAATCTGACATATATAAAGAGTAAGTATAAGTTGTTTATGTCGTGCTTGTATGAATGACATTTTCAAGTCGCATTGCGTGATACGCATAAATAAAACCTATAGCAGTTACGGGCGGGGTTTTTATCAATCAAGTGCATGTGTTTTTTTTCAGGTTTAGACATTATTCATGGATCATTCATGAAATACATTCCTATGCAATATGAATTATATGTATGTTTGACTATTATGACAGAAGTTTCATAACATGAATTTTTTTAATTTTCTTGACCGAGAGGATGTGCGTGTATGTAATGTATATCGAAATTATGTGCATTATCATTCATAATTAAAGTTCATGTATCAAGTGCGTTAATTGATTTATAAGTTATTTTTTACAATTCTTTAACACATGCTAGAATTTAGTTTTTGGCGTACAACGATACTCGAGGGTGATTAATGTATATTGTGTCGTATTTAAAAATGCGTTCGCTCCATCCTATGCCGCACGTGCGAAGTGCTTTCAATGGGAAGAACCGATTGCCTTCAGGGCTCAAACAATATATGTGTATAAACACCTCACAGTATGTAAAGCTCTTTATATTACAGATAGTCTTGTCAGTCAGCGTCTACTGTACACAGACTCGAGGAACAATATATGACCTACTGATTACTCATAACTTGAAATGTATAACTGGTCAAATATAACGAAACCTTAGGCCTTTTTATGCAGGCTACTCAACCATCCCTTCCAGGCTAATATTTTTAAACTAAAAAATGAAGCTGCCTCAAATATACTGTCACTGAAAAATTTGACCATCGCTTTATTTTTTTTTTCTATTTAAATTTATTCAGTATTTTGCACATTTGGAGTTAATAGTCACATACACTTTTGCTTTAGTACCCTTTTGCGGAAATGCTGGGTCCTTTTTAAATTGTTGACACCCCACCCCCAACCCCCTTTACACAAGCTTGACATGATCCGGTTCTGATATGACCTATTTGAACTGTTGTTTAATGTGTGACAATGCAAGAATATATCACCACACTACTCATGTATATCTTCGCTAGCCAAGGTTCGATATCTTAACCCTATCTATTGGATTACCTATCGGAACCTAGTTTTTGCAGGCGAAGATGACTCCGGAGCCCAGAAAATTTTCAATGCGTGCGACTAGTGTCGAAAACTCAGTTTACTGGCGTTGATTTCGCTTATTCAAACATGTAGCTTGTCTTTGTGGAACTGTAGCTAAATATAAGTACAAAAAATGCTGGTGGCTATCAATTCATGTCAAGTAGAATATTTTATCGTTATATTGATATTGAATTTTCTAGTTCAAGGCTTATCATAATAAAGTTACATGAATCACTTGCAGAATTTTGCAGGTGCGACAATTTACCGATATAAACACACATACATCATACAAAAAGTATAAACAGATATACCCATATATTGCCAAAATATAATTCCTATAAATATTGTTACTACCAAGTGTATCAATAAGGTTTCTGAATTATTTTTAATGATCCTTTCTCTTTGGAGGATGTCATGTAGGAAATAAATGATTTTTAAACAAAACTGGTGTTGGTTGTTTAAAAGCAGACATTTGTTTTCCTGCCCTTTCGACGAGAGTCAGGTCCGTTTTGAAATCTTTGAAAATATACGCACCCACCCCCCACTTGATCTGATCCGGCCCTGAGTCGTGAGTCATATGCTTCTGCTGGGGTAGAGGAGAGGGCTCTTCCCCCGGATGTGTTACAAATCCTATAGTTCCTCTCACCCTCACTCCAGAGAAAAATGTATGGGGATACCCACTGTGAATTATTTCGTACTCATACATATATTTACATTATAAAAGGAAAATTCTATCTAATGCATGCGAACGTACTACCTGAAAATACTCAGAGGACTTACAATTACTATAAGAAACTGTCAGCAAGATCAGTAAATCAACCTGATTTGTGATGTGTCATGCGCACAAAGCTGACAATGGGGGGGGGGGATATATCCCGGGGCCCGGGTCGCATAATACTTTTAAATTTTATCAAAGACTTAATTTGTTTGAACAATAACTAGGAGAGGTCCGGATGCTTTTTACCCGAGGACCTGTGATCACTCTCTATGGCCCTGCATGCGCAGTAGAATTAGTTTAGGCCACCAAACCAGATATGACGCTTGGTCCATCAGTATAAACATATGGGGGGGGGGGGGAGAAGGGAGGCTAGAATCAGTTCTCATCGAATTTTCCTTTTCCATAGAGATATAAAAATCATTCGTTAAAGAAATAGTTAACATTTAATTTTTTTTTATAAAACCAAATTTTAAAAGTCGTCATAAATTTAAATGTAGAAAAATTAATAGAATGGTTCGTTTACATGCTTACCGATTTTGTAAACGTCTACGTTTGCAGACGTTAAAGAAAACTAAACCATTTTACACATGTAAACTTTGCAGCCTTACGTTTTTACGAAATATTGTTATACCGAAATTTTATTTTGTTATACCCTACTTTCTATAAAGAAAACAGGTTATAACAAAACTATATTTCGGTATAGCTAAATACGTTTAAAAGAGTCAACAAATTTCATCATACATATCCATAGTAAAGAAAAATTTGCTTACTATTATGGAGATTATTTCTTCTGTTTGACTGAATATTCTGGCTCGTGAATAGGGTACATGCATGACTTAGCAAGGGAATTTCCCAATCGAAGCTATTTATATATCATGCTTGATATTTAAGGGTGCAGCACTTTGTGATATAAATAGCTTAAATTGGGTAAGAGAGAATTGCACCTTATAAGCAGTTATAATGCAAATTATTTTATTCTGAACTCTGTTTTAAATATATGTGGGTTGAACCCGAAAGGACGCGAACAGCTTAGTACATACAGAAAAAAAAATCTCCACAGATTTTCCCAGCTAGTTGAATGAACGAGTTTGATATACAGATAACTGGATGAACGAGTCTGATGTATACATATGCACTGCCAAATTAAATTGTTTGTGTTGAAAGTTTTATTTCTTAACTCGAGATATTACATTATATCTGTTCAATTACACGGGGATGGTTGAAATTTGAATTTTTATATATTGATATTTTAGATGTAATTAGTCAAGTTAAACAGTAGTAATTGGATGTTCCATTTTCTGTATCACATGTCGAGTCAAATTGTGTGTTTATATTGGCATTCAAGGACACTTTATTCTGTTTTGTTAATGAATGTAAAGCTAAGACAAGAACTGTGTGTATTTTATAAATTATTGTATTCCAAATATTGCTCATTATCAGACTTCATGTAAATATTTCCAGATATATGCACACTTATTTACTGCCATCATCCTCAGTTATTTAAGTAAAGAAAATTTCGTCCACTAGTTTTCATAATGTATAAACTTTCAAACTGATAAAGTTTATTCTTTAGTGTATTTGCAGAGCCCATTTTCTAATTTTCGTCACAAAAATATATGAAGAATCTATTATTATTATTATTATTATTATTATTATTATTATTATTATTATTATTGCTGTAGTTGTTGTTAAAATGGAAAACGTTATAATCCATTCAAATTAAAGGATTATATGGCTTTTTATTGATTGTCGCACAGCCTTGTAAAAAGAGAGCGAGTATAAGTTTACGACATCCGTGTGGCACACATTTTTACTTTGTCGCACACTTCTAGCAAGAAAAAGCTTGTGTTTCTCAAATGTATTTTCCCAGGATTTAATAAGTGCATGGAAATTATCTAATAATAATAATAATAATAATAATAATAATAATAATAATAATAATAATAATAATAATTATTATTATTATTATTATTATTATTATTATTATTATTATTATTATGATTATTATGAGGATTTTGAAATAAGAAAAAAATTAAGACAAATGCTGACAATATTTAAGTTAGGAAACATTATTAGGTCTTTAAGTTTGTTCTTGCCGTCGGAAAAAAGCTAGTTTTAAGAGTACTCTTGAAAGGAATCACTGTGTCTATGTGTCTAATTTCAATGGGAAATTCGTTCCACGTTGCTGGACACTGGTATGCCAAAGAACGTCGTCCATATGACTTCGTTTTCATAGTGAGAATAATGAGTATATGATTGTCAGAAGAGATGCGTAAGTATCTTCCTGGTGTATACACACGGGCTAGGCCAGATAGGTATGTTGGACTGGAGTCCGTCAGTGAAACATAGGACAGAGAACAAATTTTGGATTTGATTCTGGATCGAATGGAAAGCCAGTATAAGGTACGGAGCAGCGGGGAGGTGTGCTCTGATTGTGGTACTTTAAGAAAAAATCCGAGCAGTCTAGTCTTGAAAGTACTAATGAACACGCAAAGTGTTTTAGTGGAATCATCTGAAAGATATTTGTAAATGAAGCTGATGAGTCTCAGCACAATATTTGCAGCCTTTTGCATATGTTCATGAAATGTTGGTGCATTGTGAGAGTACTGTCTAGAGTAACACCTAGGATTCGTACTAACTATGAAGTTCATGTTGGTGTTGCTGATATTTATTGTTTGAGGTAAAGAATGTGTATGATAAAGTCTATGTATTGCAATCAGAATGGCCTCAGTTTTATCATTATTAATCTGCAGCTTGTTACATGTCATCCATGATTTCACATCAGAAATGCACCTCTCTACTTCATGGATGGTAGCATCAACTTCAGTTGGATGGCTAGATTTGTATATTCGGGTGTCATCAGTGTACGATTGGTGAGTCATGATGATCTATGAGACTTGAGAACGGCTGAGTGTATAGAATGAAAAGAACAGGTCTATAAACAAACTCCTGTGGAACACCACAACATAGTTCAACTAGTCTGGAGTTTATTCCATTTGCGATACAATTTGTGTCCTGTTCACTAAGTAGGACTTGAACGACAGTAAGGCTGTATTCTGAATGCCAAATACATGCTGGATACAGTGAAGTAATATATCATGGTTTATTATGTAAAATGCTGCAGACAAATCAAGGAGGGCGAGAACTGTAATATTTCCACTATCCAAAGCATAGAGAATGTCATTAACTAATTTTAGAAGAGTAGTTTCAGTACTGTGGCAAATGCGATAAGCAGACTGTACATTGCTAAAAAGACTCTTTGAATTCAGATGATATACAAGTTGGGTTATAACAACATTTTCTAAGATTTTGTATATGAACAGGAGATTAGAAACTGCGCGGTAGTTCTTTGTATCGTTATGGTCGAGTGTTGGTATTTTCAGCAGAGGCTTTACAATGGCAGTATTAAAAAAATGATGTGAATTCCCCGGATGAGAGGTAGTAATAACATCAGTTAGTGAAGTCAATATTGAATCTACTCGTTTCATACGTGTTTCTTCCGTTGCTTTTTTTTTATGGTTTAACGCCATTTTTCGGCACAATATAGGCTATACATGGCGGCCAGTATTAATGGTGGAGGAAGAAACCGGACAAACCCCGGAAAGAACCACCGACCCACGAGAAGCTACTGGCAAACTTTCTCACATAACTACATTTGCCGAATCTTAGACTCGAACACACGCAGAAAGAGGTGAGATGGCAGTGGTCCGTAACGGACAGCGTTTTAGACCACTCGGCCACTCGGAACCCCTTCTTCCGTTGCAAAGAAAATTCTCGTTTATGTTTGTGAGAAATGAAAGGGGGCATTTTACAACGGAAATAAAGACACATTGTTCTGAAAGACGCCTGTTAGAAAGTTTTTATTATTATTATTAAAGAAAAAACAGCCAACACAGTTTAATAAAATTAAAAGAAAAGCACCCTCCCCCTCCCCGCTGCAGCATTATAAAATGGCCGGGCCTGAGGGGAATGGGAGGGACATTACTCAAGAAAGACTCAGATGTACAGCTCATGACACAAATCTTGTGCATTTTTTTCCCACACAATTCTAGTTCACTGATTTATTTGTCACATATTTGTTACTGATTTTTATTGAAAGGTCATTTTGGCATCAGTGTATTGTCCTCACAAAGACGTATCTCAACACGAAGTAGGATGTTTAGGATGTATACCATCCTTGATAAAACGAACACAAGATGTCCAGGACCTGTGGCTGAGACCACAATCAACACAGTGATGTAAAACGAGTGACTTTGACCCCAATGCCCAAAGGCGGAGTGACAAGCATGATGCAGTAATAATTGTCTTGTCTTCAAAATAATTTGTCCGATGTTAGTCCAATAAATCAGACTTGCAAATCTCTGTTGATACTGAAAGAAGATTTGTTGGTCTGATGTCGCCAGTTGATTAAAATGAGCAACTGTGTTGCATGCAAATGTTTCCGGAACACTCCACCCCACGGATGAGAGACCGGTATCTGATAGCAGCCGCATCCAGAATGAAATTCAAAACGGCCATAGAAGGGCCGGATCGGGCTGCGGATGTCTTGACCTTTATCTCCCCAAAACGTACACACACAAACGTAGTCACTTTTCACTTTTGCTGTTCTACGATACATGAATTCTTTAATTACAGAACAGTGGTAAATGCAAAAGTAAGTTTTTACTTAATATTAACTCGATTCAACTTTAGGAATCCTGTTCCATGGAAGAATTAGACATTTTCTACTTCTCTGCACATATCGTAAACAATCAGTTCAAAACAGTTCAAGTATTAGGCACACGACAACGCCGAAATATGATTGGCTAAAAAGGTTGTACATGGTACATGTAGCTCCTTTCATTGGTTGATACATGAGCTTGCACTTGTCCCAAGATGAAAAATTCCCGAAAATCGCACGTTTCGGAAGCCGTAACTTCAGTTTGGTACAACGCAGAAAAGCCAATGATGGCTTGATGAATAGAAAAATATCTCAGGAGTAAAACAAACACTATATAATAGTTGTGTGCATTTAAATACAGAAATAGCAGAATGAAATCGAGGGTCATGGGTGGAACCATGTATTTGGAAGTTACGAACCTTCTCTTTTTATATAGTATGATAGAGAGGGTCCTATGTCACAATGGGTCATGGGGGTAATCTAATGTATTTTTATCACTCTGTATGATTTTTTTCTATAGATTTTTTTTCTTCTTCTTCACGTCAAGCTTGCGTCGAGCACCTGTGTTTAAAATGTACGCTGATTTGTTACGCGTATACTTTTCTGCAAACGATTCCTCATCTTTAAAATAGGTGCTATCAGATCAGGGTGTGGTTTATCAGACAAACCCAATGTATGAATAAAATCCAACCTGTTTGTTTCAGAGGTTCGCTATATTGAAGCCGCACAAGTCCCATTTGTTATTTTGTGAAAAATTGGATTCTCGTGAGAAAATATAGACCACCTGAAGTACTCGCTAGTGACGAGTAGTCATTGATCTATCAACTTGTCATTCGGATGTCATATCGTCAGGAAATTCTTAGTCTACCTCTCATGAAATTTCTTTGGCTGGTCATTTGGGTTTTGGGTGTTGCAATCCCTCCCCCCCCCCTTCCTTTAACAAAGCTTACGCCATGACGTTGATGCTGTTATACTGTTGAGCAAAACCAACACTATGCAATGAAATACAGACATAACTAATTTATGACAAGTGGACCAATGCATAGCATACAGAAATTAGAGATTATCAATATATTTCTTCACATAACGAAATTAAATAACATTGAAAATAAAATTCTTACGGTGTGGTTATTGACATTCATATTTAGTAGGAAATTCACATAAATCGCGTGTGTTCTGCAGTATCCTCCATAAAAACCCGTTTGAATATAATGTCTTCGTGTGTGCCAGAACATATGCTTAAATCGTTATCTTAAAGCTATTTTGACATAACAATATTCCATAACACTGCTTCCCAATATATCAATTCCAGATTCAAATATCAATTCACATAACCTGTAACCAATTTCAGATTCAAATCTTCATTGAATTTTTTGCCTTCAAATTCCGCAGCAGTGTTGTGGAGTATCATGCCTATTAATACTAAACAAGCAGACTCTATTCTTTTTCGAACGTGCTTCATAAATGTCTTCATTCTAATTGTACCATATTACAAAGAAATTGAGATATATAACTTAGTTACCGACGCCCACCACCTTGCCATCTCCCAAACCTACGCGTAAGTCCTTCTTATGTACGTTTTAATTATAATGTGTATATATGGGTCACTGTAGTAAGTACGGGTTTCATTTGTGCATATACAATGCATTTATAGTTTTATTACTGTCTTATTGAGGACCACATGCAAGACTGGTTGATTGGTTCAGAACCAATATATTCTCATAAAATTATTATTATTATTATTATTATTATTATTATTATTATTATTATTATTATTATTATTATTATATTTGCATGTGTCATGCAGGCACAGGTCTATATGCATTCAAGTCAAATAAGCAATAACATGTCAATTAGCATGGGCTTTTTATTTTTTACAGAATAACTAAAGAATGCATAATTGTGGACATCGAATTTGTTAAAAAGATGAACCACCTTGACTGTAGCATATATTACTTAACCAGATTTACTGTTTTACGTTTTAGGCTCTAATAAACAGTAACACAGAAAAAGTGAAAACAATAAGTTTTGTAAAATTTAACAAATAATGTATTTCCATGGATTGCAAAAATGAAAAACAGCTTAGTTTTAAAAATCAAATCCAAAAATAATCCACGAATTAAATTACAACGGTCCTAGTAATGAAATGTACTAATAGATTCAGTTCGAGTCCTATGGAAAATCCTAGATGGAAGATGATGACATATGCTGGTCTGTTTTGTGCTCATCTACAGTTCTTTGTAGAAACAGAATATTTAAAATTCCGGTGATGGAAATCCAATAATAATTTGATAAGCTGGCTTTGTCCAAGAAGTTCGAATGGGCACATACAAGATTTCCAGATATACGAATTAATCTTTTAAATTCCAAATGAATTGAAGAATAGTTAACATGGATTCAAAAACTGGCTACAACAAAAGTAAACGACTTAACGTCAGATGTAAAAAGCCCATACGAACTATATTTCACTAAAGCAAAGACTATATCGTATACGCAGTTTCGAGCAAAAATTCCCGAATTGCGAAAACAAGAAGAAAAATAGGGAAGGGGGAGTGGGGTCACGTAATCGTTTATATTATGTACTCCTAACATGACCCTGACGAGAACCAATCATTTTTACTTTAAGAATGAAAGGTTGGTTACTTCTTTAGTCACTAGTGCTGTCTTGACCTTGACAACAACCAATCATTTTAATATAAAAAGAAGACATGTTTACGTTGGTGCCACTAACCTTGAATCAAGGTCAGGATCTAGGTCAACATTACTTGTTTACCATTAAAAATTCAGATCAACCGATTTTCTCAAGAAAAAAAACCCACCATCATCTCTAGCGAATGAATTTATATTACAATATCATGTAATGAAAATAATTATTTAAAAAAAAATAATAAAATTGACAAACAAATAATTAAAATAATATAAATATATATCAAATCAGATATACGTAACAACTGGTTCTCCTTAAACTCATTTCCATAGTCGTGACACAATTATACAACTGAAAAGGTGACGCATCTTGGCCAGTATTAAAACCTTTAAAAAAAAAAAACAAATCAGTATCACCTATAAACATTCACAACATTATAACACCGTAATTGATTAATTAAAAAATGTCAATCATTTTAACTATTACTGTCCGTAAGCATACACAAAATTGTAACACGTTCGTTGATGAATATTGTCACTGTTACTCGCAAAGTGTGTTCGTTCTGTGGGATCCAGAGAACAAAGAAAGAGAGGTCATAATAAGTGAGACTGGTCTCATATTGACAGTCAACGGTCTCTACGTTTGCACAAAGCAATTTGTAAACATTTACATGTAAAATGAACTCTGCATGACACGAGGATTGTCTAATTGTAAACACAGTTCCTAGCTTACAGGATTATCACACCTTGTTGCTAGAGGATGAAGACGAAACTGGGTCAAGGACTCAACAGCAACTTATTTTTTAACTTAGCTGTAGAGTTTATTTTTGCCTCTAGATTGAATTATGAATTTTTTGTAGATACTGTATAGAAGCTTGCTATAATATGTGTAGCGATATACTGGTTTTAGGGTCAATGACTGTGGTGCAAGTAAATTTCAACAGACAATACATTTATTAATGGTACTACGTACCCGATCGTACAAGGTAACTTCATGTACTCTATCCTTACCATTCGGAGTCCCACTGAATGCTTATACGAGATATTAAAAATGAAACTCGTATATGCTATAGTTTATACAAATGATGCATACCCTTGAATCATACCAATATAATAAAATCAGATCTCCACTGTCCTATGTAAGACAGCAGAGATCTTATTAGAATCAGATTGGAGTCATACAAACCAGATATGAACCTTGTGTGAAATTGATCTGCTGGTATGTCCATTGCCAATATTTAATCAGTTTTAATATAAATTAAAGCATCAAAAATTGTGTTTCATATATAATTTTCCCCCACATTCCTGTAAAAAAAAATTTACTACAAAGTTACTCCACGGGAGATCACTCCATTCCAGCCATACAATCAGGAATGAAAACAAATTAGTATGGTTTAATTGCGACAATGAAATTGAATTATTTCCCTTTACATATGACCTTTTCCTAACGAGACTCGCTAACTAAAAATTTAAATATTCCGCTCCAAAAATTTAAGTTCTTGATATGTGTATTTTCCAATGTATCGTGCGGAATGTTTACAAAAGAATGACATTTTTAGAGTTATAGATATAGATAAGATATTGCAAATACAATTGTTTGCAAATCCACCAATTACACTAATGTGATATATGTAGATTGATTGCTAGACCAACCCATTTGTTCTCCGCCTATTTTTATGATTTGAGGCAACAACAACAAAAAAAAAAGAAGAAAAAAAGGCGGAGAATAATTTCTTGGTCTAATTGACTGCATGCAAAGGTCTTAACTGGGAAAACCTACTAAAATACGTGTACTGGAAAATTATATTACAACAAGAAGACGGAGGACAGACCTAAGAATGTAAATGTTTTGATGGAATGTATGCAATAGACATCCCAGCCATTCCACCTGAACATAGACTTACATTGCAGCGATTCTAGGAGCTCTATCAGTACAATATATCATATAACAAGCGAATGTTCTAAGTAGATGTGGAAACTGCGGAATACAATCTTACGACGCAAAGGAGTGACAGATAACAATGCCATATAAACCCATGAACAAAAGTTTAATATTAAAACGTACAGCGCCAGAATGGGAACACATAAAGGGTACCAGATAAATAATGGAGTACTGATTTTCAAAATAGAAAAAGAAGTTGAAGATACACGCACAAATAAATAGGAGTGAGTTGACCGTATTTTCGAAAACCATACCCCAAGAAAAGAGAGAAAACAACACAACAGAGAATCCAAAAGAGACCAGTAAAAGTCTCGCTACACCCCAGACTAGGAAAGAATTTCAAACTGAAGCTGGGGGGGGGGGGGGGCACTGAGGAAGAAAGGGAGCTGAAAGACCAATGGTAACACCCTGAAGTTGGAAAAACTTCAAAAATAGAAGAAAGCACCAATGGAAGAAAAAACAATGGGAAAGGAGAAAATAAAGGAAAAAAGAAAAAAGAAAGTATATATATATATGGAAGTAATTCTGAAAATGAACTAAAACAAAATATAAAGTATTCCAAATTAAATGTTTATAGAAACCTCAAAATGTACCTCCAGGCAGAGGTCGCATAAGTTTTAAAACTGACTAAGGGAATAAGGAAAGGAAACTCGACCAACAAGTGAATACCTTAAGTGAAGGGAGTACGGAACTGAAACCCTAATATTCCCAAACACTTGGATATTTAAATAATCAAATATGAGGAACCTCAAACACAAATCTTTCTTTCAAATAATATAATAAAGCCGTCAAGCATATTGGACGTTTTTTCAATAGGAAATATCTTCAAACCAGCCATAATATACGGGCAATACATAAGCAGTGTCCACATAACACATTTCAGAAAAGTTATTTTTCTCTGGCCAGGAGAATAAAAGGAAGTGATAAAACACACAAGTTTAAATCACATATCAGTTAATATCAAATACAATCATCGTAATTAAGAACTGTTACAAGTAAAAGCAGTGACATCAAGATAATGTGAATCTCGAATTTTCCACTTAAATAGTAGTAGTGAATGGGGGCTGTGTGGCGATGGAAAATACATTACAGGCCTCCACCCCCCTTGGGCATGTTTAGCGACAAGGTTTTAAAAAGCACCCTGGATATACGCACCAAATAACTAGAAGCTTTTTTATACGCTTGGTACCAGACTCACACATCGAACCCCTTCGACTTTCAAGAAGAAGTGTTAAAGTAGTATCATTCCGACGTCAAAATTTTACTGCGTTGCTGTGGACAATTTCGAGAAATATTCATGGAACACGGAGGGACCGCTACTTTGAAAGAAGCTTGCGCCATGGCCAAAGCGTGTTCGTTAGTGTACCGCCAACGATTCATGCCCGGAAATCCTTGGCTGTCATAAGACCTCAAACGACTAATTTTGTCAAACGTCGATACTCGTTCAAAGCCCTACACCGGCCATATTACTTATGCAACAAAGAAGACAAATGGATCCAACACGTCCGTAACGGACGAGGCGAAAAGACCATATTCGGTGGATGATTGAGACTTAGAAAACCCACATATAGATTACGAGTTTAATAGGAGCTTATTTCACGGATATCCACTTTGCTACCCTCAACGTGACACACAAAATCAGTTTTTACCGCGGACCATGGAATATTTGTACTAGGCCACTTGTCAGCAGCGATTGAAGTTAGAACAGCTAGCATACCATGTGGTGGAAATGTGGGAACACCAGTACGATCACCGTTTGAAAAAAAACGATCCCGAGTGGATTTCATTGTGCCGAACTGGCTGGTACGGTTGAAAATGTCAGTGTTATAAATAATGTGGAAATTAAAGTCAATGGCAACCTACAGTTCTTCTAATCTGAACCATTCAACATTTTCTGGGAGGGGACTGCAACTTTTGCTGGTGGGACTTCTATTTTTATCCAAATGGGAGTCCTGGACTTCTAGTTTAAAAATTCTAATGCGACCTCTGACTTCGTAAGCAAGAAGTTTAGCTTGCATATTTTCACATACTACTAGTTAAGGTATTATTAGGACTGCTTGCGTGAAGAACATACTAGACAATATTTTTTTAAGTTATATTCATTTGATAAGCATTGATACGTTTGTACCCCAAGATAATAGTTTGTTGTCTGAAGTATTTATGATTAGCTTCCGTTTTTACTACAATTGATCTATGGTGAAAAATTCGAATAATTCCATGTTTATGTCATTGTTATTTTCTTGTTATCCTCTTGTGTGTTCCTGGTGCAAAATTGGTTGGAGATATCACCAATTTTAAATCTGAAGTGTTAGATGTTGTCCGAGCCTAAACACCTGACCTGCTGATTCTTCACATAGGTTCCAATGTACCCATGTGGTAATACCTTCACCAAAACGCGTAGTGACTTTATGGAGCACAATTTCAAGGAATATTGACAAATAAATAAATAAATAAATAAATAAATAAATAAATAAATAAATAAATAAATGAAAATACTGAACTCTTAATTTTAGTAACTGGTCAACTTTTAACAGCCTTTCGAAAAGAGATTTGATTGACCTGCTCTATACTAGATAATGTTTGCTTGCCATAACCGGAAATAAATGTTGGTGCAGCAGAATCTCAGTGTTTGAGAAATAATCATCGGAATCTTGGTTTTTGGTCACCAATATCACGTCGATAAATCTGGCAATGTTCTTGTTGAATTCTTCACATATGAATCGACCCCGTTAACTACTGTCAACATTTGTAATCCCTGGAGATTGTTCCTGTAATAAAATCCTGGATAGAAGAGAGAACGATCATTGGGGACAGAAAGCAGGGGTGTAATCCTTGTAGATATAGGTAAATTTAAAAGCGGCCAAAAAAGCGCAGACATAAATATTCCCTTGTAACATATTTTCTATAATTGCTAGCGGTTGTACCAGTGAAGAAAAATATATCTCAGTGATATTGGACAGTTGGAAGTACATCTGGTATAACGGTACCAATTGCGCAAGTCCATATGGGTGGAGCTTATGGTGTAGGGTCCATACCATTCAGACCTTAAGAACAAGACAAGCTTTGATTGGTGGATTATGTAAGAGTTGTACTTTCTGTTAGGCTTAAAAAAAAAGGTTAGCCTCTTGGCAACATGTGAATTTATGCTAATTCCTAAATAGATCAAATTTTGTATTTTTTATGATTTTTTGAAAATGTAATACACATGACTGAAAATAGGTATGTTGTGACTAGATAACTCATACCCCTGTCTAGTTCCAGCAGAGTTATCTCTCTTAAATGCAATGGAGTACCTGGTTTTGTCATTGTCAAATTGACAATCTAACATTGTTCTCTATAACAGTGTGTGAGATGCATGCTAAATTAGGATAGAAAATATATTTATCTCTCCAAATATTAGCATTGAGGTCTATGGAAAAACAATTGGTACCGTGATACCATCTGAATGCTGCATCCATCCGCTGTTTGTATGCGAGTGGTCGCCATATCGCGGTTGTGCTATTAATAGAAAAACTGCGATGGACCCTCATGACTACCTGACCAACAGAAATAATCGAAGCGGAATAACGGCTGCGAAATGGAATCACCAAGAGAAGCGCGTACTCACGAAATATAAATGCGCTTGTGTTGTTTGCAGACGTGCTGCCCGCAACTACCACAATTCTTGGCGATACTGATATTGCGACCACGACAACTATCATAGCGAAACCAATCGGCTTTGCCGTCGATACTATATCGATTTTATCCGTATCTCGTGCGATGCTGACAAACCAAGTTCATAGTGACAACTTTCGTAAATACGTGTTTTATCAGAAATTCTCGATTATGCCCAACCATTCCCAGCATGTATGCCAAACTGTACTCGCTGGCCACAGAAAATAAAATACGACGGCAGAGTTCGAGACGGTGCTTAAAACTTTTGACGACTCCGGATGTCTCTGAACCGAAACAAGGGTGTGGTTTACAAACGGTGCAATAAAAAGTAAATCTTTTAATACATGTGGAGATTTCTCTCATACGAAATGTAAACATGTACGCGCGAGCGACTGTCGCCGAGGGGATTCACTCGCCCCTACCACGGGGTAAAGACAAAAAAGGTATCAAAGGTGTTGAACCTCTTTTGAACTCCATCACTTTTCATGCTCATCGTGTACATGTTCCTTGTCGGAAAGAAATATAATCAAATTAGGCCTACAGAATTGGCACAGAAAACTGAATTTACAAACTAGTGAAACTCACCGTGATCAATGTTATTTTTTCGACTTTTCGTGAATCCTTAATATTGAGCTTATAATACACTGTTTATTGAAAAGTGGACGGTGATGTAAAGTGAAGCGGCATAATGAACTCAGTATAAATGAGATTGTTGCTGATACTATAATGTTTAAGCATTGTAGTAACAAGGTTGAATTTATACCAGCAAACGGCGTCATTTCTTCTTTACAAAACTCATTTTGACTCCTTAGTGGAAGTAGCAGTACTAATTGGGGACAGGTGCACATTTTAAACACAGCCGTATTGCTCAATCTGATTATATGTTGTTCTACTGCCGAAGTCTAAATAAAATTATATGATATTTTAGGTAAACCATATTATTGAATCATATGCATATAAGTACACGACTATGCGCGCGCGCGCGCGCGCGTGTGTGAGAGAGAGAGAGAGAGAGAGAGAGAGAGAGAGAGAGAGAGAGAGAGAGAGAGAGAGAGAGATATTACATGGTACTGCATATGAACAGCCTGCAGTCTCCTGGTACAACAATAATTAAGCATTAGGCCTTTTCCTTCATGCCTATTTATTTTTAAACAGGTGTCTCCCACAGATGATGAAAATATTAGTAGGTCTAAATATCTTGAAGTGAGGTTCCACAAAGTAATATATAAGTATAGTTCATCATAAGAGTAAACTTTATGCGTACCTTTTTTTAAAAAAAAAAACAAAAAACAACATACAGCTTGTTGTAGCCTATTTACGAAAATTAACAAGCCGTGGAGTCCCCCCCCCCCCGCTACTGAAGACATTAAAATGACGTCCCTGACAGCTAGTCCGTGTTGCTGTTATTCTTGTAGCTGTTGTTGTCCATTTGAATAGTACCATTTTGAAAGTTATATTTTGCAGCGCATGCTAGGGCACAATAATTAGATCTTAAGAACATTTATTTGCTACAATCAATAATGATATATCTGACACAGTTACTCCAGAGTCACGGCGTGAACCTATAATACTCAGCCGACAGTGTTTGTACACAGTTGATCTAAAACATGTTAACAACGCTAACGGTTTGGTCACGCCCATTATTCACGTCATGAAAAGACGATTGGCGACAAGCGTTTGTTCATCGCATATGGCCGATACGCATCTGAAAAGAAGAAAATTAAGTATTGTCACTTACATAAAACAGCGATTAACAGCCTGATTGGTCGGTGGCTTTATTACTAAGTTTCAACTGCAAAAAGGTCAATATTTTTTAAACGACAGTTTTTACATACTTTCCCTAGCAGAGTGCAGACTGCATGAAATTGAAAGGTAATTGAGTACAATGTGCAGAAGCTTCAAACTATTTAATAAAGAGCAGATACTAATTACTTAACGCGCGCGCTCTGTGTGTGTGTGTGTGTGTGTGTGTGTGTGAGATTGTGTATGTGTGTGTTACTTAGAAGTAAATGACGTTACTAACTCAAGCATACTTTTACCAATGGGAAAGACAGACTGACAATCTTTGGTCCACAAGGCAATGTGTAATTGATTCGTAAAAGTAGTTTCATAATATTGCCTTCTTCACGTGTCTTAGAATGTACTGATCAGTTTGTGAATTTGAGTTCTGAATCTTGTAACAACATTCACTTAAATATAGATTAATTTTAAGCTATTCCGTAGAACAAAATCGTAATCTGGTTACAGGAGTTCATGCTATCAAACTATTGGAGTTTGACATAATTAACAGAAAGATCTTCTGTAACGTGCATTATATGCAGTCGACTCCAATATATCAAATTAACCTTCACCATATGACAAAAACAAAACAAAAGTGGCAGCTCTGATTAGGAATATCTATGTAACACAAAATGATTCAAGCTAAAATCATATCATTTACAAATTAAAGCATTCAAGAGGGACGAGGTAAATTAACTCTACAGTCAGAACATATCCATATTGAAAGACAAAAATACGATTTATTCCAGAAATTCTGTTATCTCAGAAACGGTTTCATATATTTCATACATTTTAGAAAATATCTAATTGATTACATCATATCCTATATATTTTACAATATATCATGTATAATTTAAGACCTTTTATAAATTTTATGAGATTTTTTATAATTTATAAAATGTTATTATCTTATAAAGTATTAAAACTTTGATATGATGTCGGTTAAAACGTGTAATATATTTGTATTTATTTTATTTATGGAAGCTGAAAAGGTTGACAGGATATCTATTAAAATTTAAGAGATATAAATAAATACATGTAGGATGTTTTGCAAACTGTGCTAATTTATATATGGTAGGTTGCCTCATAAACTTTACTATATATTTCATAAATTATAAAAGAAGGGCTTATTACATACAAATATATCTTATTTAAAATTATATGTAACATATTAGTAAAGTGTATACAAATCTTATTAAGTTATGACATATGGTATATAATTTATAATATCTGATTAAATTATGAAGTAAATAAGTTATCTGACTAAATTATCAATATCTTATAAAACCTACTATAAAGCATACAACATATACAATAAACACATGGATATGTGATGAAGTTATAAACATGACATATAATTAATGAGATATAACGTTTGTCAAATACATACCAATTAATAATAATAATAATAATAATAATAATAATAATAATAATAATAATAATAATAATAATAATAAAGATGAAATATACAACGACTAATGAAATTGGTAAAGAAAATAATAGACACATAAAACAGACCTACATTTTAAATTTATACGATTTTTTCTTCGTTCACAAATTTAGAGAGAGTATCTATTCTATTCTTTCCTCTATTTTTTCAACAACAACAAAATTAAGTGCAATATTGTTGGATACACTAGTAGTTTATAACGTTACACTCAAACAAAAGATTTATGGTATGTATGTTTGTTACGGAAGAAAACCACGTGCATGTGTAGTACATGACAACTGACGAGACGTATGATTCAGCGATCGCATGTCAGTCCGACACTATAGTTCCTGGGTTTTAAGTCTTTTGGTACGGAAATGCGATATATTGAAATAATACTTGCAATAAAATCATTGTCAAATAAAATTTATGATTTTGAATGCATCATTTGTGTTTGTTTTCTGCAGATTGAGAAATAGTTCCATAGATATTCGCGTGGCAACCTGTATCGTTGCGCGACCGAACAACCGACCTTGACGACTGAGTATGTGAATCTACACACAGTTAAGACTTCACTTGACAACTGGAACACCGAGCGAGGAAGACCGTTCTTGGAGGTGGCTTGTAAAATATAAACTTTTTACGTTATCTTATAGATTTTAAACGCAAGACATGTTTAAGAACACATTCCAGAGTGGCTTTTTATCAATACTTTATAGTATTGGTAGTAAACCTTTACAGATTTGGGACAAAAAGGTGAGTTTTAAATTCGTATCTGATGCAGTTATATCCTAGATCGCCATAGTGACATGGCTGGCAACCGGAACAGCTAATAGCCTCTCTCCCTCTTTACTTCTATTATTTATCGTGACTCGTCTTTATTGTAACATCGTACAAAGCTTTTTCAATCATTGAAATAATATATAATTTGTATACAATTAAATTATGCTCGTTAAATGTATTTTTAGTCTATATTTTTACGATTTGCATACAGACGGTGATGTAGTTTCTATGTTTTGGAACGGAAGTCTTTGTTTAAATTTGTTTATCAGCATATCCAAGATAGTAGTAAGGTCTTTAAATCGACCATTTACCTATACTTAATACTGCCATCTAATCGTGTGATATATTTTATTGCAGTTTATGTTCAAATCGTCATGTTAATAAAAACATGTGAATGCGGTGTTTGCACGGTTCATATTAAAAATGGCAATGTTGATAATTTTAGCATTATTTAACATCATATCTGTATTTTGAAGTAATCTTACAGAGGTTATCTACCGAAGTATTTGATTTTTTTTGCCCTTTTGGTAGATTTAAATGTCGGTTGCTAGGTGATCTGTTCGTTATACTTTTTTTTACTTCCGCCATTTTGTTTCTTTTTTTTTTTTTAAACTGATGCTGTAGTGGTTTGTACCATCTGGCATTTATTGGAGTTTTATTTCTTTCAGGTACGAAATGGTCATATAAAACGCATCACAGACAATGACATCCAGTCGCTAGTGCTAGAAATTGTTGGCACAAATGTTAGGTATGTAACATCCTATCCTAATGATTCTATGCTCCTCCCTTTCAATGTTTCATATTGTTGTTTTCTGTGATTCATAGATTTTACAGAAAGTGTTACACATTTTTGCCCACATTAACATTGGTGTTTGAGACTAGATTCCAGATTGGGTTGAAGCAACAGGTTAGTAAGTAAAAGATGAGATAGTGGACAATTGATGGTTTTAAGTTGAGAATAGTTTTCACCCAACTTCAGTATTCTGTGATTTGTTCAGAGTTTGTGCCCTTAAGTTGTAAAAGATTATCCACAGTCAGTAATTTATGGTCATATATTTATGACAGCTCATTGTATTTTTGTAAAGTTTACAGGTAATTTGACACAAGAGCACAACTCAATTTTTAATAATATTTAACAAAGATATGTTCCAAAAATGTTTATTTGCATCAGTATTTAATATTCTTCACATTATTTTTCTTACTTGGTACTAACTTTGAATAGATTTTCATCGCATAAGTTTATCTAAAATTTGTTTGAAAAAGTTTATGATGTAATTTGTTGTTATTTTTTGCAATTATTTCCATTGCAGCACAACATACATCACATGTCCAGCAGATCCAAAAAAGACACTGGGTATCAAACTGCCCTTTCTGGTTATGATCATCAAAAACCTTAAGAAATATTTCACATTTGAAGTACAGGTAATGCTCTTTGGATATGTGTTTACAAAGTATTGGTGAATTTCATGAAATTAATATGGAAATATTTAATGGGGAAATACATTCATTACATGTTAATGGCTATCAGCTGAATTGGAATATTAATAATGCTCTAGGTGATAAGGGTGAAGTCATCTTTAGCTTAAGTAGAAGAAATGAGACAGCTAGAGGTAAAGATTTTCAGGATAGGAATCACACATCGTTTGCAGTGTTTCTGTTGTTAGCCTGAGTATGGGAAACATATTTAAAGCTGAATGATCATACAAAATATCTTTCGGTTTGTTGCGTCTAAGCATCTGAAGACCGCGGGAGTTGCAACACTATTTTGTGGACATTGGGTTCAGGTTGTTTTAAGTGTTTTCTGGCAAGGATTGCAACACCTCAAATCACTTATTATTGTTACACTTACGAGATGAATCATATTTTCGCTTCTTTCCAGTAATTATCTCGGATAAAGTAATTTTTAGGTTATATGTTTAGTAAGTACCTTGCTGACAGATTGGCTGACAGACATTTTTGCCTCCACATATCATAACTGCAGTAAAATGAGCTAAACAAACCCTAGTACTAACCAAAATGTACTGCCATCCCATCTTGTATGGTCAACCTATTACACCATTATAATAATACCCTAGTCAACCCATTTCTTTGGAAGATCAAAGAGTTACATCCCTTTGCAGTAGTTCAGAGGTCATTGAGAAAAACAGTTTTACTCTCATTTGGGTGATCAGATGTTTGTATAAAACTTGGGAATACACAAAGTATGCAATAGTTTGGTTCTTTCTGCTTTAATAGAAATATGATGCAGACTATAACAGCTGTGGTGCAAAGATTGTAAAGTTCTTGAGTTCAGTTATGTATTTGCAAGGTTATAACTATTATGTTGATGGACCTGTAGTTATATCTGGTTTAATTAATGCATAGGTGACAAAAGACCACAGCAAAGCTAGAGAGCTTCACTACCCACTATGTGGTTCTTTTACAAGGTAGATGATACCCAATGTTTCTACTGCTTAATAAATCCAAGCGCTTAATGGCCTGATGTCACAACATTTACATACTTCACATTTAGTAAAAAAATTGCTGGATTATGACAAAGTGTATAATGTATGGTCAATCGTTTCTCTATTATAAATGATCTGAAAGAGTGGAAAGCCTTATACAGTATTCATGTTAGCATTAAAGCTCATGGGACAGATTTAATTATTTCACAACCACCAAAATGATTCATTTCATTGAAACTTTTGCTTCTGTCCTTTGCAAACTAGGTAACTTTGATTTAACTGATACTAATTCACTGTAGGTTTTAAAAAGGCATGGTTTTGATTTTTTTCTTCATAGCTTATAGAATTTGTATCAAATTGAAATAATGCTCGCAAAATAGAGCCATTCATTATAGTATGATTCCAGATGTTGTGGTAGCCAGTTATTCATATCCTCCAATTTTAGAACACCATAGATTCAAAGAAATTGATACTTGAATATTGGTACAATGATCTTTGTAGCTGTACATCTCATACAACAGAAGAGTTTGTGAGATGATCTATTGTTTATCCCCATTACTTTATTATTTCTGATATTATATTGTTAGTTGGATTGCTATTCTTCCCCAGGTCTAGTTCACCTTATCAAAAAAAAAAGGGCTGCTCAGACAGCCATTAGCTTGAAAATCTTGTTTTCACTCCAACTTCTGAGTAGATGGTCATTTCAGCATGGGATTTTATTTCAAAGACTTGCTATGTTGTCTGGTAGGTCAGCCAACATACTAATCAAACAGTTTTTAATGGATTACCATGAGCTTTTGTACATACCAAGATGCGCATTTCAGTAATTATTCTGTTCACTCTAACTTTTTGAAGAGATTTTGTCCTGCAACAGAATGCAGTTTCAGGACTGCTGTGCATGTAACCTTGATGTTTTTTTTATGGATTGTGAATCTTTGTATGGTCATCATGTGAAGATGCACATATTAAGAAATCTTGTGCGATTTTTTAAAATGAGTTAGTTTTATATCTGGAAATATGTGCGTGTGATTTGGATTTTTAAAGGTAGCTTAACAATTTTTCAGTCACATCGCAACAATGTCTGCAGTGTGGCAGTTTATAGTGCATATATGTTTGGATGTAATGTAGGACATAAATTTGCAGATGTAACTACTTTTGCAGTTTTTAGTGGATTGTTGTGAAACTTGGCCAGTCACTGTACTCCAATTTTCTTCAGAAGAGTACTTCTTTTGTCTTTGGACTCGACTACATCAAGGGGTTAGGGGCGGAATGTTGGATTATACTTACATGAGCAGATTGCTGAACATTACTATTGTTAATGCTGCTTTCTATTTGACCAGCTATCAAATAACCCTTCAATAAAGTCCACTAGTAAATGTGAAACCATGTAAGTAATAGGATATCAAAGAAATAAGCAATTTTAATACTATGTAATGAAACATAACCAGAATGATTTTAATGCATAAAATTGAAAGTGAAGAAGTATAAACATAAGGTATAAAATAAAACTTAAAATGTTTACACAAAACTGTTGTCAATGCTTATCTAAGAAAAATACTTACAGTGCAGAACGTAATCCTTATTAACAATCACCCCACCCAACCCCCTTCTCATACACAGGCATACACTTTTACCACCCCATCAGATTGTACATAATTTATATACATCCTCAAATGTGACATTTTGAAGTGAAGATGTAGCTTGCCAGTAAATAACCTTCAGAAGTGCTAATTTTAATAAAGGTTCTGCCACTACCTGTATGCTAAGAAATAGCACATGGAACACACTGGTTGTGTGCTATCCCAGATTAACCAAAGACAGCTAGTTGAGTTAACTTTGATCAACATCTGTGTAGTGCATAGTTATCTTTACGCAAGTGATGTTACATGATCATTGAAATACCACTCACCCAGCCACACACATGCAACAAATGCCTGCATTGATTTGTGAATTATAATGTACTTATTGACCCCCGCTAGTGCTAGGGATACTGGAGGTACATGCCTTGTCAAATTTAATGGTTTCAATTTTTTGAATTGCCAGGTATTAGATGATAAGAATGTTCGGAGAAGATTCAGGGCTAGCAATTACCAGAGCACAACACGAGTGAAGCCATTTATTTGTACGATGCCGATGAGGTTGGATGATGGCTGGAACCAGATCCAATTCAACTTGTCAGATTTCACAAGGAGAGCATACGGAACCAACTACATTGAAACACTCCGAGTACAAGTAAGTTCTGTTGGACATTTTTGTCATTGATTTATTAGTAACATTACAGTGAGCAAGTAGGACATTTATTTGAAAAAGTGAATAAAGTTTTATAGTGAGCAAGGATATAATTATGCACTAAAGATGCAAGGAAGACAAAAAAAAAAAGGTTCTTGCAGCAACATGAAAGAAAGTGGTTTATATACACAAATGAACTAGTTATTATCTTATAATGAACTAGTTATTATCTTATAATGAACTAGTTATTATCTTATAATGAACTAGTTATTATCTTATAATGAGCTAGTTATTATCTTATTTCTTGCTGAAAATGTGATGGATGTGGGGGAATTTTTCAATTGATACTTTTCAGTATATTAGTTATTAGTGAAAAAGTGATTACATTGGCAATTATTCAATTTCTTGATTTCTTGCATCCTTGAAGATACTTTCAGTACAAACTCAAAAATAGTTGCTGTGATAATATTTTTGTTATTATGGTAGTATGATGCTATATGGGGGATGTACATCTTTTTTACTGTTATGTTTCTTTCAGATCCATGCAAACTGCCGCATCCGAAGAGTTTACTTCTCTGACAGGCTGTATTCAGAAGATGAGTTGCCTGCAGAATTCAAGCTTTACTTACCTGTACAAAACAAGGCGAAAGCATAACAGGATCATAAACTTTAATTCATTTAAAAAAACTTCATTGTACATACCCTCTGTACTTCTACTCAAGATCTGGGAAAGTTTGAGGAAAACCAGTTGATTGTCTTAGTTGAGAAACATAATGCGCCAAAAATACTGGATGGTTATGTAACCGTTACGCATGGAATACACTTTTAGTGAAAAACATTGAAAGCTGATTTCAGTTGTTATTGAAGGCTGATTATGTTAGTGTTCATTTGATGGTAAACAGAAAGACTGCCCAAGACCTATATGGTCCATGTACAGTGGTCTAAGCTACATTCATCCATTATGCTATTTATAGCTATCATACTTTTTAGCCATATGACTCCTATACACTTCATTTATCATTTGCCACATGAGGGATATTTAAATCAGTAGCTTGTTAGGCACTTATTCTCTTGAAACTGATACAAAATGTCCTTGCTAATTTAATGGACAATTTGTAATGGGTGGGGGTGGGGCTCAGAATCTGAAGTATGTATCAGGATTTGTTCAAGTTGCAATAAAATGTCATGAATTTTTTTGTGAAACTTGATCAAAAGTGATAGATGTAGTTTTCATAATTATTTTCCTTAGTTCATTTAATAAAATAATGTTACAGTTCTCATTGTATTACTTCAAGTTTGTAAATAAAACATCATAAGGAATACATGTATGTGATGTAAATACAACATAAAACAAAAGCCCTCAATCTTCAGTTGTTTGTCAGTTATAGAGGTTGTCAATGTCATATACAGATTACTGAAAGGATTGGCTTGCATCAAAGCACCTTTCAACCAGATAAGTAGGTTACAATGTACAACATTATATTTGGCTCATTTGTTGTTGGATTGGTATGAAACGTCTGACTGAAATGGTTTTAATGGATGATTTTTTAAAGTAACTTTAAATTACCACATTTAAAGTTTTGTATTGAAAATCTGATATGCTAGATTTAGAGGCAAAGTACCAGTGTCATGCATGAAAATTGTATAAGACAAGAGGTTTGTTCATTTGGTGTAAATGCCATAGTCCTGAAATTCGTTTTAAAAAAAATCGTAAAATAAAGTTAAAAAACATGCATACTATAACTTGTTATTTTGGTTTTTATCATAGGAATATAAGAAACATCTGCATTATTTTGGCTGCAAACAAGTTAACTTGTATGGTCATTACTACAGTAATGGTTATTTAAGGCAAAACCTTGTAAATAAAATACTTGATTACTGTGAACTCGTTTATTTTCACGAGTATCAGTTGTGTTTTGCACACAAAGACATGTAATTTTGTCTATATTTTAATCTGTGGGTTGAGATAGGGGTTTAGTTGCATACGCAATGGCTATGTGCAGAGTCTTTCAATTTTGATTCTGTTGTAATAAATAGAAAAAGTAAAGAGTTGGTACATTAAGAATAAAACTTGGAATTTTCTGAATTTCTTGTCTAAAATCTCGGAAATTACTGGAGTTATACCAGTGTAGTGATGCAGAGTGTTTTAAAGAGTTCTTTTTTCTTTTTACAAGGGTACCAACATTTGCACAAGTAAGCAATTTAAAGAATGCATTTGTTTAAACTGTCCTTGAAATAAACAATAAGTAAATTCTGTTTTGTTTCAGATACCTTTTCATGAATGGGAAAAAAATGTGTGTGCATCCTTAATATCATAATATACCCCACCCTACCCCCACACCAAAGATGAGAACATTTTCAAGATGTACCCCTCTGACCTCTACAGAAAATGCTGTTAAATGAATGGTTGATCTGTCACTTAACAAAATACCTGTATATGCAACAAAAGTGAATATTGAAGAAAAACAAAATTTAAAGGCAGCAATATTATAAACCATTTAGTTGTTTCTTTGTGAAGATTCAGGTTGTTCTATTGATGTAAAACCGGTATTTACGTTTTATTTAACGTCGTGTCACATTTGTTGCATTATATTCCCTGCACCCCATATTGACATGCATTAATCCATCCTTCAAATCTTTTACAGGACTATGCAAGTGTATGAAAATTACCTGATTGGATTTTCATGTAAATCAAGAAACTTTTCCATTAGGTATACACGTTTGATTCCGACCATTTGGCTTGCAGATTTATAGGGCATAAACAGTGCCAGAAAAATGATACTAGGGGATAATGATTTATTGTAGTTCATTTTTTTTTTGTTTCATCTTCAAACTACTTCATACAGCCACCTATGTCTTGGAGATTGTATCATACAAAGTGACAGATCTAAGGACAAAAATTAAACTTGTAATACCCCATACCAGGACACAAAGTTTTAATAACATTGCAAACAAGGTACTTATCTATTGGATAAGTCTGATAATATAACCTCTTTTAGTTACCATGATTACTACTATATCTTTGCTTTCTTTATTTAACTATTTTTGTGCGTTATTTCCTGATTAGTGCTATTTTCTGGATAAGAAATTATAAAATGTTGACTTTTATCTGCCATCTAGAATTCTATGTCCACCAATTTACATGACTGCTCATAAACATAAAAGCTGAAAATAGTGATGGAGCATAGGTCAGTGAGACCTAGTTTTTAGCTTGAAAGCATGTAATACTCTGCATGAAACACTTGTCAAGTTACATAACTTTATTTTCAGTGACCCATTTATAGAAACAAAACATGTTATCTCAAAGCAAGACAAAATTGACATGTATCCGAGTGGCATGGTCTTTCAATAGTCTTGAGTTTCCTCAGACCCATGCCACCCATTATCCAAATATCCAAAGTGGGGTGGACTGGGTCAGACCCATGCCACCCATTGTCCAAATATCCAAAGTGGGGTGGACTGGGTCAGACCCATGCCACCAATTGTCCAAATATCCAGAGTGGGGTGGACTGGGTCAGACTCATACCACCCATTGTCCAAATATCCAGAGTGGGGTGGCATTGGTCAGACCCATGTCACCCCATTGTCCAGATATCAAAAGTGGAGTGGCCTAGGTCAGACCCATGCCACCCCATTGTCCAAATATCCCAAGTGGGGATATAACAATTACTGTAGCATTATAACAGTACCAATTGTATAACCTCAAGTGGGTGGAGCTTAACTTGTAGGGAACATAGCATTCAGAAATAACAACAACACTAGCTGTGATTGGTGCATTATGTAAGAGTTGTACTTTCTGTTAGGCTTTTAAAAAAGTTAAGCCTCTTGACAACATATTTTGTATTTTTTATGAATTTTTTAAAATGTGGCACAAGGGTGAAAATGTGTCTGTTGTGACTGGACGACTCTTACCACTGTCTAGTTCCAGCAGAGTTAAATCTTTTAAATGCAATGGAGCACCTGATTTTGTGGTTTTGTCTAACATTGTTTCTATGACTGTGTGTGATGGGCATGCTTAAGTACAATAGAAAGTATATTTATTTCACAAAACATTAGCATTGAGGTCAATGTAAAAACAATTGATACCGTGATACCTTATAACTGGTACTGTCACGTTTATCAGAGCAAACTACAACTGGTACTGTCACGTACATCAAAGCAAGATACAACCGGTACTGTCGCGTATATCAAAGCAAAATACAATTGAGATTTTACTGCATTGCAATTATTTACGAAGCTTTGTCTATGGAAAAATTAATTGGTACTGTGATACTCAGAATCACATCAAAGTTAGTATTTCCAGGTCAGTACCATAGTTCTAGTCTATTTTGTGAAACATTTTTTTCCTCTCTCATTTTGGTGGTGATATAAGTTATATTTATGCATTTTTGGTAGGGTAATTGTTTAATCTTGAGAATATGAGCTCAGTGAGGGGTTGTCTTTTTATTTCTGTGACAGTGCACAATGAGTAAATTGGCCTAGTAGATGATCCGGAAGTGAAATCTGTTGTTTACATTGCCCGTGAATCTATGACAATAACTTCACTGTGAAGTCATCTTTAAAGGTATTTTAGTTTAACATATGATTTGTATTGATTGTCACAGTTGAAAGGTCAGTACTGAGGAATAAATGTAGAGAACATATAGTAAAATTAATTGTGCTGTGATACCTAGCTTTATGGTATAATGGCACCAATTGGACATGCATCACAATTAATTTTACTGTATGTTCTCTACATACATTTCTCAGTACTGTTCACGGTGAAGTTCTTGTCAAGTGTTCACCAGCATTTTAAAGAGGACAACATGTAAACAGAACACAGATTTCACTTCCGGATCATCACCACGGTCTTATTACTCAATTCTCAAGAATAAACAATTATTTTTAAATCCCTACCATAACTGCATCAATATGACTCTTCTATCACCACCAAAATGAGAGAGGAAAAAATGTTCAAAAAATAGACTAGAACTACATTCATGGGTACTGAACTGGAAATAATAATTGTGATGTGATTCCAATTGTACAACCCCCGGTAGGCAGAGCTTAAAGTATAGGGCATTCAGAAATAAACAAAAACACTAGCTGTGATTGGTGCAGTATATAAGAGTTGTACTTTCTGTTAGGCTTAAAAAAAAGTTAAGCCTCTTGGCAATATGTGAAATTAAGTTAATTCATATCTAAATCATATTTTGTATTTTTTATGATTTTTTTTTAAAATGTGGGACACCTGGGTGAAACTGGGTTTGTTGTGACTAGGTAACTCTTAGCCCTGTCTAGTTCCAGCAGTTATCTCTCTTAAATGCAATGGAGTACCTGGTCTTGTCCTTGTAAAATTGACAATCTAAGATTGTTCTCTGTGACAGTATGTGACATGCATGTTGAAGTAGGATATAAAGTATATTTATTTCACACATCATCAGCATTGAGGTCAGTGGAAAAACAATTGGTATCGTGATACCTATAGGAAAGAGCAGCCTCACATTTTATCTATAGAAACGCATACATGTGGACAGCATTTATGAACTGTACTAGTTTCATGTTGGAAAACAAAAAGGTCTTCTGAACATTTTTGACACCCTAGCTTTTGACAGCCATTTAAGTAATACATGAAGGTTTTATATGAGTTATGTGCAGGGCTGTTTACTGTTTACACAAGCTACTTGTTACATGCATATATTATATTTCCCCCCAAAGAATACTGTAAAATGTCTTTTAGTGAAAACACCATGTTAATATGACCATCCATTAGAAGGATTAGCAATAAGTCTGTAAGTGAAAACCCCAGATTAATATGACCATCCATTTAGAAGGATTAGCAATAAGTCTTTCAAGATGGCTGTTGTGGTGGCCATACTAGCTGTATGTGCATAGTTTTAATTTAGGATCAACTAGACCTTGGAATGAATGTGTGTCATGTTTCATGGCCATCCTCCAAGTAGATTTAAAAGAAAAGCAGTCACTGACAGATGGACACTAATGAATAGCAGACGACAGGCCATCCCATAGGCTCTTTTGTGTGACCAGTAAAGCTGAAAATGATTCTGACACAGTAACTAGAGTTCTCCATATCAAGCTGACAAAACACTGGAAGACATGCACACTAGGTATGCAAGAACCCTACCGAACTGGTGATCAAAAGGTTAAAGATAATGAACAAAGGCCCCTTGAAGTAACTAGTGCTCAAATTTCTAAAAATAATTTCCATGCAGTCAAGATAAGATTATTAATTTCTGAGTGTTTAAACCAGACATTCCTTGGCAATAACGGGATTTTCAAAATTAGCTCATGTGGTAAACATATTGGATATTGATTGGCACATTTTCATTTAAGAGGAACAAGTCTTCATTTACAACCGACAATACATCATATGAAGTCTTCTGGTAGAAGTGCCATGTTGATATGACAATCTGCTTTGAACAAGTTATGATAATATTTTCAATATGGATGATATCATGACCATAGGCATTAGATTGGCACCATTTACATTTAGAACCAATTAGACATGATAAGACGTCTCTTGATGAAAGCAAATCATATTGATACAACAGCCATCTAGAAGAATTAATGTACTTTCAAGATGGCCATTGAAGTCACTTCTACACCATTTTCATTTAGGACCAACTTGACATACCTAATAAGAAGTCTTCTGTTGAAAACCCCATACCAGTATTAACTTTTATTCAGGAGGAGTAGTCATAAGATTTTCAAGATGGCCACTATAGCAGCCATATTGGAAATCACATGCACCATTTTCATTCAAAAGCAACTATGTACAATAAGAAATTTTGAAGTGAAAAACTCATCCTCACATGACCACCTATGCAGGAGAAATGGTGATCAAGATTTTCAACTTGGTCGCTGTGGACTAGATACTGTACTAGATATCAGATTAGCACCATTTTCATTAAGGGCCAACCAGAATGCAGAATAATTATTTTCAATTCAAAAGTAGTATTGAGTGAAGAAAGGTAACAAATTGGGGGAAAATGATACACATGTGCATGTATTGATACCATTCACAAAATGCAGCCTGCAATACGATACATATCGATACACATAAGAACTTGATGGTCTTTCCATCATTGGAAGGTAGGTGGTGCCCCTTCATGTATGTTGACATTCTGGTCCTTTTTCCAGTATGCAGACTACAGATAGACATAGTTATTTTATATTTATATGCAATTCTCATTTATGAGAATATAAAAACAGTACTTTCATACAGTAACTGTTGGTTGCAGTGAGTTTTATCCAATGTTTTATGCCATTTAATTCCCTTTGTTTCTTAGAACATGAATGATTGGAAAGCGTCTTATTACCAGTTTCATGTCTCATTTATAAACATCCAATATTATCTTCAAAACAGAAGAAATAATGCAATTTCCTTGTGCAAAGAAATACTCATCTAGAAAAAATTGAGGAATAAGGTTGAATACCAACAAAAGCTATCACTTTTTACGTCCTGCAGGTGCCAAAGACTTTGCAGTAATAGGTACATATATTTTTTTTTAGTGCAGAAGTAAAACTATTGACTACATCCAGTCTTATTCTACAGTGTCTTTAACAGAGACAAGGTGATAAACTTGAGCATTCTTAAATCTGCACCATATCTTATTCTATGCTAATTTCATTTATTCCATTTTTTTAATGGTTTTGTACCATATAAACTGCAGGCCGAATTGGATAAATTAAAAAAATGAAAATTGCATTATATTTTTAAATTGTCTGCATTTTAATTAGGCTCTGAATTCTGTCCTTTGTACATTTAATTTCAAAATATCACTGCCATCTATGTTTTGTCCATAGAGCATGTACAGCTGACTGGCATGTAACACCATTTCGGGCTCAAAATCACTCACTTGTATCTCCATTAACACTTAATCAGCTTCTATAATCTGATATACTTCATAACTTTAAAAATAATTATCTTCATCACTATCATCAGTATGAATTTGCCAAACTAAATCGTAATGAACCATGCCCAGAAGAAGACAATTTGCAATTTATTAGGTAGCCTGTATTTTAAACAAGCAATTGTAAAACTTTTTTCATGAATGTTTCAAGATATGTCATAATGCTTATTCCTGGGCATGTGCTAATCACATTTAATTTTACAACCATTCATATTGTGCTTGAAGAACCCCAATGTGGAAAGTTGCTATCCCAAAAACAGATGTTGCAACAAGAATTATTAAATAAAAATTGTATAATTTTTTCACATGAGGGACTTTCAATGAATTTATGGGTGTTCTTGTATTTTACTGTTCTCCAAGCATGCATCTCCAGGCAAGTACTTGAGACAAATAATGACTTTCATGCAAAGACTCTTGCTCTGCCAATACTTTTTGCTTCTCATGCATGGAACAAGCCACATTGATTTATGATTGGTGGTTATTGTTTAACTTGGACTGGAACAAGCAGCAACCACAAATGATAATTCAGTATAACATTTCACCATGCAACAGACTGGAAGTGTATCTTTCAAATCAACCAATGGAGTCATGAAACAATTAAAAGTAGAAACTTTGCATAAAAGTGGTTATCAAATAACTACTTTTTAGATATGTATATCTATATATATATATATATATATATATAGAGAGAGAGAGAGAGAGAGAGAGAGAGAGAGAGAGAGAGAGAGAGAGAGAGATGTGGAATATGTTTGGATATGCTGAACATACTTCTGGGGTAACATAATTACATAATTAGCATGGAATGGGGGGGGGGGGGAGCAGATTACAAATGAGTGGATATTCTCAAAGTCTTGGTCATTTTACTGATAAATAGGAATTAATCCGATTTTGACCAGTAATCCTTTAATACAAATAAAAAAAGGGTATTTATAAACAAATAAATGAACAGACTAATAAATGAATGTGTGTGTCTGTGTGATTTAGATTTTTAATGTAACTTGAACAAAAATTCAGTCATACTGCTACATTGTCTGCAGTATGACCGTTTTAAAGTGATGTCTGGCACTGGGGCATCATTCTACAGACATGTAGCATCATGTCCCACCCAGTCACATTATTCTGATACCAGGTTGACCAGTCCTATCACTAACCTCTTAATGCTGAGTGCTTAGTGGAGCAGCTGTTAATACCATTTTTACAGGTCTTTGGTATGACTTGGCTGGGTTTTGAACCCATGACCTCTGGCATCCAAAATGAATGTGCAAGAAAAGAGACAATTTGATAATGTCAAAATATATGAATTTTAAAAAAAATATGAGAATAAACAAGAAATCAACATTACAAGAATGTAAAATTATAATATCAAACAGAAAATACTCGCTTTAATTCATAAAGTCAAACATAATTTGCATGTGGATATTTTACTATAGTAAAATGAATGTGAAATAAAGTTTAATATAAATTTCAAGAATGATGGATGTTAAATTTTAAGCAAGAATAACCTACTTTGACGTTATTCAGATAAACTGTTGCATAGAATAGCCACTGGTTTGTTGCATAAGTGTGCTTCATATTAACTGAATAAATTGATTTGATTTAAAAATTTCAAAACTGTATTTAAACAAATTTAAAATAAAACTGGAGTAAATTATATGGGAAAAATGAGTACCAACATTTTAAAGGATGTATAATTTCAAATTCTGTTTACAACTTGTGTTCTGAAAATGTATTTATTCAAATAGACATTATCACACTGACTGACATAAAGAGTAATAATTGCTGAATGAAGAGATATATCACTGATGTCATGTTAAAAAATGTTAACTCCATAACGTATCAATAAAATCTGCAAGACAAGGTAATACATTCACTACACCAATCTAAAAATATCAGAGAAACACGAGGCCTGAGTAAGCCTGAGATTATACACCTGCCTGAGTTCTAACTGCCAAATCCAAGAGGCCTGAGTAAGACTGAGTTCTAATTGTCAAATGCATGAGGCCTGAGTAAACCTGAGATTATACATCTCCCTGAGTTCTAATTGCCAAATGCAAAATGCCTGAATTATACACCTGTGTCAGTTCGAATTGCCAAATGCAAGAGGCCTGAGTAAAATTATGTTCAGACACTTTTTAAAAAAAATTGTTTGGTCCCTATTTTTATTTAGTACCATTTTAGTGGCTATATCTGATAGATGATCAACATTATTTCTAAAATATGAAACATTTACTCCGAGATACCACCTGGGAAATTCAGCTGAATTATGTAGAACAGTTTTGGAGAGGAAGATGACACTGTTGACAGATGACGCATGGATGCATATTGGAAAATGGAATACAATAAGCTCACTTGCGTGCAGCCAAGTGAACTAAAAATGTGTATGAAATATCCACCAATACTGATCCTGAATCTGAATTTATAACTGTTCCTAAACCAGTGATACCTCAAGAACCAGAATAAAGCTGGAACCATGATGGCTCAGTGGTCTGTATGTTGGACTCGAAGCCAAAAGGGGACAGATTTTTTTAATCCATTCATAGGATCAGCTTAACTGTCAACATTGATGTGTCCAAAGGTACATTATTCCAACTGTTTTGGCGCTAAATAACCTACTTGTTTTGCTTTTTGTAAAACACCAAAACAAACCTAATCAAGCTAAAGTTTTTTTTTCCAACCACTGAACATAATTTTGTATCACTGTTTCTGCCAGAGGATGTCAGCACAATTATTTGTTCACATTTTGATGATGTGCTTAAAATGTTTTACTTCAATCCACGAAAAAAATGCAAGTCACAATCTTTCCTTATACATTGCTGTAAGTAAAAAGAGCAATAACTTTTGTAAAATCATTGGAGCACAAACATTGGTCAATATGTGCATCTTTAATATGATTTTCACAGCAACCAATGAAAAACTATGAAAAAGACTATCTATGACTATTTAGCAACCAATGAAAAACTTATGACTATCTATGACACTAGTTGCAATACTGTGTTACATTAAGTTACTGAAAAAGATCGATTACTCTAACAAAACTTATTGGAGGAAAATGATTTGTGAATGTGCATATCTTCTGATAATGACTATAATGCTTACCAAAAGTCACGGCAATCCATCAAAGACTGCTTAACTAGCTGGACTATAGAGATTGTGTCATACACCACAACAAAACAAAAGGCAATGACACAATATGGAAACGAAGTGGTTTTCCATTTGCACATCTTCTGGTGATTATATTTTCAAGGTTTGGCAGTCCATTAAAAACTGATGGACTCTTTCCACAAATGATGAATAGATAGGAGGATTGCTATAAATCAATGCCTATAGAGAGGTTGGGTATAAAGTGTACTATATACAGTTAGGAAAATAATGATGCATCAAACATTGACATTTTCTCATATATATAATTAATTTGTAATAACTACTACTGAAATTAAATCTGAAAATCTATAAGACCAAAAAGGGATTGACAGTCTGCTGATCTGAAGAAAAAAAAAGTAAATTAAAATTGACTATTAACATACCATGCAAATGTAGTATAAAAATATATAAAGGCAGCTCCATACATGTGATTAGCAAAGGTAAAAGTTCCCACTATTATGCAATCATACACTATGAAACCAATGTCATTAAAAAGACATATCTTACAACAAATCATAGCAATACATACACTGCCAACTTTAATGCCATCCATAATGTAAATGAGATCTATTCTATAGAAAGACTAGGATGCAAGTTATGTACAACAAACACTAGGGCACTATAAAACTCGATAATGCATGTGTGTGTGTGTGTGTGTGTGTGTGTGTGTGTGTGTGTGTGTGTTGAAAGTGGTAAAATGCAATATATGATTTTTTTTCATTATAAAGTATAGAGTAAAGAAGAAAAAAAAACATTTGACATTTATATAACTTAAGTATATGACATATTTATACCTATTCAGTATTGTACTTAAGTATGACATTTACCTATTCAGTATTGTACTTAAGTATGACATATTTATACCTATTCAGTATTGTACTTAAGTATGACATATTTATACCTATTCAGTATTGTACTTAAGTATGACATATTTATACCTATTCAGTATTGTACTTAAGTATGACATATTTATACCTATTTAGTATTGTACATACACAAAAAATCTTTCTTGAACATTCCATAGTGTCTAGGATGTTCCCAATAATCATGAAACTATACACCTTTAGCTTCACTGCCTTTAATGTTCATTAAATCTTCTTTGATAATTAAGTAAGTCAATTAATTTTAATACCATTCAATTTAGTCATTTGCAAATCCTACTTGTTTTTGTTTCAGATATAGTTTCATTGATAATTAAGTCATTTAATTTTAATACCATTCTAGTCATTTGTTAATTCGAATTGTTTTTGTTTTAGAAAGATAAGTTTCATTATATTTAAGTCTTCACTAAAAAAATCAAATCAAAAAGAAATTCATATAAAATCACTTTAAGAAAAAATTAACATTCACAACATTAATATTTAAACTGCTCCTAGTGGTGAAGAGGCCCAAGCGGGCTTGATATCATTCACTTGAGCAGTTTACAAATGTCAGCTTGTGATTACAATTTTACATGTATTAAAACTGTTGAGGTGAAAGAAAACATTAAAGCACATAGTTGCAAGATTGTCTATTAATGTTGATGCCATTTATATTCTTTCCTAGACCACATATATTGGATCACTTTCTATGCCTAAAATGGGTGACCTGTTCTACAACCAGCATTGTCTCCTGGATCTTTCCATCCCCGATGGGAATAGGCAATGATTCATAGCTTTGAAACTGTTCATAGCCCCACTCTATGTCAAAACAAGGAACTTATCTGTGTAGTTGACCCATGCCTTCACTTAGAAAGCATTGAGATCCATACTCAAAGGAGCTGAGGTGGTTCACTTGTTAATCTGCTGAACTCATGACCAGACACCTGCAGGTTCAATTCCACCATCTGGTTAGCCAAGATTGACTACCAAATTTTCAAGATTTTTGTCAAAGATATTCTTTCCTCTGTGAAATTAAATCTGGAAGTGTTTCAAGAGTGTACTTGCTTACTGTTATATTTTTGTATGTTCAAAGCTAAAAATTCAAAAAGAAACATAAAAAAGTTGAGACATGTGACTAAATAGAATAAATGCTTTAAATAATGTACAATACATGTGATAATATATGAATGTCAAAAGTTTCAGGCACTTTAATATGGAAGCACAGCAACTGTTAAACACTATCAAACAAAATATATCAAACATCCTTCCAAATACTCAAAACCTTCAAGTGTGGTGAAGTTTTCTCAATGGTTCTCTGCAAATATATTTATTAACCTGGACATGCTTTTACAAGAAATGTTTTTAACAAAAGAAAAGTTTTTATTGCACATAATTAAAATCCAAAGAAATTCTGATAACTGGAGACACTAAATGGTGTGCATCTGAGGTGAATTTAGAATATTCACCTAGGGACAACATTGCACTATTAGTAAATTCCAACACAGCTTTTCTCGTTAACAAATATGATAGGTGTGCATCAGAGACTTACAACAACAATTTTGATTTTGTTGGATGAAAGCTTGTGGACTGAGTTATGTAGAATATACCTGATGCACCATCCATCATTTCACAAGAGGCAAGAAACTGAGGTGGAAGCTGTGATGGCTAAATGGTCAATATGCTGGGCTTGTGACCAAAATGGTACAGGTCAGAATCTTAAATTAAATTATGCATTGAGTCCATGTAGTTGTGCCACAAAACGTTAGTTAGACTCCTCATATACAAGACAATAACTATTCATTAGCTTTACACAAACTTGCCGTATAACTACAGTTAAGAAATCAAATTAGAGTGTTACTTGCCTATTTTTTAAAAAATATCAACATTCTATAATTCAATCATTAATTGTAATCACTAAAAAATATTATTTTATTTTGAAAGAAAAACACTTGTACTGAGATTTAGGGATCTTGTATTCCACAATTGATTGTGTTAAAATATTTTGTCTGCAAGAGGAACAACTCTGCATTACAAACTTAGGAAATTCTAGTCTATCACATGTTACTTCCCTTAAATGGTAACTGATCATAGGCACAAAATATCATCACAGTATAGCCTCTATAGTGTTTACAAACTCAACCAATCTGATTCCATTTTCTCTGAATTCTATGCATGGGTGTTGCTCATTATCAAACTCGTCCAATATAAACTATACTACCAAGTCTAATCAGAAACTGACACTCTACTGTGTTCACAAACAAGTTGTTGTTGTTATGGGCTTAATGAAATTTTTCAGCACATGATAGGTGATATATGGGGCCCAGTATAACTGGTGGTCCACAAACAAGTAGTGATAGATGGATGGATGATGGGTGGCAGAATCATACCATAAATTCACCTGGTTTCTGTCCTTTTGAAGGTGATCAAATGGGCAGAAAAATACGGCAGGTACAGAAATTATTATATTGTGGATTAAAAATTTAATTTTGAGCTCTGACTTTTCATGGCCCTACATGGTTGCTACATGAGTTGTTCTAAACATAAAGATCATGTCTGGCTTATGATATCACTAACCAGGTGACAATATAAAACCTGATATACTGATTTTATTTCTCAAGGAATGTTTTTAGAAATGGAAATGAAAAGAATCAGTGATGCTATTAGAATTTTAGTGAGAGGAGGGAGCTACCCTTGGCACAAAAGGGTGGGGGGAGTATAATAAAAAGAGTGGAAGAAGGAAATATGTAAAGTTCAATATGTACCAAACACTTCAATTTATGTCTTTCTTCATGCTCAATTCTATTAGAGACATACAACGAAAGTAATATCTTTAAAAAATGACTCCTCAATTTTGAATAATTATTAATATGTTGTTCATTGTTCGTTTTTTTTAGCTTAATCAGTTCCTTAAAAGTTTATGAAAATTTTTCTATGCTGAGAACCCCCATTCATTTTCTGCTGTATGAAGGGAAACATGCATACAAACATACATGCATGCATACATACATATATACCTACCTACATAAATACATACATGGGGCCCCCAGTGAGTCATTAGCATTCACCATTATGGATCACTGCCATCTCACCTCTGTCTGCGTAGGTTCGAGTCTCTATTTCGGCCAATGTGGGTATATGAGAAAGCTTGCCAGTAGCTTCTTGTGGGTCAGTAGTTCTTTCCAGGGGTTTTCACAGGTTCTTCCTCCACCAGTAATACTGGCCACCACGTTTAGCCCATTGTGTGCTGAAAAATGGTGTTAAACCCTAAAAACAAAAACAACATGCATACATATGAATGTAGCATATCCAGCTGGAACAAGTTTGGAAACTGTTCCTTAAGGTTGTTATATACAATTTTCCACAGACCACAAATATTGACTTTTGGATACTTCTGCTCCTAAATATTTAAGTAAGTCATGTATCAGGTACATCTGTTAGAAAAAAACTGATAATACAATTATATATACAATAAAGTCCTCACTTATTTATATCCTTTTGAGACAAAACAATTCACTATGATATCATTGTCAGTAGCAAGTAGTAGTTCTTTACATGCTATATGTAAATATGCTTAAAGACTTTGGTCAGCTCGAGTGAGCTATCTTGCCAAGGCTACCCAAGGCTATTCATAGAAAATGAAAACATGAGAACAAATTAAAAAGTTTAACAAATATCTTGTTACCATATCATCAATTAACTTAATGGCCATGTATTTATGGTTTCAAAGATTGGAAATTTAATACACATTTTTGCTATCATTGGTAGTGATTGTAAGCATGATCTTTTTAAAGCAAAAAGTAAAGTTTCAATAAATGTGTTGCAGTCACTTTGGAAAAGGCAACAATAGATCAGATTCCATTGCTTCTATTAAAATTTGGTGCTGACTTACTTTCATGAAAGGTGTTTTGCAAATTGTGGTCAGCTTTCATTGATGAAGTGTGCATGTCTTATTGAAGTCACCACTAAAGGACAGTTTTGGAGGACCAAATAAAAAAAACATCAAATAATTATAAAACATTGATAGAGACCTTTCTTTTTCTCTCATTTGCATTATAATTGCAAAGAACAATCAGTGTTTCAAAGATAATCAGTTTTCTTTGAGGTTTCAGCAAAACTATTTTTTTGGTACATTTAAAAAAAAGAAATTAGCTATCATTTCAAGTGGATTATGATATAACAATATGACTGTTTATCCATATGAACAAAGATTTTGTTTAGTAACAACAGATAAATTCCAGTGCATTTTATATCAATTTTGTGATTTTCTTTTAGGGTGCCTCCGAATTTATCCACTCCAAACCCAAGATACAAGTTTAAACATGTCACAAAATGTTTTTGCCAGCTAATATATTTTGTTGCTGAAAAATGGCATTAAACCCACAAAAACACATCAAGAAACCTGATACATACTAAGGTATCAATAATAATTCAAACTTAACAAACTAACTTTGGACAGTATCACAAAACCGTCTCAAATTTTCCATCACCATCTATTTGTGAATTTATTTTTGAATCAATCTTCCCTGAATTATCTCCTTCAAGAGTTCCTGAATTATCCCCCTTACTATTCCCTGAGTTTTCTTCTTTGTCATTAGAACCAGTCCCTTTATCTTCTCTTTCTTTAACTTCGGCTCTGTCTCTGGTGTAAGCATTGTAAGGGAATGATAAAAGCTTGTTGTCATCCCTAAGCATGCCATCCTCCACTCTGTCTCCATCATCCTTGAGTATGCCATCCTCCCCTCTTTCCCTGGAATCCCCGTAGATCACAAATCTTCTGAAACTCTCAAGGTTCTGTCTCAGTTCTCTTTCATCATCATCATATTCGTAATTACTGTACTTCTGTCGAATTGCTTTTCTCTCCTGAAGAAAGAAATATGATAAAAGGTCATCTGAAGAATTTTCAGATCTAGCAAGAACAACAGAAATCAAAACTGGGGGTGACTGTTAACATACTGCAAATAAACCTGGATGGGTGCATAGCAATTTAAGTTGTAAAAATACCAGTAAAACTGAGTATTATTATAATTTTGAAAAACTGAAAATTTACTGACTTTAATGAAATCTTTGAAAACATTTCCACTTGATCTCAATAGGTTTAAAATTATCATTTCTGTTATTTCAATTCACAATAAATCTCTTCTTTCTTTTTCATCAAATTTTATTTTCATTGAACAAAAAAAAATACACAATACATGTATAATGAACCACTGACTCACAAAATAAATCTCCTTGCCAACAGAGGCATATTTAGTGCATACACACTGGTACAAAAAGGAGTTAATCAAGTCGGAATGTCAAATAGTTTTAATGAGTGTAGGGAAAAAGTGTTCAAGATGCATATGGTTTAATAAAAAGATGACTAAAATAAAAAAAAAGTAATTCTGGTGTGTAATTTTAGTCAAAGTAATTCAGATTTGGTATGGCTGAGTAACTATTATTAAGAATTATTTATATTCGAATTTTCAAGAATGTGAGTTAAAATAAGTCCAAGAAATTGAGGTACAATGAAAGTTCAAAAGTCACTCAGGCATAACAAATAAATAACACTGAGGAAGTGATCAGTATGTTCCATGAGTTAGGTGAGAAAAGGTCAAATATATTTAGGGGTGTAACAAATGGATAGCTAAAAATACAGAAATCACTTAAGCATGAAATTTGGTCACACTGAATTGCTTTGGCATGGTCAAGTTTCTTATACTGAAAGGTATCCATATACCATTACTATGAGCACACACAGCTGAAATGGGTCATGGTCTGGCTATATTCATTGATAGCTAATACAATCTCCAAGTTTGTTGACTATTACAATGGTAAGGTTTGAAGTATTAAATGCTTAACAGATAAGTATTCCATACAAACTTTTTTTCTTTACTCTTTAAAGGATTACTTTATATATGGAAATGAAGCATTTGCTGCAGAAACAAGGCATTGGTCTTTAAATAAAAACATGTTATGTGAATGTAAATAAGTCTTGCATTTTATTTAATGTGCTCAAGTCACTCAGTATAAATTTTAATACTCATTATTTGTTACAAGTTATATCTTTTGCCTTGAATAGAAGCTATGATAATTACCCAAATTTTCACACATTGCACTTAGAAAATCAATTTTTGGGGCAGAACATTGAGCTAAATTGCCCTTCTTGTGGTCTTTCACCCCTACCCCATATCTATTTTACCTGTGTTGTAGCTGTAGTATATGCACTCATTAGCAAAGCTAAATACGAAACTAATTTTATCCTTGATTTATTTTGCTTTATCAACTTTGTCCTATTCAACAACTTTTATGTGTATATAGCAAGATTATAATTACTGCATATCAAGTTACAACAGAAAACTAAAGTTAAAGAATACATGTATGTAGGTGGCTAATCAATCACTGGGTGAGCTGTGGTCATGACAAAAACAAATGGACACACGTAATGGTGCATACCAGATTATTACACATCCATGTTCAAAATGAAGACATAAAATCATGAAGTCAATGGTTTAATTCAGAAAAATGGACCAACATTACAGTCACTATTCTATCCAAGATATTCTGTTAAAGGCATTACAAGTCTTTGAGAAAGGGTGGCTCATCAATTACTGGGTGAACACTTTCCAAATCTGACTTAAGTATGTTCTTTTTGAGGACAATGACTTGACCTGCATTATACAAGCAGTTGATCCATACTTTACTGTAGAGGGAAAACCTAAAGAAAACTGAATGAAGAATTTTTAAAAAATGGTGGTTGGTGGTGATGCTTGTGTGGGGTATAAGAACTTGTATGGTATTTCCAATTAAAAAAAAGTAAATAAAAATATTAAATGAATCAATTTGTTTTCAGCTTGAAATTGATTACATTAACAACAAGAATAATAATAATAATAATAATAATAATAATAATAATAATAATAATAATACAGGTATCTTGTGCATGGCATACATTCAAGAAACAATCTGAAAGGTGAACCTCATTTTAGACATCATCCTATGTTAAAAGCGATTTTGGCTTCTTCCCAAAAGGTATCTGCCCAATCAGGTTTTATTGTAAAACCAATGCAATAACTAGACTTGCCCAGACCAGGCATGGTAGGCCACCTAGGTGTGTCTTTAGGCAAGGCAATTTACTCCAACTGCCTTGTCATAATATATCCTTTTGATGTGCCATTAAATACAATATATCCTTTTGGTGTGTCATTAAATATAATGTATCCTTTTGATGTGCCAACAAATATATCCTTTTGGTGTGTCATTAATCAAAATATATCCTTTTGATGTGCCATTACATATAATATATCCTTTTGGTGTCATTAATCAAAATATATCCTTTTGGTGCGCCATTAAATATATCCTTTTGGTGAGTCATTAAATATATCCTTTTTATGTGCCATTAAATATAATATATCCTTTTGGTGTGCCATTAAATATAATATATCCTTTTGATGTGTCATTAAATATAATATATCCTTTTGGTGTGTCATTAAATATATCCTTTTGATGTGCCATTAAATATATTATATCCATTTGATGTGCCATTAAATATAATATGTGTCATTAATTAAAATATATCCTTTTGATGTGCCATTACATATATCCTTTTGGTGTGTCATTAAATATATCCTTTTGATTTGTCATTAAATATATCCTTTTGATGTGCCATTAAATATATCCTTTTGGTGTGTCATTAAATATATCCTTTTGATTTGTCATTAAATATATCCTTTTGATGTGTCATTAAATATAATAATATCCTTTTGGTGTGACATTAATCAAAATATATCCTTTTGATGTGCCATTAAATATATCCTTTTAATGTGCCATTAATTATAATATATCCTTTTGGTGTGTCATTAATCAAAATATATCCTTTTGATGTGCCATTAAATATAATATATCCTTTTGATGTGCCATTAAATATATCCTTTTGGTGTGTCATTAATCAAAATATATCCTTTTGATGTGCCATTAAATATATCCTTTTGGTGAGTCATTAATCAAAATATATCCTTTTGATATGCTATTAAATATAATATATCCTTTTGATGTGCCACTAAATACAATACATGTATATCCTTTTGATATGCCATTAAATATATCTTTTTGGTGTGCCATCAAATATAAAATATCCTTTTGATGTGCCATTAAATATAAATTTTAAAACAACCATTGCCTTGACTACATGTGTGTAAAAGGTGACTATTACCTCTTCTAGCATTTCGTCCTGAAATCTCTGAAGTTGTCTCTGGAAGCCAAAGTTTGGGTTGGCGACATTTCGAGACCCTCTGATAGCATTCAGTGCATCCCTCCATCCTAAGGTACTGATTGTCATAATGTAGGCAGCCGTTACTGTCACACTTCTTGATACTCCAGCCAGACTGGAATTTATAAACAGCGTGATGGATACTAATAATGATGACATATCTTCTTGATGCTTCTGTCCTAATTAAACCCTTAAATAAACACCATGATAGATACCAATACTGAGGACAGATCCCCCTGATGCTTCTATGCTAACAAAACCCTTAAATAAACACCACAATAGATTCCAATACTTAGTATATCATAATAAAACCCTTAAATAAACACCATCATAAATACCAATTCTGAGGACAGATCTCCATGATGCTTCTATCCTAGCAAAACCCTTAAATAAACACTATGATACATACCAATACTGAGGACAGATCTCCTTGATGGTTCTATCCTAAAAAGAACCCTTCAACACCATGATAGATACCAATACTAAGGACAGTAAGGACAGATCTCCTTGATGCTTCTATCCAAACAAAACCCTTGAATAAACACCATGATAGATACCAATACAGAGGACAGATCTCTCTGATGTATCTATCCTAACAAAACCCTTAAATAAACACCATGATAGATACCAATACTGAGGACAGTGCTCCTTGATGATTCTATCCTAGCAAAACCCTTAAATAAGCACTATGATATATACCAATACTGAGGACAGATCTCTTTGATGCTTCTATCCTAACAAAACCCTTTAAAAAGCCACCATGACAGATACCAATACTGAAGATAGAGCTCCTTGATGATTCTATCCTAGGAAGACCCTTAAATAAACACTATGATATATACCAATACTGAGGACAGATCTCCTTGATGGTTCTATTCTAAAAAGAATCCTTCAACACCATGATAGATACCAATTCTAAGGACAGTAAGGACAGATCTCCTTGATGCTTCTATCCAAACAAAACCCTTAAATAAACACCATGATAGATACCAATACTAAGGACAGTGCTCCTTGATGATTCTATCCAAGCAAAACCCTTAAATAAGCACTATGATATATACCAATACTGAGGACAGATCTCTTTGATGCTTCTATCCTAACAAAACCCTTTAAAAAGCCACCATGACAGATACCAATACTGAAGACAGTGCTCCTTGATGATTCTATCCGAGCAAAACCCTTAAATAAGCACTATGATATATATCAATACTGAGGACAGATCTCTTTGATGCTTCTATCCTAAAAAGAACCCTTCAACACCATGATAGATACCAATAATAAGGACCAATAAGGACATATCTACTTGGTGGTTCTATCCTAACAAAACCCTTAAATAAACACCATGATAGATACTGAGGACAGAGCTCCTTGATGATTCTATCATAATAAAACTCTTAAGAAAACACCATGATAGATACCAATGTGAGTACAGATAGATCTCCTTGATTGTTCTATCCTTATAAAACCCTTAACACCATGATACATACCAATACTGAGGACATATCTCCTTGATGGTTCTATCCTAATAAAACCCTTTAATAAACACCATGATAGATACCAATACTGAGAACAGATCTCCATGATGCATCTATCTCCTTGATGATTCTATCCAAAACCCTTCAACACCATGATACATACCAATACTGAGGACAGATCTCCTTGATGGTTATATCCTAACAAAACCTTTAAATAAACACCATTATAGACACCAATACTGAGGACATCCTAACTAAACCCTTAAACACCATGATAGATACCAATACTGATGACAGATCTCCTTGATGGTTCTATCCTAATAAAACCCTTTAATAAACACCATGATAGATACCAATACTGAGGACAGATCTCCATGATGCATCTATCCTAACAAAACCCTTAAACACCATGATACATACCAATACTGAGGACAGATCTCCTTGATGGTTATATCCTAACAAAACCTTTAAATAAACACCATGATATATACCAATACTGAGGACAGATATCCTTGATGGTTCTATCCTAATAAAACCCTTTAATAAACACCATGATATATACCAATACTGAGGACTGATCTCCCTGATGCATCTATCCTAACAAAACCCTTAAATAAACACCATGACAGATACCAATACTGATGACAGATCTCCTTGATGGTTCTATCCTAACAAAACCCTTAAATAAACACCATGATATATACCAATACTGAGGACAGATATCCTTGATGGTTCTATCCTAACAAAACCTATAAATAAACACCATGATAGATACCAATACTGAGGACAGATCTCCTTGATGGTTCTATCCTAACAAAACCCTTAAATAAACACCATGTTAGATACCAATAGTGAAGACAGATATCCTTGATGGTTCTATCCTAACAAAACCCTTAAATAAACACCATGTTAGATACCAATAGTGAAGACAGATATCCTTGATGGTTCTATCCTAACAAAACCCTTAAATAAACACCATGATAGATACCAATACTGAGGACATCCTAACTAAACCTTTAAACACCATGATAGATACCAATACTGAGGACATCCTAACTAAACCCTTAAACACCATGATAGATACCAATACTGAGGACATCCTAACTAAACCCTTAAACACCATGATAGATACCAATACTGAGGACATCATAACAGAACCCTTAAATAATATTTCAGCGCTCTAAATAAATAAGAGAAGTACTGTAAAAAAAGTTTGCAAAAATTTTCAGAAAGAAATTTAGAAAGTAAACTGCATTGTTTTATATATTATATTCTTTAATGACTAGACCAGTTCCAATTGGTTTGACATATATACAATAATACTCAAATATCAGAATTTCATCAGAGCTCAAGTACCAGTTTTTTGTTTAAAATGTAGGCTGCCATTACCATTACACTTTTAAATATTCCTGCCAGACTGAAACAAAAAATTGTTTATATTTTTTCTCAGTATTTGGTATACATGTTATGTGCCCTTTAACTGATCATGTAAGAATTATAATAATACATCTTTTTATTGTGTGTAAACATTTACACAAAAAAAACACAACAGGCTTTGAATATGAAGAAAAAGAACTCAACTTGTGCTCCAGCAAATGTTTGCAACGAATAAATAATGTAGCATCCATATATTAATAAATCAGTGAATTAGCCATTTTTTTCCAAACATTTTTTCCTTCAAATTACACCTCCAATCAATTAATCTTTTTAGTAATATAAACCATAATATAAAAAATTTATTACAGACAAGAGTATGCTGAAGAGACTGGCACTCTACTGGCAAAATGAACTCAAAGAAATTAAAGATAAGACCATTTCTTCCATAAATGTCAAGGTTTTAAATCCTCTTTGATATTCTTCAGCAATAATATGATTTCCAAATTAACTGCTCTGGTACACATTTTGGATTTCAGCTTGGCCACATTTTTTCATTTACAACAAAATGGGCATCATTAGAAATCTTGTGGTCAAAACCCCATGTTATAATGATCATCCATTCAAGAGGTGTAAGACCATTGTCACTCATATTGAATGTATGCTTAGCACCATTTAATTTATGACCACCTAGGCACCATAACAAGTCTAATGGTAAAATCCCATGTTAATATGGTCATCCATTTGCAGCAGAGTAGAGATAACAATATTTTCAAGATATCACTTTCCATTTAGCAATAAGAAAGATTTTCAAGATGGATGCTGTGTCAGCCATACTGGACATTAGATTAGCACTAGTTTTATCAAAGACCAACTTGAGATTATAAGAAGTCTTCTGGTAAAACCACACATAAATAAGACTCTCTGTTTAATTAGAATTGTGATAACAAGATGGTTAAGATGGCTACCATAGTGACCACATTGGATATCAGATTGGCGTGATTTTCATTTAGAACCAACTACACATCATTTTAGTGTTGATGTGACATCCATTCATAGTCATAACAAGATTTTCATAACAAGATATTGGATATTAGATCAGTATTATTTTCATTTTGGACCAACTACACATCATCTTTTAGTGAAAACCTTGTCATGATATGACCATCACATTAGCACCATTTTCATTCAGGACCAACTACAAATCATCTTTTAGTGAAAACCTTGTCTTGATATGGCCTACAGATTGGCACTATTTTCATTTAGGACCAACTACAAATCATCTTTTAGTGAAAACCTAGTCTTGATATGGCCATCAGATTGGCACCATTTTCATTTAGGACCAACTACTGATCATCTTTAAGTGAAGACCGTGTATTGATATGGCCATCAGATCAGCACCATTTTCATTTAGGACCAACTACAAATCATCTTTTAGTGAAGACCGTGTATTGATATGGCCATCAGATCAGCACCATTTTCATTTAGGACCAACTACAAATCATCTTTTAGTGAAAACCTTGTCTTGATATGGCCATCCATTCAAGAGAAGGAACAATATATGATTTTCAAGATGGCTGACATGGTGGCCATAACGGACACCAGATTGGCACCATTTTCATTTATTACCAACTGGACATCATAAGTTTAGTAAGTATGACCATCCATTCAGAAGAAGCTATAACATGATTTTCAAGATAGCTACTTCAACAGCCATATTGAATGTCTTAGCAATGATGACAAGAATATCTAATAGTAAGAACTGTATTTTTAAATCTCTTTGGAACTATGACATTCATGTAAATTCTCATATTATTAGAAGATGGAACAAATTACTCTTTAAATGTGTCATTTAATTTTTATTATTATTAATGCATGATGCAATTAATAGTTGTAGATGTTGCTATATATATATATATATATATATATATATATATATATATATATATATGTGTGTGTGTGTGTGTGTGTGTGTGTACTTTTATGTTTAAAATCTTTGGTTTTTTTTTATAAAACTTTATTTTTTAATTTAGAGGTATGGACTTTGTAGTCTGAAATAAAGAATTCTTATCTTATCTTAGCAACATCATTTTCATTTAGGAATACATGTAATTAGACTGGGATGAATGACTTTATAAGGTTCCAATGCAGTCCTCAGAATAATATTAGTAGAGTCGTGATAGCATGTTTGTACTACCATAGGATGAATGACAGAAAACACACCATCCCATAGGTTGATAAACAATATTCTCAAAAATAATTGAATTCACTGCAGTTTCCTTTACATAAATCAATCAAATTATTTGTCCAAATTCAAAGAAAATTTCTTATAAAATACTGATAAGAACTGTAACTCTTGCAATCAGCCAATTACCTATTCAGAGTAATTTCATAAAGATTTACAACAGAAATTCCAATCATATTACAATCAAATGTAAGAAGGTAATCTCATCTAAATAAAACAAGCAATTAAATATTACATTAATTAAAGATGGTAAAGGATGCAAATACTAAGAAAACCCTGCAGCTCTACCATAAATGAAAAGTACCTCCACAAATGATCTGACTATGCAACTTTGTTTTATGAACCATCAAGAAAAAAGGCACTGAACAATGGCTACACACAATTATAAAAAAAGAAAGAAACACCAATGAAAATTGTTTCTTTCTGTGAAATGCTTGTTTTAGTTAATAGATTTTCATTTGGTAACAGTGTAATTATTATCATAACTGTAATTATCGTAACTGCAATAAACTCTCTTGTATTCCAATATGAAAAATGTCAATCTACTTTCACAGCTAAGTCTGTGTGTGTTTCTGTGAGATCCTAATTAACATCCATCTCTGTTTTGATCTCTGATGATTTTGAGTCACATTTGTTGTAATTTTAAACTCTATTAAAAGCAGTCCTTCATATTATTATGTTAAGCATGTCTTCTGTATTAAATCAAATAAAGGAAATGGAATTAAAACAAGTTAAAAGGCATGCAAATTATACCTGCATAAGAGCTAGTGGTCATGGTCCTGTGTCAGATCAACTCATTTAAATTAATTACTGTTATAAATATTATTATGTAAGTAACAATTAAATTACCCAAAGTTATCCAAGTTATTCACACAACCAAACGAAATGCATATCCAGTGAATTAAAAGCATTGTTTGACAGATGTGGTTCATTAGGGACAAGCTAATTCCAAAATATGCAGTGAACATAAAATTCTTGAAATGGCACTCTGAGATTCGCTGAATGATAAACTTGATTTGGCACTGAGGTTTGCTAAATGATAAACATGAACTGGCACTCTGAGATCTGCTAAATGATTGGCACTCCAATTCATGTTTGTCACTGAGATTTGTTTGAATTGGCACTCTGAGAGTTGCTGAATGATAGACTTGAATGGGCACTGAGATTTGCTGAATGATAAACATGAACTGGCACTGAGATTTGCTAATGATAAACTTGAATTGGCACTCTTGAGATTTGATAAATGATAATCTTGAATTGGCACTGAGATTTGCTCAGTGATAAACATGAATTGGCACTGAGATTTGCTCAGTGATAAACTTAAATTGGCACTCTGGGATGAGATTTCATAATTACTTGTAATTAATTCACATCATCACTAATAAAACAACTTTAAAAAACAACAAAATTAGAGTTTTGAAAGTGATGGTCATCTCACGAAAAACAAATTTCTACTTTTTGAATAAAAAGAAATTATATTTCATCATGAAAAATGAAGTAATATACAATATTTTGCAAGTACTAGTGAAGCACATATGTAAGTGATGTGTTGAAACCTATTGGAATCACACTATACAGATTGGTCATCTTGAAAATAAATATAATTTATAATTAAAAGTTAACAAATTCATTACGAAATGCTGTTTACTGACAATTATTCTTAATGAAATTTTAAAACTTACAACAAATTTTTATTATGGTTGATGTTCAGCAATAAAACATAATTAAACAAAGTTCTTCTAAATGCCCTAAACTATTATTGCCAAATAAATTGAAGAAAAAAAAACCCCACTGAAATATCAGAAACCTATCATCAATTTAAATTTTATATGAAAAAGGTGTTTTTTTGTTAACAAATAGATGTTCTTCTATAACTGGGTTACTGACCAATGCACTAGGACACCCTTATTCTGCACACGAGCTGAATGGATGAACTCTATACATTCGTGAAAGTAGCGAGTAAGATCCTGGTCAGGGCTGTCACTGGCCTTGATACATAAATATTCTTTGTCCTGAAACACAGCACAATACAATAATGAAACAATAATAAAATGTCATCTCATGGCAAACAATGAATCGGCTACAAAAACAATAAAAATTCAATTCAATATCATAAATTAGTTTTTGATGAGATCAGCATATTTGCAAAGCTTTGAAAAGTAATTAAATGCAAAACGTTCAAACAGAGCGCAACAGAGTCAAAATATATGAACATTCCTGGTCAGAAAAATGTGAAACTTTTTATATTTCAAATAAGTTGAAATTCCATACCTTGTACAAAAATAATGACAAGAAGCCTTGAGATTTATTATAACTATGCTACACTCAAACACAAGAGTTTTTAAGACATGGGTGGTAACCAATGTAAGCAATGATCTCCATCAAATGCTAACAAAACACTTGGGTAGGTAATTCCAAATTATTAAGATGGATGATGCTATCCATTCTGCTCTAAAACAATAAATTGTAATTTCAACACAAGATAGTACAGGTTATAGTAATGGTTGAGACATACTACCAGGTGAGAGCTATTATTTCAATAAGCCAAATTGTGTCTGCTTCCATGTTAGAATCAAAATAATGACTTGAAAATAGATATCTATTTGAACAGAAAAAGGTTCAATTTTTTTTTTTTTTTACATAATCCTAAAGTGTTGGCACACTTAAAGATTATTGTATATTGCAACAATGGGAGCACTGGTCTAAAGAACTCTTGACCAATCACTTTGTTAGCATGTGGATATGTGAGAAAGTTTGCAGGTAGCTTCTTGTGTGTTGGTGTTTATTACTGGTGGTTTTTCAGGTTCTTTTCCCACTGTTAATAATGGCTGCCATTTATAGCCTACCATGTCCATGAAAAATGGTATTACACCCAAAACAACAAAAATAATATATTGCAACAACAAAAATAAGTAAGTATCTGCTGAAACAGATACCTCTTTTCAAGTCATAATGTTTTAAATAATGAAGTACTACAATAATTGAGCATTATAGTAATAAACATGATCAGCTTAAAAAGTTCAAATTTTAATTGACTGAGATATATGTACATTTAATCTACTTTATCTAAGAGAGGTATTTGCCATTAGATACTCTTTTCATTGATACCCATTTAGTAACATAGTAAGTATGGAGTGAATAAAGAAAACACAAGCAAGAAATAAACATTACCTCTGAGGCAGTTTGGACCATAAGGTTGGGTTCAATAATGTACCTATGACATTTATCACAAGATACATACAAAAACAGAGGCAACAATTATATTTGGTGAAAGATGAAAAGTATAAGTTAAATATAAATTAAATTGATTCCCACTTTTAGTATTTGATGTGTGAAATTGCACAATTACTGATGCATCAATACATCAGTCAATTTCTACCAAAAGATCTCATTCAGAACTAAAAATACTGATTCCATGTTTATTCATGGCATAACCAATTTTCATGGAATTTGTGGTTGTTGAAAATTCTGAATGTAAATCTGCATCACCTTACAAAATTTGCTAGTCTCTTGACTCGATTCTTAGTAGGGCATAACCGACTTTTGATCCGGAAATCGGATTCCACCGGATAGTATGAACTTCCGATTAATCGGAGTCGGACAAGGCAGGAACGACCGATTCAGATAATAAAATAAAAAAGTTGAATTTCTATAGCACCGTGTCTAACACTGCGTGTCATTCTATAGTGCGTAAATAAAGTTAAATAAGAAGTCAGAAAAGTCCAATATGGTCAACACAACCACGCTGTGAGACATTATATTTGAACTCGCGGGTGAAAACCGGAAATGAAGCCGGATATGGTAAAGTACTAAGTAACATGCTAGACATGGCAAAACCAGATACCAGAAACCCGGAAACGGAATATGAAATTTTTTAGAAAAAAAAAAAGGATTTACCATTTCTGATTAATTGAATCGTATCCGGAATCGAAAAAATTTCATGCCCAAAATCTGGAATCGGAAATCGGTAGAAAAATGCTAATCGGTTATGCCCTAATTCTTAGTCTCTTGTATTTTGCACTTGAAGCGCTAAGTAAATGATGGTACTGCATTCTCATGAAGAATGTTCTTCTGACACTGCTAAAAAGTTAACCAGAGGCTCATGTTGGCCTAAGATCATTCACTTGATTAGAGCTGCAAACCAGGTAATCTAAATAGAACTACAGTTTAAAGGATCAGCCATCAAAATCTCTGATATTTGAGATATTTGTTTCAATGTTCAACATCACTGCATAAACAAAAATTACAAGTTGTTCAGCAAATCTGAATGCTTTCTACATTAATTCCTATGTTGTGGTAGAAAATTGATTGATTACATAATGTGTAATAGAGAAATACTATACAAGAGTTTCAGTTTTATTTTTACCCAAATCACAAGGCAGTAATCTTGCTGGCCAGATTTCCAAAGTAAATAAAACTATCAAAATAACCATTGTTTGATTATGTCAGAAAACACAAAAATGTAAACAACAGAATGTAATGGAGACCATTTTTGAATGACGAAAAAAAAAAGAAAGTTCATTTATCAGATGCTGAGCATGTCAAAGCATATATTTTCCATTACAACCCAGAAAATGAGTCGAAAAGGGCATCAACCAATCTGGAAAAACATGAGACAATGGATAATGCCTTATGACCAGCTGAGCAAAATGCAGTAATTAATCTCAAATTAAGTGCATTTAAACATCCTTGGAAAAACAAGTATAAAATTCCATGTCACTATACATTATCAGTGCATTTAAACAACCTTGGAAAAACAAGTTTAAAATTCCACGTCACTAAGCATAATCAGTGCATTTAAACAACCTTGGAAATAAATAATTTGCTGTGCTAAATAAAATACCTCATGGAGTTTTTTTGCATCATCATGTATGGCCAAAATGTGTGTAATCTTATTTTCAGTTAGCTGTTTCTGGTCCTTTGCATCCCGGAAGTTGCCTACGTACAACCCCGTGACAATCTGAAATGAAATAATAGACACATTAGCAGTAATCATTTCAATTTTCTGGAAAGAGAAACTGATTTTGTGTTGATAATTGATGATCTGAGTAATGGATAATGGTAAAGAAAGATGATCATTGGAACATTTTTATGTCTCATAATGGTATAGAAACAAAATGTAGATTCTGGGGACACTCCATGAAAACGAGAAAGAAAAGAATCAAAATAAAGATTCTGGAAACAAGCCATGGACACAAAAAGATAAAGTAACACAATTCTGATTCTAGAGACATTTCATGGATGCAAGAAAAATAATTATAGATTCTAACGGCATTCAATTGATAAAAAATATTTTCAAAAACAAAAAATAATATTATGATAATTTACAAGTACTAATCATTTTTGGCATAATGTGTACATGTAATGATGGGGGACTTCCTATACATATTTGATAATTAAGAATGTCTCTATACAACTACTGTGACTATTAAGATTTATATACATTAATTATGTTAAAGTTAATTGTTAATCACTGACCAAAACAAATTTGAACAAAATTGCTTGCTTGGAATAAGGATTTTCAGAACAATTTCAACTTGTGCATCATACTCAACACAAAAGATTGAAATCTCATCCAACATTTGAATAAAACAAGTAATATCTAGTTCATGGCTCTGCATAATATTGGATTTTCCCAGCAATCTCTCCTTTGGAGCCCTACTTAGATAAGGTCAATCCATATCATTGAAAAGTCTGAATAAAGTGTGTGTATGTAATTTATATATTCCTATAAGGATACCCACCTTACTCATTCCACTTCCCATGTTGAAGGTTTGATAGGCCCACTACAAAGATAAGTATAAAAGTGGTTAAATAAATATTGCTATTAAAAAAGGTAAAAAAGTCATATTTATAAAGGAACCACAAAGAGTAATCCTTCATGTAAGACCCCGACGCTTATACAGTGCTAAAACAAAAATAACGTGTTGCTATGACTGTCTTACATTGTGATGTGGTTCTGCTCAGATTAAAAATTAAGCATATTTACTTGCAATTAGGCCTAAAAGTAAAGTAGCTTTGTTTTCCAGTTTCCTCCTCGATTAGTATTTGTTTTGTGTCTTTGCATGTCGTTCCGCGTATGGAAATGGTCTTTTAATCAACACCACCTGTACTTGTGCCGTTTAACCAATGCGCGCAAACCTAAGTTTAAGCTCGCTCTGGATATAAACTATTTCTATGAAAAGTACTGTAAAGTATTATATTTGCCAGAGTTAATTAGATAATAAGCATGTTTATTTAAAAAGAATATATCTAATCTTGTCTGTTATAACATTTATTCGACTCTATTGAAGAAATCTGGATGGATTCCTCGAAATTACGATAACGAGAAAGTATTTTGTTTTGATCGTTAATTACATAAAAAGGAAAATAAAATAAATTATATCGCAGTTTGAACAACTACGACACTCGCACTTGTTGAAACTGTTGATCTACAATTTTTGTAATCAAAACTACCTTTTAGAGACTGACCCAGGAAATGTAAGAAAAGTTTATACCGGTTTACGTTAAGTCGTTCACCAAGAGTCAAAGTTAAAATTTTTTAGATAATAAGGAATATAGTTAATATTATCGAAATATAAGATGTTTATTTTCACTTTTATTATAATTATAATAGTATATAAAATAATTGCCTATAAATAATAATTAATTGTACGACCCTTGGTTTCTTACTAGTTTGGTTTTCGGCTGTAAACAAAGTGCAAAGAAACTTCGCTTAGCAAGTCAGAAGTGGGCTCGTAAATTTCGGAGAAGTGATAACTTTTCACTACAGTGTTTTATGAATATTGTGATATTATTTATTCACAGCAAAATGTTCATATACTTTATTGCAGGTCTGTACATTATTAATTTAATTTTCATTTTGACCTCTGAGATATCGATTTTGGGTTTAAATTTTATTTTTGGATAGAAGACTAAGAAATCAAAACAGAAAAATAAAAATAGTAACCCAGATTCGAATTCACTGAAGGGAGTATTTTTTCATGATTTTTGTCTCTCATTACACTCCAGAGACAATATGGGAAAACGGTTGTTTCTGACACTTTCTATACTTGCCGATAATCAGTTTGTACTGGTAGTATTTGCTCTGCAGTACCGGCAGTTTGTACCCTGCAGGCTATGTAAAAAAAAACAAAAAAAAAAAAAAAAAAAAAAAAAACAAACAACAACAAGGATATAAAAAGTGTACAAACTTAATAATTTAATTTATCAGTTTATGATTTATAACCAATTGTTAGTGTTACCCTGACCTTATCATCTTTTTTTCCCCTTTCAAACCATACTGAAGCTGTCAATGTAAACCACCAGGCAGTTCATTACCCTTTCTCAGATCAGCCCATTTTCAGTAAAAAGTAGAGTCATCAGTGCATTGAGATCAGAAGCTATGTGTGTAAGCCTACAATCCTTAATCCTGGCAAGCAATATCCCATTACGGATGCATCAGCCTAAATTGACAGAGAAGAAGAGATATTATTGTAGTGTCTGTTAAAGTTATTGTAGACAATCTATTGATCTAAAATAATTTATTATTCACAAGTTTTGTAAAGTAGAAAAGAAAGATGTAATTTCGTGTGAACTTACTATGGAATGATTCCAGTAGAAGTGTGTGTGCATGTGTTTGTTTGTTTATGAAATTGAAATTATTGTTATCATTATTAAGAATAAACCCATCACACATAAATTATCTGATTTTTTTTATTATTATTCATTTTTAAGTCACACACACACACATATGCACATATGAACATATGTACATATGCATGCAGGGATGGTCCTGGCTTTTAAAAAGCTGTCGCCAAAAAAATCGCCAGCATCAATATTTTGTTGCCAATTTTCAAAAAGTGTCGCCATAACAAGTAGTGTACATTTTTGAGAGTTGGGTGGCGCCCTGAAATAGAAATAATTATTAATTTTGTATGCCATAAATATTTCATTTATTATTATACATGTTCTGACCGTGTGTGTGTGTATATATATATATATATATATATATATATATATGATTAACAAAAAGTGGCATTTATACAACAATCACGGTGTACTACAGTAATATCACATTGAATATATTAAGGTTATACATGTGTTTTTTCCTTATGTTACTGTCATTTAAATACATAGAATATTACTGTTAACAAGCTATAATATAATATTCTCAATACCTGTGTGATACACAACTGGTGCAGCTTTGGGACAATTGTATTAGCCAGGTTGTAGTAAGCCGCAAAGAAAGTGTTCCGCATAGCACTAATAATAGCAATTTTGCTTTTGCTAATGGCAGTGATCTTCGCTGCTTCCATGGTGCTGGCATCCCGCATCACCGTTTGTGTACATGTATGACTGTTGTTACCTGAAGAAGAAAAAAATGCATTATCAACTTTAGTTGACATTTTAAAAACAATAAAACCCTATGATCATACATTGCAATATAAGATAATTGACGTATAATGCGGCTGTCGATTGCATGCATTCCATAATTAAATGCACCCCCCCTCCCCGTTCTTTATGGCTAGCTTCCCAGAGCTTGTAGTGAATTGCTTCCTAAATCCCAAGAATGATCACTGAATGCTGTATAAATTTTCTCAACAAGCAAACTAGGATCTCCATTCCCACGAATGAAACTTTCACGAGTTAACAATTGGCAATATATAAGCATAAATTCACACCCAATTTATGGATTCTTTCACTCCTGTATTTTGAGAAATAAATAATTATTTTTAATTATGCAAACTTGATTTTTTTTGTTGCTATTTCTTGTTGTGGAGTTTAAGTCTCTGTGGGATTGATGGCAAAAGGAAAAGATCAATGAGTAAAATGCAAAAATATTACTTACCCCGCCTGGATTCATGTTTGGTGACGCACTCCTTCTTCAAAATATCACAGCCAGTTGTAAATGAATTTACAAACTTTGCCTTGATACATACATCACAGAACATCTGTTTTAACTTTGGATCATATCTGAGCCACGGACGCCAAAGTTTCCAACTGTCTTGAAATTTTCGGGACTTGTTGCCCCGTTCATCGTAATGTGGTGTTGCACTTGAAGCGCTACATGTAGATGATGTTGGACTGCAAGGTTTATTTTCGGGTTCAGTGATGGTTTTGTCTGATGAATTTGCACTAAATCCAAACGCTGTTAATTTTTGTAACTTAGGATGAGATAATGAAATCGCAACGTCTAACTTGCGTTTGCTCATGATAATGTTGCACTGGCGACAGATATAATTATAATTTAGATTTTTTTCCATTTGCTTTCTATTTATACACCGTAGTCAGTACTTCAAAGGTTATCAGTTTTCTATGAAGGTTCAGAAAAACTATTGTATTGGTATATGTAAAAAAACAACAGAAGGATTAGCCATTCAATTAAATTGTTTCTGTTCTATTCGCGTCTTCAGAAGTCGGTCAGTTGTAGGTATAGTACGGTAGCATGATTGACTGTATCACAGCATACAGTACTCAGCCCAGATGTCGGCATAAGCAGATTATGATGTAACAATGCACTGTAAAGATGGGATGATCAATACGAACAAAGGATCGTTTGTGTAACAAATTAATTCCAATGCATTGCTTAGTCAAGTTTGTGGCTTCCTTTCATTCTCCCATTTAATTTATATCCATGATTGTATGTACAAATTAAATAACCAAAAAGTCTGTCGTCAAAAAAATCGCCAGATGGGATATTTTTGTTGCCAATAAGGGAAAAAAATCGCAATTTGCGACGTTGGCGAAGCCCAGCGTGATCCCTGTGCATGCATGTATGTATGTATGTATGTATGTATGTATGTATGTATGTATGTATGTATGTATGTATGTATGTATGCATTATTAGCATTATGAGTAATTTACAAAATATTTATGATAACCTTTAGTTTTAACAGATGTTCCAATTTTCTTTTATTAGTAATAATTTTAACTCTTTTGCATGGATAACAATGATATCTCATGGTAACAATTATAACTTGATTCCACTCTGTCACTTCAAAACTCGTTATTTCATTGTCTTAATGAAATAAACATGCTTTGTGGCTTGGTTCCTACTGTTTTTATCAACGAAGGTGTGTACACACCACTGTAGTATAGCTTCATTTATAAAATTCAATCTCTTGCACATGCATAAACTTTAAGGATTATATACCATTCTTGGTGAATATTCCTTGCATTTGATTCTTGGTGAATATTCCTTGCATTTGATTCTTTAGATATTAGTGATTGCAATGCCAATTATAATCAACTGTAACATCACTCTATGTATGTATTGCTATCATGTGCTTTTTTCAGACATTTCTTATGCGCCTGAGTTGTTTCATTACATGAACTTTATTTGAATTAGGGAAAAAGTTATCAAATTAATATTAAAAGCATTTAAATCTATGTTTTTTTTACTCTTTATTATTATTATTATTATTATTATTATTATTATTATTATTATTATACAATGAAGCACAATTTATGTATGCACACACTATATAGACAGTATGTCCCAAAAATACATCTGGAGTGACTGGACACTAAAATTTTCCAGGTCACATGGTTCATTCACAACTTTGATTGATGCCATTATAATGCATATTTGATCACCAAAAGAAATGTTACATCATGAGTAAATTAAAGGAAGTAATAAACCAAGGGAATTAGCAACCAGTTTTGAACAGGCCTATATTTATTGAAACTTTTATTTTCTTCTTATCATTGCTGGCACTTTAAAACCATATGCCACTAATTAAAGTAATAAAACTATATATGCAAATAATACAATTAGACATATAGATTGGAAAGAATTAGAATGCAACACATACACACACACTTTTTTGAAATGTGTTTAGCTTCTTGATGAAAATAGGCAGGGAAACTTTGAGTAGGATAGCAACACCTGGGCAAGATATTTATCAGAAGGGCACACTCAACAAACAACAAAATATTTAGTGGACTTGAGAAATTATGTAACATTCAGAAAGAATGATAATTATTCAGTAAGTGGTGAAATATTTCTTGCATAAAAAGGCTGTTTGCTGCCCACATTTGTCACACACTACAGCTGTTCCTATAAGATACTTTGATAAAACCCAATCCTGAATATATGATGGTACCTACTAGGAACATCCATGACCAGCATGGGTTAAAAGAAAACAAGGTGATATATCTTTATTTTCGTTCTTAAAGTTTCCATCAAACTATGGTTTTGTTTATTACATTATTCTCAAAGTATTGCGTTCTGTACATACCAAGGTTTTTCACTCTAACACAATTAGGTGCATAACGGTATTGGCAGTTACTGACCCTGACTACTACTGCGTTATAATGAAGAAGAACTGTATTGTTAATCACTTTCACAGTGATTCATAACAGTTTCTAAAGGTACTTGAACATTTCATTTTAATACTTATAAACACATATACACACATAAATGTCTGATGTAAATTTCTTTTATATCACCAGTTAACCATGCATCCATATGTACAATACTGGATCCAGGGATAAACAAACCTTTCTCTTTGTGTGATGCGTAGGTGTGAATTTGAAATTATAATTTCATGTACTATATATACCAAGGGGTTGACAACCTATTTTATATAGCATGTTTTGTTTGTTTTTTTGTTTTTTATGGTTTAACGCCATTTTTCAGCACAATATATAGGCTATACATGGCGGCCAGTATTAGTGGTGGAGGAAGAAACCGGAAAAACCCCGGAAAGAACCACCGACCCACGAGAAGCTACTGGCAAGCTTTCTCACTTAACTACATTAGCCGAATCTTTATATAGCATGTCACTTTGTATCCAGACTGATTACAAAACGAACAAGTGCATGCCACCAGTAAGAGAGTAATACTGTTAAAATCAAGATTTTGGGCTGCTCTTTGCATGCCACTCAAAATTTTTTGACATCCCACCTTGTGGCATGCGTACCATAGGTTGCCAACCCCGGATATAAACTCACTTATAAGTCTAGTCAAAGTGTAGACAACAAATATCCTGATCTGCCTTAGCATACTGCACCTGCATAAAAGAGTATATGTTGTTTGTTCTACTAACAAACCACTCAGACTCAGATTTGCCAGTATATTATGTGATGGCAGATTTGGGTTTGTGCAGTTAGCAATTGCACTTGACTTGTAAGCAAGTGTATATGTTACACAATCTGAGTGATAATTTCTGATTGCCTAGGATGGTGGTCCCTGTGCACATATTTTCACAAATATTAGCATGACAACCAGATGTTTCTGAATGCAGTTCACAGTTTAGTTAAAAAGCCCACATTGCAATGAACTATGAGTTGTTATGTATATAGTGCAGATCCTGGGGCAGACATTCAGTTATATATAATGGCTTTTACAAGTCCAGCATATAAGCTTTTACATATCTTTTTTCTTGTGTTTTATTGTTATATAGTGTTGAAAGAAAAACACATCAGTGCTAACATTTGCATGACAATAATACAATTCTTTCAAATATTTTGATTTTGTAGAGCAGCCTTTCTGTTTCTAATCCCATACATATAATATATGTTTCCTCTCCAGGTGAATGTTTTGCAAATGTAAACTCCACACTATGAATTTGGGACACAAAATACCTTCAGCTGTTATTGACTAGATGATTATGCAAATGCATGCTGGGATCCTGGATGAGTTTTTCTGAAAAGTCTCTTTGGGATGTATCAAAAGCCAGATAAACAGTATGAAGCAGCACAAACTTTTTTATTAGCTGAATTAGAAGATCATGAGGGATCACCCTAATCAACAAATGTCCTTTTCATCTGAACGCAAATAAATATAACACTCAAATACATGCCCAATTATTTACATAGCACATTATTTAACCTTGTCCATCATGATGACAAAATCTGTCTAACTTTCTATCTTTATGCCTTGAGTTAAACAAGATATTTTATTTTAGCATGTTTTGAATGAGATGTGGCCATCTTGATGATATAACTTGTCTGTCTATAGTTAAACAAGATATTCTATTTTAGCATGTTTTGAATGAGATGTGGCCATCTTGATGATATAACTTGTCTGTCTATAGTTAAACAAGATATTCTATTTTAGCATGTTTTGAATGAGGTGTGGCCATCTGATGACATAACCTGTCTAACTGTCTATCGTTAAACAAAATATTTTATTTCAGCATGTTTTGACTGAGATGTGGCTGAGACTGTGATTCATCTAGTGATTTTTGGAGGAGAGTTAGCAGGAATTTTACCTCACAGCTGAAGAGTCAAGATTCACAATCATGGCCAAAGCAAACAAGGTAGCTTCATATAAACTTTGAATTTAGGGTAATAAAAAAGTATAATTCTTTAAAATACTTATTGTCTCAAATTTAAAATCCTATTAAAAACATTTTCTGCCTATCTATTCAAAATGACTTGTAATATGTTGCTTTAACGTTTTGAAGCTATTTTGTTATGTATAATTTTACTAAATTAGAATGAATATATGAGTATCATATATTTGTATATTGATTGGACTATTCAATCAATTCAATATGATCCCATAGTTTCCATCCAATCAGCGTGGTTGCAGTTGATAGGAGTCTGTGTGTGCTGCTCAAAAGTTATCCGTGCAGATGAAGTCAATTATTTCTTTCCACCATTTTTGGTCCCGCATGGCATTTTCTCTGGCATGTGCCAAGGTGATGCCATAATTCGCCAGGTCTTTTTCCACTTGTTGGATCCAGGTTTTCTTAGGTGCATTTCCTGAGACCTTCCAGGTTTCCAGTCTGGTCTCAATACACAGGGCTCAATACGGTAGATGCCTCTCTTCCATTCGGCAGACATGGCCAAACCAGCGAAGCCTAGCACGTCTAATCAGTGATTCCACCATCGGTTGGTGAGAGCATCGGGCCCGGATTTCCATGTTTGAGATTCTATCCAGAAGGTTTACTCCCAGTATTCGTCTGAGGCAGCGCATTTGAAATACCTCCAGCTTCTTGAGGTCCGCCTCTAGGAGGACCCACGTCTCTGCTTCATATAGGAGTATTGGGAGGATGAGAGTGCGGTATAGATGCACTTTGGTCACCACTGAGAGGGCCTTTTTTCTCCATATGCACCAAGCTAGTGACCCGAACGCAGACGCTGCCAGTCCCAGGCGATGTGAGATGTCGGTGGAGGCTGCTATTGATCTGCTTTGGATTATGGACCCCAGGTATTTAAATTCCTCCACTTGCTGAAGATAGACTCCGTTAAGGCAGACGGTTACTGGGGTGTTGTCCGATGTCATGACAACTGTTTTGGTGGTGTTGATCTTTAACCCAAATCTGGCGGCTTCATCATCGATTTCTTGCAAAATTTCTGTTGCTTCAGCTTCATCCTCAGTGAGAAATGCTCTATTGTCCACGAACATTAGATCTGTGGCATGTTCATCGAACCATGCCCCAAAAGTGATCCCTCTATGTCCCAGGAATACCTTGTACATGACACAATTGACCACGATGTTAAAGAGGCTAGGTGAGAGCACGTATCCCTGATAGACGCCTGTTTTCACTGAGAAATCCTTCGTGTTTGCCCCTTGGATTCAAATTTGACTGGTTGACCCGTCATAGGTGTTGGTAAGTAGCTGAATGTATTTTGGCAGGTATCCACTTCCAGGGCTTTCCACAAGGCTGGGCGATGGACGCTGTCGAACACTGTGGAGAAATCAATGAACACCATGATTGTGCGTTTTCCACACCGAATTCTTTCCTCGAGGATTTGACGGAGCGTGAAGATCTGGTCGCAGCAGCTTCTTCCAGGTCGAAAACCTGCCTGTTCCTCTTGTGCCGCTTCCTCCCACTATTTGAGTACCCTTCTATGGATGATCTTCATAAATACTTTGCCAAGTATGGAGAGCAGGCTGATGCCCCGATAGTTCTTACAGTCCGTTTTGTCGCTTTTCTTGAAGATTGGTACAATGATGGCTTTCTTCCATGCTGTTGGTACCACTTCTGATGGCCATATCAATCTCAGCAGGGCATGTAATCTTTCGCCGATGATCTCTCTGCTGTATTTCAAGGGTTCTGGTGTCACTTCATCAATGCCCGGCGCCTTGTTGTTTTCCAGGTCTAAGATGGCAGTCCGTATTTCCTTCATAGACGGTTCGGACTCATCGACTAGCGCAGATAACTCGTCCATGGTGTCCACCGATTCCATCAGTCCAGGTGGGGTGTTGTGGTTGAGGAGGGTGCGGAAGAAGTCCTGCCAGCAGTCCAAACATCCTGTGTTGGAGCTGATGAATTTTCCGGTCTTGTCTTTGATGTTGTTCTCAAACCTTATAGATTTCCCAGCTAGTCGTCGAAAGGTTGAGTAAAGGGTTCGGAATTCATTCCGGTTGGCTGCCACTTCCATATCTTTTGCGAGATGTTCCCAATACATGGCTCTATCCTCCTTCAAATGAACTCTAACCAGTTTGTTGAGGTGTCTATATTCCAGTTGGCTATTTAACTTGCATTTCTTCCATTTATAGATGAGAAACAAGGTCTCTTTGGATATCCAGGGTTGAACGTGCCGCTTCGTTGATGGACACACTTCTTTGGTACCTACGTTCGGGTTTTGCTCCCGTTTGTTATTGGTTGCTGGACGCTTCAATCTTAGTCGAATCTTGATTCTGACCAGGTGGTGGTTGGACCCACAATCCGCTCCACGCATGGCTCGAACGTCTTGGAGTGAGGTTTTGAATCGCCAGGAAATCGCTACATAGTCGATGCAAGCCCTGTCCCGTCCATTGATTTGATTGGACTATTGAAACTGTCCAATCCTTCTACCTTCATCTACCCCCGTTTTATTTGTGCACACAACTTTTCTTTTTTGTTAGATTTTGACTAGTTTCGGAATGCATCCTAAAATCATGAGTAATTTTGATGTTCAACATTTCCTGTCATTTGATGGATGTTTCTGGATTGTATTAAAAAAAACTTTTGTTTTGACACTGCAGCTCCATTTTCCTCAGATCTGTGTGCAGCTTGATACTTTTAAATCTTGAATGAGTTTGAATATCACAATTATTTGTTATCGTTTGGCAGAGTTATAGTTCCTATTGGTTTGACACATTCACTTTTGTTGTCAAACTCTGTTCATTTGAATGGAAATTCAGCAGCTGTATGTTTACAATGTGTTAGATAAGTTTAATTTGCAGTATTTTTCATTATTAATTTTGGAGTTATCATCCCAGATTATCTGCCAGTCTTTTTTAAGTTAATACTGTATTTAACTGATTATTAGATAATAAGCCCATACTTGATGATAAGCCTACCCCGTCATTTTTACAGATATGTACCAAGAATGTATGTATTTATATGATAATAAACTAACCATGACTTGGCCAGGGTTTGAAGACATGGCCTCCTGAATGTGAGGTGGATGCTCTAACCACTTAGGCTGCCAGAGTCCACATTGATGATGCACTATTTTATATGCAGGTATTGTGTGTGATAGAGAAAACTTCAGTAAATTGCTGTATTATATTTCCACTATGGACAGATACTTATTAGTGTTTTCTGTACATGCTTTTGGTCATAGCATCCACTTCATATATAGTTATTCAAATCAGTGCTTTCATGACTTTACTTGCATAGGCAGTCTTTTTGGCTTTTTCTAAAATATATTTGAACCTATTTATAGTGTTCATTTGTAAGTATTAATAGTGATGCTTTATTACTGTTATCTGTATATCATGTCAGGTGGACCCTTCCTACAGGTAAATTGTCATATTGTGTCTAGCTCTGTATATCCACAATCAGAGGTGACAAAGCAGAATGCATGCCAGATTATGCTAGTATATATTGCCTCAATTCTTTGACCATTTCATGAAGATGTGGCTTTATGATTTACCCTGGGATTTTTTTCCCCTTTATGAAAACTGCACTTTGGTATATGGAGCTTCAGCTAGGTTATCTCCAATAAGATGCAACCTCACATGTCCATGTGCTTCAGCTAGGTTATCTCCATGAAGATGTAACCCACATGTCCAGGTGCTTCAGCTAGGTTATCTCCATGAAGATGTAATCTCACATGTCCAGGTGCTTCAGCTAGGTTATCTGCATGAAGATGTAACCTCACATGTCCAGATGCTTCAGCTAGGTTATCTCCATGAATATGTAACCTCACATGTCCAGGTGCTTCAGCTAGGTTATCTCCATGAAGATGCAACGTCACATGTCCATGTGCTTCAGCTAGGTTATCTCCATGAAGATGTAACCCACATGTCCAGGTGCTTCAGCTAGGTTATCTCCATGAAGATGTAACCCACATGTCCAGGTGCTTCAGCTAGGTTATCTCCATGAAGATGTAACCTCACATGTGCAGGTGCTTCAGCTAGGTTATCTCCATGAAGATGTAACCTCACATGTGCAGGTGCTTCAGCTAGGTTATCTCCATGAAGATGTAACCTCGCATGTTCATGTGCTTCAGCTAGGTTATCTCCATGAAGATGTAACCTCGCATGTCCAGATGCTTCAGCTAGGTTATCTCCATGAAGATGTAACCTCACATGTCCAGGTGCTTCAGCTAGGTTATCTCTATGAAGATGTAACCTCACATGTCCAGGTGCAACAGCTAGGTTATCTCGATGAAGATGTAACCTCACATGTCCAGGTTATGAGCATATAGCATTCTCTGCCGCTTATCCACCAGTATTCTTCTAGGTCATTATTATCATTAAATGTATTTGAAGAAGAAACCAAATTTTATGGGTTTTTTTTATCTATAATACTTTCCTATTGATTGGTTAAGTATCATCAATTAAACATATTTTATGCTAAATTAAATGGTTACACACTTCTGTACTACCATGGGTCCTGCTTATTGGTAAGGTCTTGTGGTCAAGAATTACTCAGAGAAACATTTTGATGGTTACAGGTTTTTCAACACTGACAGTTACATGGCACATTATATAACTCACTTTATGTATGTAATATAACTTTATGATTACTTATCTTATACATTCAGCCACTCCTTTGCTTGGGTCATATCCCTGTGTCTGTTGCTGGTAAAGGTGTTCATTGGGGTCAAGATGTTCATTGTAGATATGGTTGAATGATTTTGATGAAAGTATTTTTCATCACTTATGTTTCAGTAATGTCTTAATTAGTGTACTGTTTATACTATCAATAATAATAATAATAATAATAATAGTAATAATAATAATAATAATAATAATAATAACTTTTCCAGGCTTCAGGATACATGCAGTCCAAGGTGAATAGAGGAAAAGGTCCCCTTGGGTGAGGATATCTGTGTTTATGCAATTAAATATTTCTTTCCTTATTACAAATTTCCAATAAGTAAGATTTGCCAGACTCTTCTGAATTTCTTAACCAAAAACAGTTAAAAACAATAATAATAATAATGTTGCTTGACCCACTGGAACTACTTTTTCTGACATTTGCATAGAATTGTCAGCTATTTGCAAGCTACAATGGTATACATCATTGACATGAGCAATGTGATCATTACATGATTACGGTATGTTGTATTATAAATAGTGACTTGAAAAAATAAAAAATATTGACTTGATAAGACACTACAAAGACAAAAGCTGAAAGTTGGATTGATCAGAAATGTAGATAATCCATGGGGAGAGAGAGAGATGCAGGTCCTGATTCAATCATTCTTCCAAGTTACAATTTAATATTTTACTGTTACATCTAGGAAAGCCAAGATTAGTTTAATTATTTGGGTGGGTCTAAATTGTTGACTTCACCTTTCAGCATGACCATCCTTGGATTTTGGCCTATAGTCCTGGTTCATATTTTTAAAGATATTGGTGTCTAAATGAAAAACTGAAAGAACTACTATTCTGTTTAGTTCTAATTTCAATTTGTATAAATAACTTAAGGATTTTAATAGTTAGGACTTTAGCATACTCCTACTTGAAAACAAACTTTCCTTGACTGTCACTTAAATGTTGCATTGTGGGGGTGGGGTTGGGGGGAACCATTGGAAATTAAAGCTATGTTGGAGAATATAGAGATATAGAGATGGTAAGCTTAATTTTTGAAGGAGTTTAATATGGATAGATCCCGATACAGTAGAGTTTAGTATGGATAGACCCTGATAATGTAGAGTTTAATATGGATAGATCCAGATACAATAGAGTTTAGTATGGATAGACCCTGATACAGTAGAGTTTAGTATGGATAGACCCTGATACAGTAGAGTTTAGTATGGATAGACACTGATACTGTAGAGTTTAATATGGATAGACCCTGATACTGTTGTTTTTAGTATGGATAGACCCTGTTACTGTTGAGTTTAGTATGGATAGACCCTGATACTGTAGAGTTTAGTATGGATAGACCCTGATACTGTAGAGTTTAGTATGGATAGATCCAGATACAATAGAGTTTAGTATGGACACTGATACTGTAGAGTTTAATATGGATAGACCCTGATACTGTTGTTTTTAGTATGGATAGACCCTGATACTGTTGAATTTAGTATGGATAGACCCTGATACTGTAGAGTTTAATATGGATAGACCCAGATACAATAGAGTTTAGTATGGATAGACCCAGATACAATAGAGTTTACTATGGATAGACCCAGATACAGTAGAGTTTAGTATGGATAGATCCAGATACTGTTGAGAGTTTAGTATGGATAGACCCTGATACTGTAGAGTTTAGTATGGATAGACCCTGATACAGTAGAGTTTAGTATGGATAGACCCTGATACTGTTGAATTTAGTATGGATAGACCCTGATACAGTAGAGTTTAATATGGATAGACGCTGATACTGTAGAGTTTAGTATGGATAGACCCTGATACTGTTGAATTTAGTATGGATAGACCCTGATACTGTTGAATTTAGTATGGATAGACCCTGATACAGTAGAGTTTAATATGGATAGACACTGATACTGTAGAGTTTAGTATGGATAGACCCTGATACTGTAGAGTTTATTATGGATAGACCCTGATACAGTAGAGTTTAATATGGATAGACACTGATACTGTAGAGTTTAGTATGGATAGACCCTGATACTGTAGAGTTTATTATGGATAGACCCTGATACTGTAGAGTTTAATATGGATAGATCCAGATACAGTAGAGAAGTTAAATATAAACTGGTTGAATTGAACTGCTAAGTTATAGACCACATGCTTCAAAAAGTAAGTAGCCATGCATTACAATTTCAGAATCAGACTCACACACACATGCATGCACATGTATGCAGACACTCATAAATGCACACACTCATGCATGCATGCACACACACATGGTCAATTGTGTACATTGCCATTTGTGCAGTTGATCAAAATTAAACAGACCTAGATTAGATTCAGCCACTTCATTTAGAAATCATTGAACAGAATCATGCTTGATATTAAAAAAAGCAACAGATAAAAACTGCTTCAAAACGGCATTAAACCCTACAAAAACAACAACATATTAATTTCCAAAATTCAGATTACATAGTAGTTTGGTACTATATGTGATCAGCAGTTATGGACCCCAAAAAGGGAGAGGTGTATGATTTCATTTTGTGGCCGTCTGCTACATAAATTTATCGTATGGTAGCCCAGACCCATAATTATTTCAGCCTCTGGACCCAAATAAATTTAGTTTCCTCGTCACCCTCCCCTCTCAGATTTTGCTGTCAGGAAAAATACTTCTTATATGGTTACTTGGACAGAAGTTTCTGTGCAAGTTTCTGTACTACATGAAGGAATTCAGTGCATTTCTTGGAGTTCAAAGGTCAAGGTCACAAAACTTAAATCTGTGCCATGGCTCAGTATGTTTGCATATAGCATTATTCCAGTACAATATTTTGAAGATCAGGGTCACCCTTGTGCATTCAGATTGATAGATGAACCCAATTTTGCATCTCAAATGCATCTCAAGTGTCTTGTCATTGTTTTTGTAATCTCCTGAGCATGAAATTCCAGAACTGCTTTGTATTCCAAAATTTGTATCTTTACTTTTAAATTATATTTATTTCTGCAGCCCAGGCAATTATAATAAAGTTGTATTTGTAATTCACTTGGTGGTGATGTACGGGTGGGAAATGTACATGCTGTATGGGTTCCTGTAACTCTTTGGGTACATGAATTAATACATACATAATTATACATATTTCCACTTGTGCTTACAGAGATAGAGAGATTCGTTACAAAAGTTCCCTCCAGAACACCATACTGGATGTGTTAAGGGCCAGGCCTGGTTGGCAGGAAGTGCCAGGGTAGGTAACTCTGCCAGCAGAGCATTACTAATCCATAACAATACATCCAGGTATTAACATCCCCTGCAGGTTTATTAGCTATATACATGTATTAATGAATTCACATTATCATATTGAAGCTACAAATGATCTATCAGAATCATTATATGTCTGTGTCTCTCTCTCTAGCGCCTAATTCACTAAATAACATGTGAAAGATTTTTGCCTCTCTGGCATCTAGTTTTGGTTAGCAATTTTTTTATTAGTTTTCTTTATGTATAAAACATGTGAAATTATTTTTGCAAAAACACAACATTTTTCATGAAATGGAATGAAGTTAATTATTCTTCTTAAACTTTTTTCTGTAAAGGATGGGTCTTCCATTGTTTGACATTTTAATATGTACACATTGAATAATATCTGCAGCCATTAGCTTCTAGTTTCTTACATCTCTTGCGTGTCAGATTTGAAGATGTTGCATGATTTTTGTTGTTGCTTAAAGCAACCATTATTTAACTATCCCAGTATTCAAACAAGTCTAAAATTTGAATCAACCTAACTTTTGCACATCTATCAAGCGTACAAGTTTTCGGCATAGTTCTGTCCAAAATTTGTCTCTATGTCTGTAAAGTAATTGTTTTATACCATACCAGGAATACATGTCATGCTTGTTGTTTAGAGGTGTCCTTTAATATTTCAAATTTTTAGCAATCAGTTTTTTGTTTCCATGAAACAATGTGTAGCATAAGTATAAAATTGATGATGCCGCTGATAGGGTGCTTGGTTAAGTACTGTACAAATTTAGATAGAGTACTTTTGTTAGGAATCTTCACAGATAAAAAGGGTATATGCTGGGTTACACTATAATTACCCAAGTCACCAAATTTGCCATGAAATGTTTTACTATCTAAAGTACCAGAAGAGTGTTGTATCATGGAATTTTATGTTAAGGATTTGACTTCTAGTCATTATTAAGTATTAACTAGTACTTTCTTCTGATTTTTTCCTCCTTACAATTTTTTTCTTCAAACCAATAGCAGTTTGATTATTGTCAATTCATGCATTGCTACAAGCTCCTTTATCATAAAATTTAACCCCTTCTTTTAAATGTTATGTTAGCAGATATCAGCAACTTCAAAGCAGAATATCTGTAGGCAGTAGCCACACACCACTAAATATTGAATCACTAGATATGCTTTTGTTATTTTTAATGAATCAGCATCTGAAATTAAGCACTTCTTTTATTTGTTGGTACCAACATTTGATATATTAGCTTCGAAGTACTCACTTTTTATCTTTTGTTTTGATTTGTGAATATATATTGTATCAGACTAGGTATGTGGATGCAGTTTTTGCATTAAAGTTTTCATTAAGTGCTTGGTGATTAGCTAATATATCATTATATATTTTTATATTATCTAGAATTTCAGTGTTGGAAATCTTTTAAAGGTAGACTTGGCCATCGGAAGACTAGCGACTGTGTCATTAAGATGGCATTATTAATCAAATAATTAAGTAATCAATCTAAAAAGTGCCAAAAACAATTATCTATAAAAAGTTTGGTAATAAATATTTTAGGAGGACATTTTGCCAACAGTTTTGAGAATTTTCCACTTACTTTTCTCATGGAGGAGCAAAGATGGTGAATAGTACTGAATTACAAACCTCAGAAAACATTGAAAAAGGGAAAGATACTTTTGCATCATCTAAAATCCACGCTCATTGTGTGGTTGTTTATAGTGATCAGTGTGTGCAAAGTAGGATGGTTTGGTGCTCTGTTGAAGTAGTTTATACCACTCACTGAATGTTAGTTTGGTTGTTTTTCTCTTAGAAAGTTTACAAAATGAATTACGGAGATAACTAGACCAATAATTGATACATATTATTTGTCCAGTAACTAACCCCATGTGTCAAAGTGTTTTTGTGAATTTCATTGTACACCGTAATACATTGATTGTCCCTGATTATGATTACAGTAGAAAATTTAATGAATCACAGATCCTCAGCTAACACCATGGATTCTATGTTGAACGCCATGAGTTTTGAGTCAGAATGTAATATAGTGTATAGTATTTTAATGGTATAATTGCAGACCAAATGCTGTTAATGCTAACACACAACAAGGAAACAAACAGGGGTAAGTTTTCAGGTCTCCAAAGGTGTGAGAATTCAATCTATTTTGCCTTCATGATACAGTCTCAGAAACCACATAAAAGAAAGAGGATACAAATCTATGGTACAGTCTGTCTATAGTCACTTAGAGAAAAGATATTAATTTTTAAATTATTTATAAAAGAGAGTGTTAAGTTCTTATGTGACCAGATTTTGATGTCAGATTTAGTAGTGTAAATTGCACTGCTTTATCAGTACATAATAATTTGTGGATGTGAGAGTGAATCAAGTTTATTTGTTGTGAAAAGATTTGACAAAACACAAGAATGACTTCACAGTTAAAATTTCCATTTTAATTTTGAGTCATATGGATAATATAAGATTACTATTACTAATAGACTATGCTGTCCTCTATCTTTTCATGTTTTTAGTCAAATGTATTTTTAAAATGTTTCAGGTTTGGTGTTTGGGGAAATTCTTAATTTCAGCATAGAGCCATAGATTACTATAATCTGAACCGAAATACCCTATAAAGCTAATATATAAAAGTAAAATAAAAGTGATAATTCACTGGAGTGAACTATAAATATTACTGCTGCATTGATAACATAATAAGTGTAAAATTGAAGTTATTCATAGACATTGATGTGACTGTGTGGTAAAAAGGTGCCTTGAATTAAAGCTAACCTCAGTTCAAATCAAACAAGGCTCTAAATTGTTTTTCTTCTTTCTCAGTGTGTTAATTTACTTTGAATTTGGAAGGAGAATATACTTAGCAATTTGAATCAAGTTTTCAATGTCTTAAATTATGAAATATTTTATCCAACACTGTTGCACAATTTGTTGAAGGTGGGATGGGGTGGGGTCATTGTCAATAGTTCTTCTATGGCTTGTTCTATCTCATTTGTATTACTTTCTCTGTATCATGAAGGCAGATCAATAAATTGTCTCTCATTCCCTATTTCATTTCTATCTCTCATGGGTTTTTACTGGTGCACCATAGGGACTGGTGAAGTCTGCACATAACCTGTCTTATCTATCAAAATTGAGTCAGTAAAACTGGCTAATGTAAGCAGGCAGTTGACTGATTTATATTAGACAGGGCCTAACACCCCCCCCCCCCCCCGACAGCAATGCAAAGGAGTTGGGATGAATAAGTATGGTACTAAAATATGTATGCTTCCTTGTACAGTATTATTATCTTTTGCATGCTGTTCTTGTACTAAAGTTTCTATATTATCATTATATACATTATGATAAGTTGTCCGACTGATTTGGATCTAAACCTTGTGTAATTTTTAAAAAATTTATTAAATTACTTTTCAATATCCTTAGTAAATCCAAAGATGGATAGAAAAGAACATGATTTTGTTGAATTTAGTTAAAAATTATTATTTAAATACCATCATGACCATAGCAACTGTAAATTGTCTGCATCATTTGACACAATAGACCATGATATATTACTTCACCGTCTCCAGCATGTATTTGGCATTCTCAATGCAGCCTTACTGTGGTTCAAGTCCTACTTGGTCAACAGGACACAAATTGTATATGCAAATGAAATACACTCCAGCCCAGTTGATCTATGTTGTGGTGTTTCACAGGGGTCTGTTCTTGGTCCTGTTCTCTTCATTCTATGCACTCAGCTGCTCTCAAGTGTCATAGATCATCACCCAGTGTCTCACCAATTGTACGCTGACGACACCCAAATATACATGTCTAGCTACCCAACTGAAGTTTTTGCTACCATCCAAGGAGTAGAGAGGTGCATTTCTGATGTGAAATCATGGATGACATGTAACAAGTTGCAGATGAATGATGATGAAATTGAGCCCATTCTGATCACAGCACAGACTTTCTCATTCACATCCTTTACCTCAAACAATAAATATCAGCAACACCAACATTAAATTCACAGTCAGTACAAAACCTAGGTGTTACTCTGGACAGTACTCTCTCACTGCACCATCATGTCATGAACATATGCAGGGCTGCATATCTTGAGCTGAGATGCATCAGCTCCATTCCCAAATATCTTTCAGTTGATGCCAATAAAACACTTGTGTGTTCATTAGTACTATCCATTTGATCAAGAATCAAACACAAAATTTGTTCTCTGTGCTACGTTTCACTGTCAGACTCCAGTCCAGTATACCTATCCAGCCTTACCCATGTGTACACACCAGCAAGATACTTACACTCCTCTTCTGACAATTGTATACTCATTATTCCTACTATGAAAACAAAGTCATATGGACAGCGTGGAATAAATTGGCCCTTGAAATTTTTTACAAAGAGACAGAGATAGCTTTCAAGAATGCTTTTAAAACTCACCTTTTGTGACTGCATGAACAAACTTAAAGACCTAGTAATGTTTCCAACCTTAAATATTTTCAGCGCTTTTATGATTTACTAATTTCATGGGTTTTGTTTTTTGTTTTTTGTGTTCATATCATTATAGATGTTGTAAAGTGCTTAGTGCTTCTAAAGACTAAGCACTATACAAAGTATTATTATTATTATTATTATTATTATTATTATTATTATTTCAATCATTTATATAATACATATATATTTATGATTAAAAAGATACATAGTAAAACATTTTTTGCGGTTAAAGGTTCAAGAAGGTCATAGAGTAGGTCTTACTGTTGACATTTAGAGTCAAAATGTGGGACATTTTCAAACACTTTATGAATATCACTTTTCTTAATTAAAGTATGATCATTCTTTCATTGTACAAAATGGATTTTTGTCCCAAAATAGCATGTGATCCATTATTTTTTATTTTTCATCTTGCCAATGAAAATAAAGGGATTGTGGTAACTAAACACAATAATCGAAGATGGAGCTGAACTAATGTAAATTTCAAAATGTTGTAATGCCAATATTAAAGTGAAACATTCCTTCTCATTGTTGAATAATTTTTTAATGCTTATTGAATATTTAGAAAAATAACACTGGATGATCATTACCAATTTTGTCTTCTTGAATCAAAACTGCTCCAATCCCAGCATCACTTACATCAAATGACATCTTAAATGACTAAAATGTTGAGCTGTAATAACTGGCACGCTTTTAAGCATGGCTTTTAACTTATCTAAAGCTTCCTGAAAGTTTTGATTCCAAAGGAACTTTATTTCAATTTTCTTGTTGAATAAATTTGTCAGTGGTTCAGCAATTATCAAAAAATTGGAACAAAATTTCCAATAGTATCCTGAATTTCTTTTTCAAGTATTTATGTTTGAGAGGGTTGATTCCATGTGGGTGTTGTTTCACAGGTTTATAATTTACAATTTCAAAGTCAATGACAATTTTTGTTTGTCCTTGTACAAATATCTGTAAATAAGAGCTCATATTCAATTAATAACTGTTTATTTCTTTCTTGTTGTTACAAATATGAAAAGTTCTGATCCAGATAATTTATAATTTCTGAATTCTGAAGATTTTTCACTCCAATATCAGTAGAATCCTATCATATTCCTTTACTTAAATCTTCAATGAGTGGGATAGGTACAACTAAATTAATTATCTCTTTCATATACTCCTTTAGCATATTTATGTGGCAAAGTTGTTTTTGTTTTGACCTCCCATGAGTATTTATGATGTAATCTAAATCATTTACTTTCCTGTCAACTGTGTAGGGACCATAATACGTGGCCTGAACCAGGCTGAAAACTCCTTCTCCTCGAGTTTTTATATCTTTACTTGATTTTTGTTTGGGTGGAGTGCAGATTTGCTCTTGCAATAAGTCATTGATAAGTTATACTTAAAATTGGAACCATAATCAAGAAGATTAATTTCAGTATCTTCATTAGAAAGACGTTTCTCTCTCAACAACATCAATAATCCATACACCATATGTCCAAAATCCAGCTCAAATGGACTAAAGCCTAGAGATTCTTGAACTGATTCCCTAACAATAAACAAAAGTAAATGAATGGTTTCATCCCAATCTTTACCCATATCAAAACAAGTATGACTGAATCATATGTTTCAAAGTCTGATTAAATTTTTTTTATGCCTCTTGGCTCTCATGATGATAGGCAGAGAATTTGAATTGTTGGATGCCTAAATCATACATAGCATGATGGAAAATTCCAGATATGAAGTTTGAGCCTCTGTCAGATTGGACAGATTTAGGAAGGCCAAACTGAGTAAAAAGAATCTTAAAGCTTTTACTATTGTTTTAGATTTTATATTCCTCAAAATAATTGCCTCTGGAAACCTTGTTGAAATCACATATAATGATCATTAGGTATTGGTTACCTGTCTTGGCCTTAAGTAAGGAACCAACACAATTAACCACAATTCTACTAAATGGTTCATCAAATGCAGGAATAGGTTGTAGATGAGCCTTAGGTATCTTCTTATTGGGTTTTCCTACCATTTGACAAGTATGACAGCCTTATCTTCTTATTGGGTTTTCCTACCATTTGACAAGTATGACAGCCTTATCTTCTTATTGGGTTTTCCTACCATTTGACAAGTATGACAGCCTTATCTTCTTATTGGGTTTTCCTACCATTTGACAAGTATGACAGCCTTATCTTCTTATTGGGTTTTCCTACCATTTGACAAGTATGACAGCCTTATCTTCTTATTGGGTTTTCCTACCATTTGACAAGTATGACAGCCTTATCTTCTTATTGGGTTTTCCTACCATTTGACAAGTATGACAGCCTTATCTTCTTATTGGGTTTTCCTACCATTTGACAAGTATGACAGATTTTTGGCCAATAAAAGCTAGTCATGATCTTGTGACAAGTCCTAAAGTAATTCCTAAATGACCAGCCAAAGGATTTTCATAGGCCAGACTAAGTATTTCCTGTCTGTAAGGTTTTGTAACTACAATTTGATAGTTCACTGACCACTCATCACCAGCCAAGGCTCAGAAAAACTGGACATTATTCAACAAATTTCTTAAATTTAATGTTCAGTAATTACCCAGTTGAGATTCTATTTATAACATAGTTTCTATTTCAGTGAAAATTATTTAGATAGAAGAACGAATAATTTCATTCATTCTTACAGACAGTGCACGTTTCATTTGTTGTATATAAAATATGGTCCCAAACAAAGTTGAACTAGTAAAAGTAGATTGTACTTTTTATACAAACTATGAATGAATATAAAAGCTTCCATCCAAATAAACAAAACATTTTATAATGGCAAAATCATTGTTGAAAACAGAATGATCAATGCATTGTGATGCCACAATGGTAGATACATTTCATATAGTACGTTTACCCTAGAATTCCCCTTTCAGAAAAAAACATTACATTGTTGCGATTTTCATGTAAAATAGGATTACTGTATGCAGAAATTCCCACATTCATTACATTGCATTTGTGACTGGATAGTTGCAGTATTTAACTAGAACAATAGATTGCACAGAAGATGTTAACAAATATCTATTTGAGTTGGATTTGCAGCCCATATACACTGCATAAAGAGCAGCTGTGGTTTGATAAAGTTCTGTCAGTTAGGAGAACCATTTATGTCCAAGTTTTTCTGTGAACATAGGTTAGTTTATTAGCTGTAACAGCTGCATGTCCAGTTATATCTTGAATGATACATTTTCATGTATTTTTTTCTATCAGTTTAGATACACTATATATCATCCTTCCCATGTATAACCAGTGTGTCATGCTAAACTAAAATTTAAAAAATTTGCCATAAAATTAAGAATTAAATAAAACGTTGCTGATGATATACTTTGTAATATGAAGACTGAATAAATAACTAAAACATGTGATAACTAAATAAACTTTTACATGGTTTAATTTTACCACTATATTCTATGTATATTGATTAATTTTTAAAAAAAAACATCCTAAAATTCCCTCATAATCAGAGAAATTTTCAAAGAATTTCAAAATATACAAATTAATTAATGACTGTCACTTGAATGTGACTGCCATCTCAATGAAAACATAAAACAAGTTATTCCTATGAAGCACTTTGAACTATACATAGCTGGTATAGTTAGTTAAATAACGTGTGGTTAATAATGCCAATGAAGACACCACTAGTGTAGCAAATAGCTATATACATCAAAATGGCACATAACTGGCTAATTTTTCCTAATTTGCACATGTATCTTATATACTCACTTATAAGTTGAAATTCAAACTGCAACGATCCAGATCTGACATTGCATACTGTGCTAGCTGATCTGGGTCCATGCAGTTTTTTCGGAGTAATCATTAGAACAAACAATATAGACCATGATCATGCAATGGCAGATCAGGGTGCATGTTGTTTGCAGTTGGACTGTGCTTGTGAGTATGTAATGTAAATTATTCAAAAGGCCAAAACATTTATGCTTAAGATTTTCCAGGAAGAAAATGCTGCAAGGAAAATAATACAAAAGATGCTGAAATTCTTTCTAAAACTACTGATACATTCTGAAGCAGTGTCCATTAAGTGGCCTCTGAATTAAATGTCAGTCTGAATGGTAAACTGAAGGTTTGAGAGAAAGACATCTTGTCTTCAACACCTGACATGCAAATGATAAGTTTTATTTATGGTATCATCTCTATTTCATTTCTGATCATGTATAACAGCATGCATGAAACTAATAAAACAAATACAAAGCCTAAGCAATCAAACGTGCTTCAACATAATGAAACATTTTAACAAAGAACAATGAGGAAATATACTGGTTCGAGCACAGGTGTCAGAATGAACAAATTTTGGATTCAACAAAAATATCATGCTGAGTAAGTGATGTGAGAGGATTTATTTTGGTAGGCTATGATTGTTTATGTTTGTGATATGAGATATTAGTAAGTCAAAATGTTCATACACTGCTTCCACTATCATACACATTTTTAGCATTAATTCATTCACCAATGTTATACCACTACCATACACATTTTTAGCATTAATTCATTCACCAATGTTATAAATACATACGAGAGGGGAACCAGTTATATGAAGTAATTCTGAAAATACTGAATATAAAAGCTGTATTCCTGTAGAAATACAAAAACTTTCTGGTGTTTTGTCAGTGGAAAAATTTAACTTAGTGTAAGAAATATCTTTATTCTTTTATGGGTATTAAAATATTTTGAAATCCAAACTGACTCCAAGTTATTACCTTGGTTGGTTGTTATTATTTTTTCTTCAGCACATTAAATGGATGAATTCCTCTAAATTTTGAAGCACTCATTTGCAGACTATCTCTTATATATATATATATATATATATATATATATATATATATATATATATATATATATATATATATATATATATACTGCCAATTAACTAATTTTCATGGGGTATCAATTTTCGTGGAAATTGTAATTGTAGAAACATGGAATTGAAAACGACAATGAAAAATAATTTATCGGTGATGGTGCAATACCTTGCTCCATCCATAGATTAAGTACATGTACTTGCATTGATCAAAATGCAATGTTCTGAAGAAACAATGAAAAATGATACCAGCATAAATGCCTATTTCTTAGTAGTTATTAATATTAATATAGATTATATATCACTAACTAAGTATTGCAGTGTAGATGTCTTTTTATCTAGTTGCATAATTTATTAATTACATCATCATCAGTTAAATCTTTTTTGCAACATAAGTGTACTTACGGAAATCTATGTTTATATATATATATATATATATATATATATATATATATATATATATATATATATATATATATATAATGGACATTGATACCTATAGCTGTAACAGCTACATGTCCAGTTATCTCATGAATGATACATTTTTATGTATTTTTTTCTATCAGTTAAGATACACTGTATATTATCCTTCCCATGTATAATTATAGTACATGTACCTGGAATTTTTATCTGTACAATTTTGATTTTACATTTTATTTCTTATACTTATACAACTACAAAAGTATAAATTAAGAGTTAAATTTTCACTTGAACTTTACAAGGGAAAATCTTTCAACTTAATGGCCACCATAAGAGTTTACATTGCAATTTTATAAAAGTATTTCAAGCCAGAATTGTTGAACATTATACAAAGCTGAGTAATGGTAATCTATCTACCTATCTATCTATCTATCTATCTATCTATCTATCTATCTATCTATCTATCTATCTATCTATCTATCTATCTATCTACCAGTGTATTTACCTAGATGAGCAGTGGCATAGAGATATAATATGGAAACCAGTGTTTTTCATGAAGATGAGCAATGGCGTAGAAATATATATAGGAAACCAGTATTATGGCATAGAAATATAATATAGAAACCGATATTTTCACCAGGATGAGCATGGTACATGTATATAAATATATGGAAACCAATGTTTTCACCAAGTGTTACAATGACAGAAATATAAGATGAAAACTATTCTTTTCATGAAGATGAACAGAGGCATATAAAGATAATACATAAACAAGTGTTTTAACTAACATCAGCAATGGCATAGAAATATATTATGGAAACAAGTGTTTTAACTAACATCAGCAATGGCATAGAAATATATTATGGAAACAAGTGTTTTTCATGAAGATGAGCAATGGCATAGAAATATATTATGGAAACAAGTGTTTTAACTAACATCAGCAATGGCATATAAATATATTATGGAAACCAGTGTTTTCACCAAGCAGCAGAGAGGGCGAACAGACCGAAACTATTTCAAGCAAACCAAAACTATTTCAGACAAAGTCCTAAAGGATTTCAAGCAGAGAGAGGGCGAACAGTCCGAAACTATTTCAGACAAACCAAAACTATTTCAAACAAAATCCTAAAGGATTTCAAACCAAAATCAATTCAGGCAGACAAAAAAAAAAGAGAATTGGTTTCGGTTTGTCACGCTATTGAGACTCTGTCTCCAGACAGACCCGGCACTGATTGTGTTTTGGAGACAAATTGAAAATCCTTGAAATCGCTAGCAATTTAGGATTTCAACCGAATATTTGATCAAGTCCGATATGATATCTTGATCTCGTGTCGTGCAAATTTATCGTTACAAATCCATGTGGAATTGACTGAGCGTGACTAAAGAAATTTCTAAAGAGATTATAATCCATATCACCGCCGCACCAAGTTTGCCAAATATTTCGTAGCGTATGTGTGTCTACTCCATTAAATACAGCAAGAATATTGCAGTTATCTCTGATCACTTTTGGTATTTGAGTGTATCGTTGAGTGACATATATCATATCGGTATTTTTATGCCTACCTCTGGAAAATATCCTAGCGGGATTCTTTTGATTGTCTAACATGACATCATCATATACGACTAATTTGTTAATACTTCCATCAATATCATCAATACTCGGTGCTTCGATGATATCGGTTATATATTCAGTAATATCCTCATCAATTTCTGATTTTGTTTTCTCGTTAAAATCCTTTGACACCTCGTTATAGATCTATATTGTGTGAAATGTAAGAAGCGTACTTGCACAAATGACTTGACGACAATTACAACTAAAAATAACAGATCAGCACTCTCTGGTAAGTGTGTACAATGTGGTACAAAGAAATTTAGATTTGTTTCTATAAAATCTGGAGATGTTTTTAAAAAAAACTAGGAGGTGATATTGCAGCCAAGTTAGTAAAATTACCAGGAACACCATGGGCAAAATATCTGGGAGAAAAACACCTTCCAGGGTATAGTTATTGTGGACCCTGGACCAGACTCGATATCCGACTCGATGATCAAAACCAACCCAAACCCGGTGAATATCCAATAAACGCTATTGATAAGGCGTGTCATGCTCATGATGTTGCTTATAAAAGCAGCAGTCTGCAACACAGACATATCATAGATGTGAAATTGATTCTATCACTGATAAATCCTTCAAAGAAAAGTTGGCTTCATGGTTGATAAAATCGGCGATGAAAAGTAAATTGATGTTGGGTGCTGGTAATTAATAGCATCATGGAATCTATTTATTATTCCCCAAAAGGATACCGGAGGGGTAAATCAGCAATCAGTAAACTCGCTAGCGCTGCAAATGTCAAAAATACAACAGCAGCGGATTGGTTATCCAAACAGGCGATATGGCAAATTTATCAACCACTGCCTAAACAAATTAACTTCTCAGATTTTGATGTCAGCATCCCTAATGAGGTTCATCAAGCTGATATATTATTTCTGCCGCATGATGCTGTTTACAAGTATGCGCTAACTGAAGTTGATGTTGCGAGTAGATACAAACAAGCAGAACCGCTAAAGACAAAGTCATCAACTGAAGTGGCTTCTGCGTTTGAAAGGATTTATCGACAGGGTCCTCTGCAATGGCCAAATCTATTACAAGTTGATCCTGGCAAGGAATTTCAGGGTGTAGTGTTATCAACAATAAAGCATCATAATGTCACTATCAGACGAGGACATACTGCACTACATCGTGATCAGGCAATTGTTGAACGATTTAATCGCACACTTGCTGAGTTATTTGGATATCAATACGCGGAGGAATTTATTCAGGATAAATGATCTCGTGAATGGGTCAAGAGATTACCTGGTGTAATTACCACGCTAAATAATGAGATTACTCGAAAAATCAACATGAAACCCAACAATGCGATTGAAAAAAGGTATATACCCATAAAACCACAAAATGATTTTTCAAAACAACCAATACTCAGCAATGTCATTGTTAGATATTTATATGAACCAGGAGAGCTTGAAGGTGGTAAAAAAAGAGCTACTGATCCTATTTGGAGTGTCACTACGCATAAAATATCTAGCAAAACATGATCTACGGGTAGACTGTCAGTCTATTGATTGGATTCAACTGCTCCTCAGGGTGGATTTACTAGTGAAAAATTACAAGTGATACCTGAGGATACTCAATTACCACCGCATGGTCTTAACTAGCACCTCTGCGTCTGTTGCACTCAAGACATGCTAACATCACATTATCTCTGGTATGACCTATGCTGCTATTTTTTCTGTCTATGGTAAATTGGGGGGAGGTCTTTATTCGACCAACACCAGCGCATTATGCAATTACAACTTGCGCAGTGATTATTCTGTTGTTGTTTTAGTGTAATTATAAATTCAGTATCAATGTCAAATTCTCATTTATTGTTTTTATCCTGCTGTTTATAACCAGAGAGTTTTCTTCTGATTATGTCATGGCTGACAATGTCACTGATCGTTGTGTCATTATAATCTAAAACAACTCTTTGAAGTTGATTTATTCTTTGCACTCTGGACACTGCAAGATAAACTAAATTCGACCACTCGATGCGATTATCTATGATCCAAACAATTATATTGGATATAGTCAACCTCTGCGAAGAATGTATCGTCGCTGCGTATCCTAGCTTCCATGGGGATTTTTCAGTGCACAATGCATCTTCGACAATTCGACAACACTGATATCAACCAACACAATATCATTTTTCATGAGAATTTGTTTTTCACTTTGTCCAGGAATATCAACTTTGATATTCTGTTTTTGTTTGCTCTTGGGTCTATAACACAGCGGCACTGGAAGTGTTGCAAATTTTTCTTTATGTGCGCTCAATAACTTCATCTGAAGTGTGTTGCTGAATATCTTTCTATTTGCCACTAACAAATTGTTTGGTCTCCACGCTTCCCAGAAATCATTTAATGGGGTTTCTGAAATTATTTAACGCGCTATTTCACACTGGATTCTATCCGGTTGTAATCTGATTAGTTTCTTAAACTCACATAATTCATTATCAAGTGATCTATGATCAGTATTAATTTCTTCATAATAGTATACAAAATTCTTCAGCCAATCATGTGGAGATTTCCCTTTAATTGGTGGTGGTTGACCATGATCGCCACACATTATCACTTTTGTATTCGCTAGCAATAACCATTCGAGAAACTATTGTAATACATCTAACGACACTGTGCATATCTCATCCCAAATGATGGTTTCAAGAATATATTTCTTGCCCATTTGATCAGGAGTCCATTCGTCATTTTTCCATTGAAAGAAGCTGTGATAAGTGCAAGCATTAACCCCCCCAGTGTGTCATCTCGTCTTCAAGTTTATTTGTTGGTGTTAGCACAATCATGTTTGATTTCCCTCGAAATAATTCAATTGCATGAGTCGTCTTCCCTGACCCACCACAGCTGTTTAGGTAACTGGTTTTATATCTACATAGTGGATCGGATATCGAAGGTGCATTAGATAGTTCTGATATCTAATTATTTTTCAAGTAACTGTTTAAAATCATAACATCTGCTGATTTGGAATAATCACATGGTATTTCCTTTTTAATTCTCCATGACCCCAACTCTCATCAGAATTTGTGAATTCGGCCACTGCTTCTTTATGTTTTATGTCTATATAAAATGAATCAGTGGCGACTCTAACTACGATGTCATGAAATCTTTTTATCATCAAAAGTAAATTGATTAAAGCATAAGCCAGCATAGACACCCTTAAGTGCGTATACTGAAGATTATATCCATCGTTGTAAGTAACAATTGTACTGAATTTTGTTTCATCGGACAAGAAAGCATCTTTACGATTGACATATATATCTCTAGATACTGCATCTGCGATTATAAAATCGTATTCAACAACATCTATAATTGACCGCGAAGAATATCGTTTGTTGTCATATTTTTTTCCACCTTGGGTGAATTTATCAATTATTCTTCTACTGAGATCTTTTGCATGTTTATTTCTAACTGCAAAGATCTCTTTGGACCACCTAACGATATATTCTTCATCGAGATCAGGAAATTGTTTTTTTATTTTCATTGATTATGATATCTAAACTATCGGGTTGTGGTAACCATACTTCAGTTTGTTTCCGATATGATATAATTGCTTTACTGACAATCAGCGATATTAGCATTGTACAATCAATCATATACCGTAATAACACTATTGGCATCCAGTGTTTTTCAAAGATGTGTCTACCAAACCAAACATAACAACACGGATGAAGTCCTTTAGCCAATTCAAATGATACCACATGAGCGAATCCGGTTAAATCAAAATCATAGCTACTGTTTATTTTTGTTTTTGATATAAAAAATATATTAGATATATAATATATCATATAATGAATTTTGAAAATATGAATGACATTATTAACGAGATTTCAAATTTGAAAAATCAAGGAATACAATTGTCAGATAAATTAGATTGTAATCAGATTCTCTCTGAATTTCATGATCTTGATGATAGCGCCAAGAATAATAGATATGTACTTGCCAAACAGTATGGATTGATCAAACGAATTCAGCGCGGGGTAAATGACTCGCTCGCATTTTGTAACAACATCAACAAATTTATCCCGCTATTCACTGCGATCGAAAAAGTCAGAAGTGAATTGGGCAAACAATATAAAATCAAACGAACAATAAACTTGAAAATTAAAACAATAAAAGAAATCATCAGACAGAGTGAAAATCACTTCCCCGTTTTGGTTACCTCAACACAGTAAATGTACAATATCCACGCGGTACAGTATATCTGTTTGCAGGTAAGTAATCCACGTTCTATAGACCAATTGATTAAATCACTGGGATAAATTGTATGAGTTGAAATTCTATAGACAGATATGCTTACTCAGATGGAATGAAAACTCTATAATACCTTCCAAGTATTGTGGTTTTTCTTGCGCGGTGATTTATCACCAACACGGAAGTAATGAAACACCATAGTGAAATTCAAAAGAATTTTGGGTGGGTGGATTTTATTTTATTTGTTAACTGCTGAAATATTTTCAAGATTTTTTTTTTCCATTGATTTTAGGTCATTTTTGTGGTGTTTTTGGTCATTTTTGTGGTGTTTTTATGCAATGATCATTAATGATCGACATAATTTCATGAAAATTGAGGGTAAAAACCCCAGGAATTCATTTAGAGAAAATCGATTTTGATGAAATTTATATCCTTGTCAGGCAGATTTTATGGTGTTTTTCATCGTGATTGTCGAATCTGCGATGCTTTTTTTCATTGATTTTTTACTGTTTTTGTCTAATCAGTCAACAAGATATCATGAAAATCGATTTTCTCTAAATGAATTCCTGGGGATTTTACGGTCGATTTTTATGAAAAAAATGAAATGCATAGCTATATGTGGATTTGCATTTACAATTTAGATCGTATATTAATTTATAATGATAGGTGAAGCCTTTACAACTAAATTAACTCGCAAGAGATTGGCTGCAATTAAGAGATTTATTCTGGTTCGTGATTCTGTTAGAAACAAGTTAAAAGCAAGACAAGAATTACAAACTGACTTCACATCGGGCACTGAACAGTTATTCAAACCAGTAACCACGGCTACTAAGAGAGTTATATTGGGAGAGACTGTTGATGAAGAGGGTAGAAAAAAGGGTATTCTCCCGTTGTTAAAACAGATAGCTGGAGATAAACAACAGGGTGATGTTAGTACAAAAAAAAGAATGTTTCTTTAGTGGATAAATTTACTGAAGGAGCTTAAACAATAATAAAACAATTTTAATTATTAAAACAAAAGGATTATCACGCTTGTGGTGATTTTGCTGCTAAAAGTTATCATTCAAAAAAGGGCTTTTAAAAGACGAGTATAAAGATAGTATAATATCATGCGATAACTGGTTTGATGGGTTATATAAATAAACAAAGAGATTGATCATTTAGATAAAAGGGAGTTGGGATATAAAGAATTTAAAAAAGGAATTAGTAATTATGATAAACAACAAATAGAAGAACGACAAATAGAAATAGAAGAACGACAACAAGAAAGAAAACGTCCAAAACCAACACGGAGACAAGCACGAAGACAAAAAAACAAGAACTTCAATGGGATATACCACTTGAAGATGATTTAGAGGGGAACGTCAAACACCAACACAGAGACAAAAAAAAAAAAAGAAGAACCTCAATGGGATACATCACTTGACCGACTCAAAGATGATGATGATGATGAAATTTTTAGGTATTTACAAGATCATGAAAAAAACACACAAGGTGCAACTGGTGAAAAATTCACAAGTGGATATCCAAGTGAAGCCCGAAACTCTGTTCGAAATTGTTTCGGGTAGTGGTCTAGTTCGTTGTCCTAGTAATATTCTCGGGGATATATCACAGTTAGAAATTCTCGTAGGAGGGAAACGAGCTGGAAATAACTCACCGGAAATAATTAATGAGGCCGCTGATATTTGCAGATGACTATTTGAGGGTAGTATCATGGATATTTGTGTATATCGAGAGTTTATTGATGAGCTAGCGGACGGTTATCACAGTGACTAGTCACTGAAATTACTAGCAATGAAAATACGTAGGATTGGAAATCGTTTACGATGAAAATCCGTAGGAATTTTGCGATTAGATAAATGTCATTTAAATAAGATGATCATACACTACAACCACAATAAACCAACCATGACTTACGTAGTAAACTCACCATTGCCTGTTTATAGAGCGTACTATGGAGATGTTCTCGGCAATTCCATTGCAGGGTTATTTGCAAGAATGGCTCCAAAAATAGCACCAATCGCAAGACAGTTATCAATGAAAGCTATTGATGTTATTCGTGATAAGGGTATTAGTGCTGTTGGTGATGTTGCTGGGAAAGCATTTTCCGTGGCTAAAGAAAAACTACTAGTGTTAGTTCGGCAACGAAAGAAACCAACAATGATGAAGTCATCAATGGTGACAAAGTCACTAGGACCACTACCATCTACGGAAATTATGCCTGCAAGTATTAGCAAAATAATAAATAACACAGTGGATCAGAAAATAGCATCACTGAACAACGATGGATATGACATTCAGGGAAATATTACTGCAAATATAGCGGGAAGTGGTTTGAAATCGCGAGCGAGATCAAGAAATATATGATAAAATGTTCAAATCGGTTCCTGACCCAGCATTTGATATGGACGCCCCAGTACCCAAGAATGATTCTGTATGCGATTATCAATTCTATTCCTATCATGCAGTACAACCGGATCTTCGATCAAGAATCGAACTTCAAGTCCATGATACCAGCATATACTTTCTACCTGCTGAAGCATTTATCGAAGTAGAAGGAGAACTCGTAACAAATGATGCTGACCATAATGATCCACCATATGCAGATGACCCAAATATCCAAGTTGGCTTTGTCAAAAATGGTATCATGGCGCTATTCGAGAGTGCTAGATATATGATTGATGGAAGAGAAATTGAATCTATAGAGGTTGATGTTGCCACAACAATAGTGGGGTTAGCAAGATATTCTGATGATTATAAAAGATCAGCAGGTCCATCTATAATGTTCGCAAAAGATCTCACTGATCATGCTTAACACGTTCAGTATACTAAATTGCTGACACCACAAGCTACTGCATCTGATCAGCAAACAAAAAGCTGGTTCTCTTGTACATGAAACAAGACCAGCTGTTGCCTTTGATATTATAAAAAGCATTAATCCTAATCACAACTTGGGGTTTGCAACATGTGTAACGATGTTGCAGGGACAGCATCGACAATTCTCATGCGCGATTCCACTGCATCATATTTTCGGATTTTGCAGAAATGTTAGATTAGTTATATATGGAGCGAAGCATACAGTAGTACTCGTGCGAAAGGGTAGTGATAATGATGCAATCTGGCATGGTGTTGGTGTTCCTAATGGTAAAGTCATTATATAAAAACTATCATTGTGAATGCCAGTAATGACTCCATCAATCACTATGGAAGAAAAATATACTATCATTTATGAATCATGGAGGAAAATCATTGCTATCATGGCTAACAACAACAACGGATACCATGGATTCTAATATTGATGGTACACTTACATGGCACCTGGCATCAAAACAAGGTGTTTCAGCTCCATGTCATATATTTATTGCATTACAGAATACTGCGTGATTAAACTCTCAGGAACGGAGTCATATGATATTTGATCAATTAGGTGTTAATGAAGTATCATTGAGGAAAACGGCCAACAAGAACCATCTGAGGATATACTACTTGATTACGGAACCAACCAAACTGCACATGTGTATCATCATTTGTTGACATTTATGGGATGTGATAATGTGGATACTGGTCTGCAAATATCACAATTTGATTTTAATATTCGATATCCCATCTATTACTTCTTGCTGGAACATCTTGATTTAACCAGACAATCCGTAGTTGACATACACTTCAGAGCTTGTGTAGCTCATCCGGCTGCTGGTGGTGTTGTCACTATCCCGAATTACAGAGCAGTTGCTGTCATTCTCAGTGACAAATCAATGCTACTCGAAGGTGTTGGTGGATGAATGAGAGTAGTTGATGCACCAGTGGAAAATATGTAATGTAACAATTAGATCAATCTGTTATTAAATAAAATGTCGTACAGTCATGTTAGTGTTACGTTAACTACTGGTCAGATTAAAAAATTTCAATCGGAATCAGCTAAAAAATGTGGAACTACGATATCACTGAAACACAATCAAATGTCAGGTGGGCAGAATAAATTGTCATTGACAACTCGTCAGATAAAACACTTCAATGATGCCATCAAAGATAAAAAAAGGTGTTCAGATCACCCTCTCTGCAGCTGCGATCAAAAACATGATAAAATTAGGTGGTGTATTCCCACTTCTTGCTACGATTCCAGCATTAATTGTAGCTGGTAAAGCCACTGTGTTAGGAGCTGCTGGAGCTCTTGGTGCAAAAGCAGTACATAGTATGAACCAATAAAAGGACAAGGGATACACAAAAAAAAAGGAAAGGGTATAAGACTACCGGGAACTCCGTATTCATGGTACAGTGGAAAGGGCCTGAGACTAGGAACAGTTTACTAACAACAATCTCACAGACATTGTCGCCGATGTCAAATTTTGATTTAATCGATGCTGCTAAAAAACTAGCGATAAAACACTTTAGAGGTGTTTTTATGCGAGATCAAAATTACCACAACAACCAAACAACACTGAAACCGGTATCATTAATCTCGATAACAGCAACGGACCTGGAACTCACTGGGTTGCATACGCGATTGATCTGCGTGCAATTGTTTATTTCGATTCATATTGGTTAGTACCACCTAAAGAATTTATGTGTTATATAAATCGCATAAAAATTCCTATCTGGTATTCCACGCTACCAACACAGAAAATGAATGATCTACCAATATGCGGCATAGAAGTATTAAATGTCCTCTACGCTATTTCATCATCGGGACCCCCCCCCATAAAACTGAACATGAATATACAAATAATGGCTTTTTAGAGAGAAATTATATAAAATAACATGATTGATATTTGGGGAAGATCCCTCTTAAGCCTGAAAAAACCCACCATGGAAATATCTGCAACCGGTGATGTAAAAAAATAATCGAAGATGAAATATCCGAGATGCTAAACCTTGCAAGTGTTGATCCCAATGAAATAGTTGTATTTCAAGATCGTCAGGGTAAATTGAAAACTAGCAATGTTTCCCTGGATGATATTTTAGTTAAATGACGTGTCGCAGTAGAAGATACTATCGCATTGTTTTCCAAGGAGGGTAAACTCAAACCGGGTGTACTTGTTTCAACGCTCACAGATAAATCAACAGTGCTCAGTGATAATTATTCATCAGCGATAGAATTATTAAAAAAACTACGTGATGAATATAACGGTCATGTAAATGCGTTTACGGCATTACAAAAAGCTATTAACACTTTTCAGGTCCCCTTAAATGATTTCTTTGGAGATCCACCGGTTACTACACCACAACTCACGGAGATAAAAGCAACCATTGATAATTTGATAAAATTGCGATCAGATTATGATACTCATGTATCTCAATTTACTACACTACATAAAAGCTTTAACAGGACCGATGACACCATTGATAAATTTTTTGTTTAAAAATATTCGAAACCCGATGATGTTAAAATAGATCTCGCAGTTATTATCACAAAACTCTATGAAATAACAGCGATTAATCAGCGATTAGGAGTTATTTGCGAAGAGAGATCATTTTCAGATGCAATCGCGGAAATAAGAAAGTCGATCAAAGATATTAAAGAGACCAACGATTCCATGAAGGATGATCTACCGAGGATGATAGAAAAACTTGAAAACATAAAAATTCCTCATGAGAAAACCAACAACGTAGTATACATGATTCAACATGGATCATTTACGTGGACACCACAAAATAACATATTAAATATCACCGCGACTGTCAAAGGTATTTATCGATTAGCACTAGTGTCGCCGACTCAATTCAATATTTCATCAACGAGTTCATCTGGGGTCAACAATATGATATCAACGATCATCGACAAGGAAACAATTGAACAATTCACAATAATATCTACTGATAATAATTTGGCTAGGGTTTCAGTAACATGGTATGTGGAATTCGTAGCGGATTTAAGTAAACAGCTTAATTGAAAATGCTAGCGTTTTTATTGCTAGCAATTTGAAATCTGTTGTAATAAATAAAATGTCATCATTGGCAACATCACAGCAGTATCGCTATGATCAGGTCAGAGAATTTCAAACTAAACTCAAAACACTCACTGAGGAGTACCAAACAAAAATAAAAAAATACCGACAAAGAATTACCGCAGTTGACGTTACCGTGTACTTGTTATCAGGTGTAATTACCGGAGCTGGTATTATACTTCCACGGTGACATAGGTTGCTCTGATAGCTGTTCCAATTGGTATATCAGCGGCGACAACAATCACTGGAATAATTTCAATAATAACAAAAAAAATACCATCATGTAGCCAACGCAAACTGCAGGATTACGTAGTTAAGTTTCATGTTGTGTCAACCGCATACTCGCAATTATCCTCGATGATATCGTCCTCCCTCGATGACACATTAATATCCAATAGTGAGTTTTCAGTGATGGTACGTGTTTATGATTCCGCGATGTCAAAATTAGAAAAACAACACGAATATAATAACAATGGCAACATCGCAAGAACTACTTCAACGAATAGCGGAAAATTCAACCCCAGTGAAAACCAGCATGATCTTAATAACCTCAACGGATCCTGAATTCAGTGTGAATGTCCCTTCTGCGATTCCGGTGAAGGAGATAGCACTAGCAAAATTACGAATGTGTCACAGTTGGCCTAACATTAGATCAAAATCAATGGTGGTCAACAACTGAATAATTTCCTGGTGTTTGCGAATAAGAATAAACAAGACGGGACTCCAGACTAGAACATTGTTTCCATACCATCTGGGTCTTACCAAATCGAACAAATCAATAACGAATTTCAGCGTAGAATAAAATCCATTACTGGAAAAGAATCGAAAATCGCTATTACAGTTCATGAACCAACACTATCACCCGGGTATGTTGTAGATATCTATCAGAGCTCAATCAGAACCGTACTAGGATGGCCTGAAATCCCACCTTGACAAGAAACCGTTAATATACCACCTGAACCGAAAAAATCTGATTATGTTTCTGATAGGGAGGAGTATCATGGGGCTCATATAGAATATGTAGAAGTATACCTCATATCGAGTTTTTTTGTTTTAGATGGAAGTGAAAACGATCGATGGCTTATACCATTACAAGAAAATATTACCAAACATTTCACAGAAATAAAAATGATTTTGAAAAATTTAAGAATTATTTAATAAAATATGATCTCTCCCGAGATGAATATATCAAGGGTGTAGACCGATGTAACAAAATTATTGCAGACATGGAAACACATAATTTGAAAATTATTCAAAAATATTAGGTCATGATAATCCTAAAACGAGAACAGAGTCTGCAAAAAAACATATTATATGGGAACATACTATCCCCGATTTTAAGTTTCCAGGATATAACCTCCCAGAATTAAAAAGATCTGTCAATGATACCATCGATGATGGGTTTAAAAGGATTCACGACGCATGGAAAAAAATAACACAACCACCTATCCTCAAACATAATAATGACCCAGACGGTGGTGGTAGGCATATCTCTCCTCAAGATGTGAATATATCCTCGGTGATTGCAATAAATCTAGTATGTGATGCTATCAAAGGAAGTTACCAAATAAATCTTGAAAGATCAAATCAAGCACAGCAAGGATATTTTATATTCATTTGCACCAACAGCTCCACCCGGATTTCTAATAATTGAAGATCCAACTAATCCGGTCTATATGCAATGTCATAATGATTCATTAATGAGAATTAATTTTAAACTCACTGACCAATCCAATAATTTGATTGATTTACAAGAAGATAATTTACAAATTAGTCTGTTTGTGAAATCCTAAATTTCTAGCAATTTCAAGGATTTTCAATTTGTCTCCACAATACCATCAGTGCCGGGTCTGTCTGGAGACAGAGTCTCAATAGCGTGACAAACCGAAACCATTTCTCCTTTTTTTTGTCTGCCTGAATTGGTTTCAGTTTGAAATCCTTTAGGACTTTGTTTGAAATAGTTTCAGTTTGAAATCCTTTAGGACTTTGTCTGAAATAGTTTCGATTTGTCTGAAATAGTTTCGGTCTGTTTGCCCTCTCTGCTGCTCACCAAGATGAACAAAGACAGAAAAATGAAAAACTAATGAAATTTTCATTAACTTTATTTCAAGTACTGCAGAATATACCACAAATCGTTTTTGAAATCACTTGGGTTTGGGGATGATGTGCACTCACATGTGAGTGTTGTCATTTTTGGCATACATGAAAGCTAACATGAATGATTCTCTATTTTATGTTATACATGAAGTTCTGATTTGTATAGATACATGAAGAACCTTTTATCCAGCAGATCATTTTGGTCCAAACAGAAGGTGTATAGATTTCGACCATTCATAATTTATCCGAACTTTCACTTGCATCTCTTAGGCATTGCTCTTTGTTATACATGGAAGTTGAATTGAATTGAACATAGGAAGACTTTTGTCTTGGTATTAAACAGGTTTAAAACTACCACAGGTTTCTTGCATGACTCTTTTTTAAAATTATGATTACATTGTAAATAAATTTTGACCGTGTATTGGCAATATATAGTTCTAATTAAAATCAAACAGTTTTATAAAGAGGGAGAAAACTAAATTATATGTATATACCATTCATATGTGTGTACAAAATGACTACTAGAGGACGTAAACTGGATTCACATTTAGGGACCACTCATTTTTTTTTTCAGGGTTGGGGAGGACTTAAATGTTCTTTCAAACCAGAATATTTTAAATTCTGTAAATAATTTGTTCAAGTAATATAATGAATGTAATTAATTTCATTTTTGACAATTCAAAGCAAGACATTTTCTTCAAACTATTTGGGTGCCAGAATTTTTGCTTAAAAAATACCTCTTGTTACATGGAAGTAATAATTGTATGTTAGCCCTACTACATTGTCTATAATTTTTATCTAAATTTTTGGGGGGTTTATTGAATAAATATTGTTAAAAGTAATAATCCTTTTTCCATAATAATAATAATAATAATAATAATAATAATAATAATGCTTTATTTATAGAGGGTGACTCATTAGTCAAGGACTATTCTCCCTTGAGGCCCTCTCAATGAAAGTATAACAAATGCACATTGTGTGAAGAAGCAATAATTAGTGCTTATATTAGCATGTTTCATATTAAAATACTAAATTCCATTATCTGTTAGAAACACATGCATGCTCCTGATATCTCTTCTTAAATACTCTAATATTTTCAGCCGATTTTACATGTAGTGGAAGCTTATTCCACAGAACTGTACCAGAGTATTGAAAACTCTTTTTGAATTGCTCTGTTCTTGGTTTTGATACTAGAAGGTTTCCATGTGAGATTGATCTCAACTGGTATTGTGTTGAAAAAGGCCTGAATAAGTCCTGAAGATACTTAATGATTCTTTAGTAGAGATTTTAAAATATCTTTATAACAATAGAAAATTGTTTTTACTAGCGATTGGAGGACAAGAATAACTGAGTTTAACTGATTGATAATGGATGAAAAACTAGACAGTATGAGAAATTCTTAAAAAATGCTTTCATTCTCATTATATATTTCCTTGTAGACAGAACACGGCCCCCAACACTAAGGAGACTGGTAAAGCTGGGTAAGTTTCCTCTATTACTGTGTCTCTACTGTTGAACATCTGTGATGCGTTACTGTTATAATTGGATTGAGCAGGAGTAATAGCTAATAGGGAATGAGACAAATAAATATTGGTCTGTGTTTGTTTGGACATATACTGCCAGGGAATGAGACAAATAAATCTCAGTCTGTGTTTGTTTGGATACATACTGACAGGGAATGAGACAAATCTCAGTTTGTGTTTGTTTGGATACATACTGCCAGGAAATGAGACAAATAAATCTCAGTCTGTATTTGTTTGGATACATATTGCCAGGGAATGAGACAAATAAGTGTGTTTGTTTGGATACTTAAGTGAATTGTGTTACTCTCTCAGATGCAGTAGATGATCTCACTGGACGGAAGTTTTGTCTCATTTGTATTAGAAAATGGTTATATAAAGTTATCACATTTCCATTGGCAACAGGTGCAGCAGCATCAATGTTAGATTCTGTGTTGAAGTTTTTGTAAGTCAAACATAGTGGGATACATCATAAGCTGTTGTTCACTCAGTCTTGGTGGGAATAAATCATACTGTACAGTCACAAAAATAATGGGGGGGGGGGGGGGGCTATGTTATAGCATGTTCAATCAACACAGTGGGAATATACAGTATTGCATGTTGTTCAGTCAGACATAGTGGGGGTACATTATAGCTAATTATTCAAGTCAGATGTGGGGGTATGGGTACATCACAGTATGTTGTTCAGTCAGCCATAGTAGGGGTATATGATATCATGTACAGTTAGTAAGTGTGGTGGTACTGTATACAATATTGTTTAGTCAGGCATATTGATGGTGCACCATACCATCTTGTTTAGTCATGTATGGTAATAGCATGTTGCTCAAGAAGAGTGGTGTGGTTCAGCGAGGCATAGTGGTGATACATCCTACCTTGTTGTTCAGTCAGACTTTGTGGGGATATATCATAGTATGCTATACAGTAAGACATAGTGGGATTACAACATACCATGTTTTTCAGTTAGACATGGTGGGGTATTATAACATGTTGTTCATTCAGACTTTGTGGGGATATATCATAGTATGCTGTACAGTAAGACATAGTGGGATTACATAGTGTTGTTCCGATTATCAGTTATAATTGAACATCAGTTGGTTGAGCAAACCAATAAGATAATCAATTGTGAACTCTGTAATTGATTGTGTGTAAAGGGAGACTACTTTTTAGGTATGCAAAGCACAAAGGTTACTAAAACTCCCAGCCACTAAAGTTGACCTGAAATTTCTTAATCCCTTCACAACTATAAATTGAAAACCTTATGATTCATAATTACGAACATATAGTCATTATTACATGGTCAAGTTGTTAACTTGTTGAGTTAATAAATTTAAACACATTTTGTTGATTTGTTTCAGTTAACACATTAACCCCTGGAGGTTTTTGCTGTTTTCGCATGAAATGCGAGTAGGAAACACATTTTGGGGACTATTTCTGAATACATCGTAATACATCGATTTCCAAACAATAATCCATTAGACAAATGGCTACTAATGCTAAAGAAAAAGTTTTGCATTGGTTAGTTTGCTGGCGCATGAGCAGAAGGGCAAAAATCGGACTTTTTTTTTTTTGTTTTTACTTAACAGACCCATAATTTTCATATGGAGAAGACTCTTTATTCAAAATGGCCATCTTATCCTACTTTTTGCACAGGTTCACCTGTCTGTGTGCATTTCAGACTGGTCTGCCGTAGATCTGAGGTCATAAAATCTAAAATCTGGACACAAATTCGGAATCCGACCATAGGCGATTTTTGGATGAAAAAAAAACGGGTCCAAAAACTTTGGTTTTTCCTTCTGTATTTTGTAATGCAATTAAAATGTCCAGATTACTTGCTATCATTGTAAAGCTACATCTGTCTACTTTTCAATGATACCACCCACTTTAGTGTATCCTGTATGACCTTGACGCTACAGACCTTGGAAGTAGGCTACTACCTCATGCCCCGTAAAGTCGTCACTAGGGGTTAATGTGTTAAATTGCAACATCTTTTGTTGTATTTATAAACAATGATAAACAAGAAAAACATGCCCTTCTATACTTTAAATTATAGACACATCACATGTGAATGAAAGAATTTCGGGGGATTGTAGCAGTATTTCAGTTATATATGACTGATCAGCCATAAAAAGTTGCATTCATTTAACAAAGCTGTAGAACAAAAGTAACACACAATGTAATATTATTGTCAGGTTAAAATATACATGTCATTAAAAGAGATTACTTCTGTACATTTATAAACACATTAAACTTATGATCAAAGATATATCTGTGTAACAAAAATTAAAATGTGCTCTTAGTAACCGATTATAATCAATGATCAGTTGGTTAAGTGCGACCGATTATCGATTATGAATTTCTGACTGATTCCCATCACCAGAATTACAATCATACCATGTTTTTCAGTTAGACATGGTGGGGATAGATCATAGTATATTGTACAGTCAGACATAGTGGGATAAATCACAGTACAGTATGTTGTACAGTGAGATGGGGTTGGGTGGGTTATATTATTATGTCATATTATGTTGTACAGTCAAACATAGTGGGGATTGATCACAGTATGTTTATTCAGTCAGACGATGGGGATACATTATATTATGTTGTACAGTCAGACAGTGGAGATACATCATATTATGTTATTCAGTCAGACATAGTAGGGATAAATCACAGTATATTGTACAGTCAGACATAGTGGGGATAGACCACAATATATTGTACAGTCAGACAGTGGGTATAGATCACAGTATGTTGTACAGTAAGACGATGGGGATACATTATATTATGTTGTACAGTCAGACATTTGGGATACATCACAGTATGTTGTACAGTCAGACAGTGGGGATACATCATATTATGTTATTCAGTAAGACATAGTAGGGATAAATCACAGTATGTTGTACAGTCAGACACAGTAGGGATAAATCACAGTATGTTGTACTGTCAGACATAGTGAGGATAGATCACAGTATGTTGTACAATCAGACAGTGGGGATACATCATATTATGTTGTACAGTTAGACAGTGAGGATACATCACAGTTATGTTGGACAGTCAGACATAGTGGGGATAGATCACATTATGTTGTACACTTAGACATAGTAGGGATAATAACATGATGTTGTACAGACAGTGGGGATACATCATTGTATGATGTACAGTCAGACATTCTGTAGATACATCATTACATGTTGTATAGACAGACATATTCATTGGTATATCATAACATGTTAGGCATAGTGTGGATGAATATTCACATGTTGTCTAGTCAGTCAGACATAGTGGTGGGTATATCATAGCACAACCAGGGGTAACTAGACCTGAGGCTTACTGGTGTGAAAATCAGAGCCTTACAATGAACTGCAACTCAATCTCAAGCCAGGTTGTATGTGATTTACTATATTATTATGCAAGGGTGTTAATCTTGTCAGAGTTTTAAAACATGCTTAACTGATGGTCTGACTCCTTTGCCAATTTTATTACCTGTACAAAAGCTTCAAATTTGGACTTATAATCTCACCATCTTTCATGCAATATTAGTGAAATATTTTACAGATCAAACTTTACCCACTAATAAAGTGGTAGAATTATTGAAAGAATATCTTTGAATTTATGGAATATGCTAGTCATTGAGCATGATTAGGGATATTTTCATTACTCACTACTTTCAGCATACTTTCTGTTTGCTTCTCATGGTAATCTTCCCACATCAGCTCTGTTAAAAAGTTAGTCTATTTGAATTGATTTAAGTTTTCGGGGTTTTGGTGAGAGGGAGTTAACAAGAATTACTGTGATTTCAGGGCCAAACCATGCATATTGTACCTAATGAATTTACAGCAGACTTATTGACCAAATCTTTCTGCAAAGTATTTCCAAGACCACTTTACCAAAATTTCATGTGCATAATCTAACAGGCCTTCCTCACATTGAACTTTGAATATTCAGTCTTATTGACTGAGATATCTTTTAAAGCATAACTTTGTTATATTATGACCAAACTACACGAAGCTAATTTGGATTGCAGTACTGAATTTAAGATTAGAATTGGCAACATGATTGTCACAGTTCAGTTAAAAACACCCCAATGCAATATTCACCCATTCCCTAATACTGTAATAGTCCTGCTATGCTATCATTTCAGCCTTCAGTGGTCTAAATTCTCACCCTATACAATGTGCTCCTGCCAGTATATTTTATGTCTCCTGCAAATAGCATAAAATTAATCTATTAAATAAACATCCTGTCACATAATAGAAAGCCCTATTACTCAAAAGACAGATTTCATACCTCTTATTCCTTATTTAAGCTAATCCAGAATAATTACTTACTCATGTAGCTATTATCATTGGTACCTGGCTTGCATGACTGCTGGTGCATGACCTTTTATGTGTGTTTTGTCATTGCAGTGACATAGTCACCTGATTGGTCAGCATTTGATGAAGTCTGTATAATTTTTTTTTTTCAATAAAAGAAAATGAGGCTTGTCAAGTTCTGCATTTCTGAAGATATTTTAATGAAATTCTGTCCATATTTGTATCATAAGTAGACATAATGTCATGTACCAAACCCATATTCCCATCTACTAGGTCATATCAAGAAAAGTGTAATTTTGTGAATTGTCTAGGGTACAATTTTTGAACCGCTAGAGTTATTTTAATGAATTTGTAGCCAGTGATATATACACTTTACCATACTATACAAATGCCTCCAGGGGCCCCGAGTGGCAGAGTGGTCTAAAGCACTCTCCATTACAGATCACTGCCATATCACCTCTGTCTGTGTTTGTTCGAGTCTAAGATTCAGCCAATGTGTGTATGTGAGAAAGCTTGCCAGTAGCTTTTCGTGGGTTGGTGGTTCTTTCTGAGGCTTTTCACGGGTTCTTCCACCAATATTAATACTGGCTGCCATGTATAGCCTTTCATGTGCTGAATCATGGCATTAAACCTTTCAACAACAACAACAACAAATGACTCCTGCCTCAGAGTAGGCTCTCTGCATGCACATGGCTGTAGAATAGGCTTCCTGCTTGTCATATGAGGCAACTAATGCAAACCATGTACCCTGTAATGTATCTTGATGAAGTTATAGCTGAGAAGGTATTGGACACTCAAAAAAGAGTGGTTTATATGAAAAGTATACTTTGTATTTATAGAATTTTACCCTTTTTTTTTGTTGCTTTGTTATGTATGTCTTATTTTAAATATTGAAACATACTCAGCATTCTTTGTTTGGAGACATACAGACATACATGCATACATGCATACAGACATACATATGCAATCTGTCTGTCTGTCTGTCTGTCTGTCTGTCTGTATGTATGTATGTATGTATGTATGTATGTATGTATGTATGTATGTATGTATGTATGTATGTATGTATGTATGTATGTATGTATGTATTATAGACTTAAATGGCATGCAGCACAGATATACAGACATACATACACTGCATGAAGATGAAGGTGACAGCAAGGAAAAATGCAAAATGACTGAATAATGAAACTTGTCCAATTATATATCATGACAACACAGTGTTTCAAATATCAAAGCCATTTTCCCTGACATAGGGTCAAGGTTATGACAAGAGAAGATGTAAGTCAATGGTATTTATCCAGGTTTTGGTGTAACATTTGAACAAATGAAAAAATTCCAGTGAAACAAAAGCCTTTTTGTTTTTGTTTTAACTGATTGTGTCGTGTGAATCGAGTCATACTCTACCACAAGTTTCTGATCACATTAAAGAGTAAGGCAATAACATATTTTCTTATCCAGGCTGTGACCTTTTAACCTCAACAGATATTTTGATGAACCTTTGTTATTTGGAATATGGTATGAGATGGGCACAGTACTCATGTTAATGTTGGGCTGTCAGTATTTTATCCTGTTAAGCCAACTTGCCTGTTTAATTTGTAAATTCATGGTATATTTCTCCCCTGTATTTTTTGTATCACCCAGTGGTCCTTCCATCCATCAATTTGTTTTTCCACCACCTTTTCGTTTATGCTCTTTAACTTTACAACTGTAAAATATTAAGGGATGCAACTCATTTATGTGATTAGGGTTCTTATTTTCAATGTCAAGTTTGTAGCTATTATTTTACGTTTTCCCTCACACTTTGTTCTCCACTCTATGACTTTGAAGTCATTTAATATTAAGGTTTGCAGATTGGTATATTTACACATCATCATTAGACTGTGTGTTGTGAATCATATTGGGGAGTCCTATCATAAAGGTCAAGGTTATGACAGATTGGTATATTTGCACATCATCATTTGACTGTATGTTGTGAATCATATTGGGGAGTCCTATCATAAAGGTCAAGGTTATGGCAGATTGGTATATTTGCAAATCATCATTAGACTGTGTGTTGTGAATCATATTTGGGGAGTCCTATCATAAAGATCAAGGTTATTGCTCATTCTTTTAAGTTTTCCCTATTTTATGTTCCACTAAAGAACTGTAGAGCTGTTTGAGAGCAGGTGATTGAACTTGATATACTTATGCATCATTATTAGAATGTGTATTGCCTGTCATTATTGGTGGTTTTATTTTTAAGGGCCAGGTCAAAGATCATTATTTTAAGTTTTCCATCATTTTTGCCGTTCTGCTCTTTAACATTAGAACTGTTTGAGGTTAAGTAATGAAACTTGTTTTCTAACTTTCAAATGAACAATATAAATCCTGATATACCTGTATAATTACATGTCATAATTAGGACATTTGGTGTATGTTGCATTTGTAGTTCTATTTTTATGGTCAAGGTCTCAGGTTAATAGTTTTAAATTTATGTTAGAATTTTTCATCTTTGTAACTTTTTAGTCATTTCAGCTTTATGAATGAAACTTGGTATACTTATACATTATCATTAAAAGTGTCTAGTGTACCACATTGAAATTGCTATCTTCAAGGTCATTATATTAAGTTTTCTATCACACTATTCTTTTAGTTCTATATTTAAGAGCCATTTAGGAAATGAAACTTGGTATACATACACATCATCATTAGCTGGCATGTCACATACCATACTGGGATCCTATATTCAAGGTCAAGGTCAAGGATCATTATTGTAAGATTTAATTCACGCTTTTTTTTTTCTTCTCTAACATTTGGGACAATGAGATTAAGGCATGACATTTGCATTGTCTTTCAGTTATCTTAGTATGGGTTTAATTATTAAATTCAAAGTCACAAGGCAATATGTTTGGTTTCAGTAACATCTCTTTCTTCTCCTTAACTTATGAACAGGTTAAGATAATTTAATGAAATATCATAAACATGTTTATTGTAACTAGAGTAAGTGTTGCATTTTCAGTAACATGTATATATTTCATGGTTTTGTTTGTTTCCAGTTATATCTTGAAAGCTAAATCAGGTTCAGGAATAAACCATGGTACACATTTTGTTTCTTTGTTTCTTTGCATATCATGAATTTATCTTCAAGTTCAAGGCCATTAATCAATGTCTTCCTCTTTTCTGTACTTTTACATGAATGACCTTTGAGATAAAGATATGAAACTTTGTTATCTTCAATGTTTGCCTAGTAAATACACATCTTTGTCACATGGGTCATGGTCAGATTTCATCACTGTATACTTTTGGTGACATCACAAGTGTATTCATGCTTAAAATATTCACTGAATTTGCTTGTTATTTAATTATTTATTCAAAAACAAATATTTGCTGGACCCTGCTTGTCAGTATTTGTAAGATATAAAGATCTTTCCATCAGCATATTTACTGTAAAATTTTTAATGCCCAAGAAGACGCGATATGATGTTTATTGGGACGTCAATAATATCTCAAAGTTATGTATTTTGACTGCCTTTTTTATAGACAGACTTCTTCATCCAGTAAGCAAGAGTTCAACAAAGCCAGGTATGTGTATACTTAAAACCCCTATATTATTAAGGTTAGAGTGTATATGTTAATACCCCTACTGAGTTAAGGTTAGAGTGTATATGTTAATACCCCTGCTGAGTTATGGTTAGAATGTATATCTTAATACCCCTGCATTATTAAGGTTAGAGTGTATATCTTAATACCCCTACTGAGTTATGGTTAGAGTGTATATCTTAATACCCCTGCATTATTAAGGTTAGAGTGTATATCTTAATACCCCTACTGAGTTATGGTTAGAGTGTACAACTTAACCACCCCTACATTGTTAAGGTTATAGTGTATATCTTAATACCCCTACATTATTAACGTTAGAGTGTATATCTTAATACCCCTACTGAGTTATGGTTAGAGAATACATCTTCATACATCTACGTGATTAAGTGTAGATTACATCCTAATATAGGGGGTTTCACGGTTACTAGCTCACCAGAGGGCATATCGGTGCAGCTCACTTCCGGATAGTTCAATAATTTGAAGATGGCAGAAGTAGATCAAGAAAATATGACAAACTGCTCACATTTTGCAAGCAAGATTGGTATCTCACTATCTTATAAAGAATATCTATCAATATTTGATCAATTGTAGTTACATTTTTACTAACTTGCGCTGCAGCCAGCTTTCAAATAAACGTTCTCTGCCCATTTCAGATCTTTACTATCCTTCCATTACTACATAATGTACTAGTTTGTATTAATTGATTGTGCAAAAGTGTATTGCTGCATAAAAAAGTTCTTGCAATTTATCTCGATAGAAGCATATTGAAAATATGTTTATTTTTTTATAGCTTTAATCATAGCGGTTAATTGATGTTGAATGACAACAACAAAATTTTAACTTCTTAAGTTTCTTTTATTATTGATTTAGACTGTTGCATTTCTATTAATGTTAATTATATTTTTCATGAAATAACTTGAGTTTATTTCAAAATGCACAAACGTCATCCGTGCTTGAACAGACAGGCACATGTACGAGTTTCCTTGATGATTATTTTAATTTTATTTCCATGAATGGATGGAAAATCTTAGAGTATACAATTTGGAGAAATATCTATGTTAGACACACTATGCATATACATTATAGGACATTTGTTGTTCTCACCTATCTGCTTGTCTGTCTGTATGTATGTCTATCTCATTTCATCTGGTGCATGGGTATGTATATCCTCAAATGAATGTGTTCGCATACGTATATTGCATAAACATACTTCAGGTTAAAAACAAGTATAATATGATGCTAAGATAGAACGGGTGACTGTTACATAAAGACAACAACAAAGATGAATATTTGTGAGTATCCAATTATTATTGACTTGTAGGGCTTTTTCTTACAAGCAGTCTCTTTTTTTAAAATCATACTGTTTTCGATTTTACATCCGGTCATGTGGATCAATATTGATTTAAAAGATGAACCAAAGTAATAAAATGAAATCTATGAAATAATTGTATTTTTAAAACTTACAAGGAAAGTTAAACAGAATTAAGCTAATTTTAAAAAGGTTGTTCTAAATGAATTTGCAGGTGACAGTCAGAAATCTTGTCTAAAGACTCCAACAAATTTGAAAGTTATTGCATGTACCGTCTGATACTTGATGTTTCAAAATTCTAAATGAAAATGAAGCAAGTTAAAATGTCGTTAATCTGAAAATTATACAATTTTTACACCCAAATATGAATAAATATTCCATCAGCATTAATTACACTTTTTTATCGTTATGATAGCTAATGTAATTATTGCTTTGTCAAGTTCATCTGAATACATTAATATACTGTTCCATTTTTAAAATTTAAGAAAAAATCTTTTCTGATTTAAAATATTTAGCATTACAGATCAGCTGACTTATTGAATTCTTGTTATAATTTTCTTATCGAACTTGTGTTATAACTTTCTTAACTCATGTTATAAATGAACTATCAACCTTGTGAAAGTAACTGAGAATGAAGGATATATCAACATATCAAAAATGCAAATTGTTGAGATTGTTTTCTTTAAAGTTATGCAGCCAAAAATGTGCAATAAACATTTATAGTTGGACAGCAAAGTGAAATGTTCCTACAAATGTATCTGAAATTATGGATAATGAAGCTATATTATCAGGTACAATATAAATATGGACAGTGTATTTAATTTAATTAATTGACATTCTTAAAGTATGGAAAGTAAATATTTAATTATCTGATATAATGTAAGTATAGACATCGAATCTAATTATCTGATTTAGTGTCTATAACTATTCTCCTAGTATGAACAAAATAAGTTTGACATATATAATTGATTCATTGGTTTTCCTTTGTTGACTTTATGTTTCGTTAATCAAGTGTAGAACTGTAAACTATCCGGAACTGAAAATTTTTTGTGGGTATGCGCATTGGAGCTAAGGGAGGTAATTTTAGGTGCTATAATCAGTAACTCCGTTGCAACCGTGAAACCCCCTGCTTGGTTAAGATTAGACTGTATATCTTAATACCCCTAATTGGTTAAAGTTGGACTGTACATCTTAATACACCTAACTGGTTAAGGTTAGATTGTACATCTTAATATACCTAATTAGTTTAATGTTAGACTACACATCTTAATACCCTTAATTGATTATGGTTGGACTGTACATCTTAATATGCTTACTTGGTTAAGTTTAGACTGTACATCTTAATATCCTAATTGATTATGGTTAGATTGTACATACTAACAACCCTACTTTGCTAAAGTTAGACTGTACATCTTAATACATGTACACCTACTTAAATAAGGCTAGACAGTACATTCTCACATCCTATATGATTGCAAACAAAGATGTTGTTAAAATTCTTGTTCAGACATGGCTGTTCTTCCTTACTTGACACAACAACAGCATTTTTATTGGTGCATCACTATACTGACTTGTTTCTTTGATGTCATAGTATACATATCATCACTTTGCTGTTTTCATGTTGTTTTAATTCACAACTGATGTTATCTGTCAGTATTCCTAGTTTAGAATGGTCTTTTCAGTGTAAACAAAACATTTCTACTCATTTTCTTGAGATCAAAAGTTTTCAATTATTACATTGACTTTTAATTCTTGTACTATATCATTTTGCTTAAAACTCAAATTTTTTGACCTGGGAATGTGAGAAATAGGATCAACAATGTATATTAATGTGAGATAGGAAAATCCAATCATCAGGCTCTTAATTAATGGGCAACAAATCAACAAAGTATTGTTTCTGCCAATAAATTATGTTCCTTTTTCTTGACTTCTTCTATTACTGAAATCTATTTACTTATCTTGAATAACACACATTATCAGATCAGACTTTACTCTATTCATTTGACTTCTCTATATGATTTCAAACAAACACAAGACACTTATGTCAAGAATGCATCAGTTGACAATGGACTATCTATTCTATTTATATGGATGTTCTCAAAGAAAAGACATCTGACACCCCGATCAACAGACCAGGGTCTGTCTATTCATTCTACTTGTATGTATGATTTCAAACATAAAAGACCCATATCAATAATGCACCAACTGACAAGGGTATATTTTTTTCTAATTATATAGTTGATTATAATAAAACAACAACACCCAAATCAACAATGCATGAGCAGTAAGGGTCTCACAGTTCTTTGCACTTAAATGTATGATTTCAAAGAAATACCAGACACACAAATCAATAATACACCAATAGATCACTGTCTACACTGTTCATTGTATTTAAATTTCAACACACAGCAGATCAATAATGAATCAATAGATCAAGGTCTACTCTGTTCTACTTACATGACTGATTTCAATAAAACACCAGAATCCATCAATAAGGCATCAGTAGATCAGGGTCTACTCTGCTTATTGTACTTACTTGAATGTTTTCAAGCAAACATCAGATACCCAGATTGTTTTCTAGCTTTTAAGTGAACATTTTAGATCCTGATATACCTGTGCATTTTGAGATGGCAGTTCTGGGACTTAATGCAGTTTTTATCTCACTAGAAAGCATATTACTGAAAATGAGCATGGTTGGATGTATCATATACCATTAACATAGTTGAATGTGCCATGTATAAAATGGTTGGATGTACCATATACCATTAACATGGTTGGATGTACCATGTACTATTAAAATGGTTGGATTTACCATATACCATTAACATGGTTGGATGTACAATATACCATTAACATGGTTGGATTTACCATATACCATTAACATGGTTGGATGTACCATGTACTATTAAAATGGTTGGATGTACCATATACCATTAACATGTTTGGATGTATCATATACCATTAACATGGTTGTATTTACCATATACCATTAACATGGTTGGATGTATCATGTACCAAACCTTATTCTGACTGGTCAACCAAAACATGTCCATATGAGACACAATTGAATAGTTTTCAGTCATTTCTATTATACACTGATCCCTTTTTATAAAGCCATTCATGAAAGCCACAAAATTGACTAGCATTATAAAGTGATGAAACCTCATACCAAGGTATGTCCCATCAAGACAATCATAAAGCACAAAGGTAGGCTATATAATGGTGTAAAGATAGATAATAATTGGTTCTTATTAGCCAAGGACTAAAATTGGGTGAAAATAAAGAGTAATGATGAATCCAATTTGAAATAAAATAATGGATTTATATCCATACCTGCATTATAAGAAGATAGGCAGTATACTGAGTGATATTGAGTGATCACTGTACATGATAATTCTTATTCTTACAAATAAAATTACATTGCAGTGTAAAATAAGGAACAGACATTTGGTTTAAGTCAGTGTGTATACTTTTTTGATTAGGAATACATTAGTACTCTATGATTTCTTTCTCATGTTTTCATTTTTGAGGTATTCATTATGCTTGGTGTACTAACATATACCTTGAATGAATATAGATTTTTATTTACACAGTTTGGTTATTAACTCTTCAGTGTTGCAGACAGTTTGTAATTTAATTCTTCACTTCCTTCTTATCACTAGACTTTGTACCTATTGTATTGGGGCCCCAAATGGCTGAGTGGTCTTCAGCACTCACCATTATGGATTGCTGCCATCTCACCTCTGTCTGCATGGGTTTGTGTCTCGGATTCGGCTAATGTGGCTATTGATAAAGCTTGCCAGTAGCTTTTCATGGGTCAGTGGTTCTTTCCAGGATTTTCCTGGGTTCTTCCACCACCATAATATACTTCCCACCATGTATAGCCTATCTTGTGCTGAAAATTGGTGTTAAACCCTACAACACCAACAACATATTGTTATAGTTTATATTGCATTGTACATGTCTTTACTGTGCATACTTCACTGTACAGTTCATGTATTGCTGTAATTTTCCTCCTATTGTACAGTTTCATTAATAAATTATGGATTGATAGTTTGGGGCTTGGTTACAACAAAACCTGCACTAATAGTTTCAGAAAGTAGTTTAACAGTATCAGTCTTTTGGCAAATATCTGTGTATTACACTCTCTTTGCTTTTTCTCCATTATATTATTTTTTTTAATTATTTTATAGGTAACTTTTACTGTCTGCATGTTTCTACAAAAATCAATGTAAATTGGCAAAGAACATCATAGTGATCAAAATATGGTACCAATGCACTGTCATCTTACAAACAAAAACATGCAATACCATCATGAATCATGAGTCAAAAAGTGTTACATCAAAACGATCCTCAAAGATATAATTTTACTTTGAGATGCTGCTTTCAGATTTAGGTGCAGAGAGATAACTCTAGTTTAAAATACAGTTTTAGATTCCTTATAATTGGGCATATTCTTTGAGAGCTAGAGTACCATTATAATTGCTTATTAGTTGAGGCAAATTGCAAACAAGAAGATCCTGATCAGCTTTTGTATATTATGCCTGCAGACCAGGATCTGTTTTGTTTCTTTTACTGATTACACATAACACACAAATCCAGATCTGCTGATGAATTATGTGATGGTAGATCTGGGTCTATGCAGTTAGCAGTTGGACATATATATATATATTGTTACGTGCTTAGGCTCGAATAAGCAGCAACACAGAAAGAGTGAAAACTAACAAGCTTGTATAACTTTAACAATGATTTTATTAAGTACAATTATTTTCATAAAATAAATAAACTTACGGTTTTAGAGAATCAAATCCAACAAATATAGAATTCACAAAATAATCCACTAATGGAATTTCAAGTCCTGATAAATAAATGTTCTAATAGTTCCAGGTTCGAATCTTGACGATGTAATCCAAAATGGCTGACAATGTCACGTGATGCAGTTCTTGTTTTTAAATCATCCAGATGAAATTATGAAACATATGTCCTTTTCCAGATAAATAGAATAATTCTTCTTTTCCAACGAATTCACACAAGTCCAGAATAATATTAACACTCAAACATAAATACACAACGAATAACTTACAGCCCAATACTTCTACTACTGTCAGCTTCCAAAATACAGCTATATATATTGTTTTTCTGAAGTAAACAAGTGATCATGCTCTTTTCTAGAAATTGATAGAAGGTCTTGGAAGGTCACAGAAAGAGACTACCTTACTAAAAATAACATACTCTAGATTTTTCTTACCCCTAAGAATTAAAAATAGAATGTTGTCCCTAAAACTAACCAATGAAATTGAAGATCTGTTTACAATGTTCAAAGCAAGGTCAGGAACTAGACCACTGTAAGCCAAGGTCAGCCTGTTTATTAGTAAAGTACAGGTCAACTGAATTTTTTAGAAATTTCCCATTTAATGAATATTGAATCCTAAATAATAAATTTGGGTTTAACAATTAAAAAATAAATAAATCCAATAGCCGTAACACCTTCCCCCATAAAATAAAAAGAAAGGTTTATATGATAAAACTTTCTTTTTATCACAAACCAATTTACATCTGAAATTAAAAATTACACAATATAATGAATTATACACGGGAAAGAGTGTTTACAATTATTTTATCAAGAAATAGCCTCAACCTTTTAACTTGTCCATGTCCCACTAAATGTCCTAAAAAAAAACACTCTAGCAAGGCAGAACTCACTTTTAAATAAATTAACAGTCAGACATGTATTAGTGAGTCTGTCAAAGAATTTTCTAATTGTTGCTAGATGTTCTCTCCAGGTGTCGTTGTAGATGATGACGTCACAAATCTCTAGACCAGAGATAATCATTTTTGTGAGACGTTGAAATGGACTTTCTTTATATTGATAGAGTCCTTTTGGAGTCGAAATGTTGAGTATTCATTTGCTCTTTCCGTAGTGGAATCTGCCAAAATCCTTTCAGAAGGTCAGAATTTGGTGACGTACTTGGCATTCCCAATTTTATCAATAGAATAGTCAATTCTTGTTAATGGGAATGAATCTGTTTTTATCACTCTGTTCACCTTCCTATAATCAGTGCACATACGGAGAGTTTTATCTGGTTTAGGAACAACTATGCATAGTGAACTCCAATCACTTTTACTGGGCTTGATAAAATCATTCTACAGCAAATATTGAATTTCCTTTTTCAAATATTCCTGTTTGAGTGGACTCGTCCTGCATGGATGCTGTTTGGAATTTTCAATTTCAACGTCATGAAAATTTTGTTTGTCCTTGTAAGAATATCTGGACATAAGTGCTCATATAATAATAACTTTCAGTTCATTTCTTTCTTGCACTTGCAAATATGAAAGTTTCTGGTCTAGATTTTTTCATAATTTCTGAATTCTGACAATTCGTCGCTCCAATATCAGTCGAATCCTGATGATATTCCTTCACTAAATAGGACTGGTACAATTAAATTAATTACATGTTTAACATGGCTATCTCTTTCAATACACTGGTACTCCTATAATTAATTTAGATCCCAGGAGCACTAATACTATAACTTAATTCATTTTCTTCTTAACTTTGTAAGGGCCGTAATATCTAATTTGAAGTAAAGTAAGAAGAATGAATAAGAGTAACACAACTCCATTATCAGACTCAAAAGTTCTCTCCCTTGTATTACTTTCAAACCTTAGCTTCATTTTTAACTTTAATTGATTACTTGACTTGGTCTTGGGTAGGGAATCCACACAATCTACCATAATTCCACTGAATGTTTCATCAAACGTAGGAATAGGTTGCAGATGAGCCTTACGTATCTTCTGATTGGGTTTTCCTACCATTTGACAAGCATGACAAGATCTACAATATTTGACAACATCACTTTTGATTTCTGGCCAATAGAAGTGATTCAAGATCTTGTGATACATTTTATTAATCCCTAAATGACCAGCCAAATGAGTTTCATGGGCCAGATTAAGTATTTCCTGTCTGTAAGGTTTTGGAACTACTATTTGATAGTTCACTGACCACTCATCACCAGCAGGTACCTCGGGAGGTCTCCATTTTCTCATAAGAATTCCATTTTTAATGAAATAACAGACAGGAACTTCAGTGGCTTCAGTCTCATTTATGACCCTTTGAAACAAACAGGAGATCTCAGGATCTTTTTCCTGTTCAACAACAAGTGACTGTCGTTTATCACCCTGATTAAGAGAATGAGTTATTAAAAGATGATCACTATGATCAATACCTTCTGATTGATCTAAACCAAGAGTAAAAGTGATCTCATCAAAAACCTGACCTATACAAGTGCCAGTTGAAGGAATGTTGCCTTCTGTAACATCACTCTCAAAATCATCACCCTGATTAGAATAAAGAGAATGAGTTGTCAAAAGAGGATCACTATGATCAATACTTTCTGATTGATCTAAACAAGAAGTAAATGTGACCTCATTGAAAACCTGACCTTTACAAGCGTCAGTTAAAGGAATACTGGCTTTTTCAACACAAGCCTGACCCACGCAGGTATCAGGTAAGGGAATGCTGCCCTCAATAACATAAACCTGACCCATGCATTTGTCAACGAAGGGAATACTGCCCTTTTCAACTTCATTCTCAAGAGCTTTCTTTACCATAGCTCTAGTAACTGCACAAGCTTGAAATATCTCAGGGAATTCTTTTTCAATTGGATCAACTTTCTGATCCAAATTAGGCTTGTCAGTTACAAGTGGATTAACCACAACCTTGTCCCCAGCTAAGTCGTTGCCTAGCAATAAATCAATTCCCTCTACGGGCAAAACCGAGACTGTTCCGATTGTCACAGGTCCTGACACTAAGTCTGATGACAAATTTACACAATGGAGAGGAACATTAACAAAGCCGCACTCTACTCCCTGAATAAGAACACTTTCATTAGAAGAAGACTTCTCAGAAAAAGGCAAAGTACCTGATAATAAAAGACTCTGAGAAGCTCCCGTGTCCCTTAAAATTTTAATAGGGGTGGGATTGGCCGAATCACCCAAGAGTGATATAGAACCCTTTGATATGAATGGTTCATAATTCTCCATAATAAAATCAGACCGGGGTTTATTAGACCCAACAATTGTATTGCTTTCAATACATGACTGTGACCTTGACCTCTTGGAAATAAGAGCATTTGGAACAGGTCTATCTTGATTCTGATTCCTATTTTTCAATTTGTAGCAATCAGAAACAACGTGTCCTTTTTTCTTACAAAAGTTACACGTCGGAAGAGACAAGGATCTAGAATCAAACTTCTCCGAAGTCTGATTTTTGAAAGTTGTGTTAGTTTGAGTTTTAGAAGGGCTTGAATTAGGCGGAAATACTTTTCTGCCATTAAATTGTTGAGTAGAAGTCTTGTTAACAAAAGGAACTTTATGTGTCAAAGAATATTCGTCAGCAGCTCGAGCAGCATTTTCTAAGGTTTCAATCTGATGCTCATCAAGATAAGTTTTAACATCATTATGGACACAGTTTTTGAACTCTTCAATTAATATAATTTGCTTGAGAGTTTGATAATCTTGCTCGACTTTTTTGGCCAAACACCATCTATCAAACAACTGCTCTTTTTGTCTAGCAAATTCGACATGAGTTTGTCCAGCTTCTTTTCTGTAATTTCTAAATTTTTGCCTATAAGCTTCAGGAACTAACTCATAACCTCTTAAAATGCATTCTTTAACTACGTCATAATCACCACTTTGCTGAACAGACAGTGAAGTGTAAATCTCACTAGCCTTACCAGTAAGTACACATTGTAGTAACTGAGTCCAATTCTCTCTTGGCCACTTTAAATTTTCTGCAACTTTTTCAAAAAGAATAAAATATTTGTCTACTTCTTTTTCTTTGAAAGGGGGCACTAATCTAATATTCCTTGCTAAATCAAAATTTTGATTTGAAGTATGATGATGATTCCCACTTGCCAGCTCCATTTCTTTCATTCTAATTTCATATTGTAATTGTTTTTCCTTCTCCCTTTCCTGTCTCTCTCTCTCCTCTTTTTCAAATTGTAATTGTCTTTCTTTATCCCTTTCCTGAAATTCCAGTTTCTTAAACTCTAATTCAGATTGTAATTGTCTCTCTTTCTCCTCTCTCTCTCTCTATCAATCCGCATTTGCTCTTTTTGTAATTCAATTTGCTTCTCTTTCTCCCTTTCCTGAAACTCCAGCTTCTTTAACTCTAATTCCATCTGGAATTTTAATTCTAATTCCTTTAGTTTAATGTCAGAGTCTGATGCAAACTTACTGACTGGAATCAAAGCACTTTGTTCCAAAACATCCTGTTCTACCAAATACTGGACCAAAATCTTTTTGATATCTTGTTTCGTTAAAGAAGCCTTCACTTCGGAAAGATCGTATTTCCTGGCAAGTTGAACCAACTCGTCTTTTTTGAAAAGATCTAATTGCTCCTGGGTAGGATTAGAAAGAAATATTTCTACCTTAGAAGTCATTTTGATACAAGCGTGTTAGTCTCACTAAAGATTTAAAATTTTCAAAAACTAGGGGAAATTCAAATTTAAATTCAAATTTATCTCAAATCTCAATCCCGGACGATAGCCACCAATTCTATGTTACGTGCTTAGGCTCGAATAAGCAGCAACACAGAAAGAGTGAAAACTAACAAGCTTGTATAACTTTAACAATGATTTTATTAAGTACAATTATTTTCATAAAATAAATAAACTTACGGTTTTAGAGAATCAAATCCAACAAATATAGAATTCACAAAATAATCCACTAATGGAATTTCAAGTCCTGATAAATAAATGTTCTAATAGTTCCAGGTTCGAATCTTGATGATGTAATCCAAAATGGCTGACAATGTCACGTGATGCAGTTCTTGTTTTTAAATCATCCAGATGAAATTATGAAACATATGTCCTTTTCCAGATAAATAGAATAATTCTTCTTTTCCAACGAATTCACACAAGTCCAGAATAATATTAACACTCAAACATAAATACACAACGAATAACTTACAGCCCAATACTTCTACTACTGTCAGCTTCCAAAATACAGCTATATATATTGTTTTTCTGAAGTAAACAAGTGATCATGCTCTTTTCTAGAAATTGATAGAAGGTCTTGGAAGGTCACAGAAAGAGACTACCTTACTAAAAATAACATACTCTAGATTTTTCTTACCCCTAAGAATTAAAAATAGAATGTTGTCCCTAAAACTAACCAATGAAATTGAAGATCTGTTTACAATGTTCAAAGCAAGGTCAGGAACTAGACCACTGTAAGCCAAGGTCAGCCTGTTTATTAGTAAAGTACAGGTCAACTGAATTTTCTAGAAAAATTTCCTATTTAATGAATATTGAATCCTAAATAATAAATTTGGGTTTAACAATTAAAAAATAAATAAATCCAATAGCCGTAACAATATATATATATATATATATATATATATATATATATATTGTATTTTCTTTCTTTTTTTTCTTCTTAAAATGAATATAGGTTATTTTCAATTTAATATCTAATGTAAAAGAAGTTGATAGGTATTAGTGTATCATCATCTGAGTCATTCAGTCCATTACTAGTCAAAACTGATGTCAGAAATATAATGTCAACAGTTTTCATTAGTATGGGCATTATATTACCAATTATGTATGTATGCATTTCTATTTAGTCGGGATTTTCATGAATATGGGCATTATATTACATTATATTTCAATTTCAGTTGAGTCGTCACCATACAATTATGATGCAGAATTTCAGTGACAACTGTTATGAGCATTTGAACCTGTTTCTATTGATTTAGTATGAACAATCATGATGAAAAGTGCACCATTGTCTTGTGAACTTGATCCAATTCTGACATCACTGCTGCTTGAGTACTTAGATCAGACCCAATATTGCCTTCACTAACTGATGTTATTAATATCTCACTCTCTCATTAGGGGAATTCCCATCATTTTTCAAAACTGCCATTGTAAAGCCACTGCTGAAGAAAGCAACACTTGACCATAACGATTTAAAGAACTACCGCCCAGTTTCTAATCTCCCATTCATATAAAAAATCTTAGAAAAAGTTGTTGTAACCCAACTTGTATCTCATTTGAATTAAACAGTCTTTTTAGCAATGTACAGTCTGCATATCGCCCTTGCCACAGTATGGAAACTACTCTTCTGAAAGTATTGAATGACATTCTCTCTGCTTTGGATAGTGGAAAGATTACAGTCCTCACTCTTCTGGATTTATCTGCAGCATTTGACACAATAGACCATGATATATTACTTCTCCAGCATGTATTTGGCATTCAGAATATACCCTTACAGTGGTTCAAGTCCTACTTAGTGAAAAGGACACAAATTATATACGCAAATGAAATATACTCCAGACCAGTTGACATATGTTGTGGTGTTCTACAGGGATCTGTTCTTGGACCTGTTCTCTTCATTCTGTACACTCAGCCACTCTCAAGTGTCATAGATCATCACTTAGTGTCACACCAATTGTATGCGAATGACACCCAAATATACAAGTCTAGCCAACTGAAGCTTATGCTACCATCCATGGAGTTGAGAGGTGCATTTCTGATGTGAAATCATGGATGACATGTAACAAGCTGCAGATGAATGATGATAAAACTGAGGCTATTCTGATCACAACACAAAGACTTTCTCATTCACATCCTTTACCTCAGACAATAAATATCAGCAACACCAACATTAAATTCTCACAGTCAGTATGAAACCTAGGCGTTACTCTACACAGTACTCTCACATTGCACCAACATGTCATGAATTGAGACGCATCAGTTCCATTCGTAAATATCTTTCAGTTGATACCACTAAAACACTTGTGTGTTCATTAGTAATTTCAAGACTGGACTATTGTAACTCAATTCTGTCTGGTTTGTCACAATATTTACTCCAGAAAACTTCAAAAAGTTCAAAACACAGCTGCAAGGATCATCTTTAGAGTACCTCGATCAGAGCACACTTCACCACTGCTCTGTAACCTACACTTGCTATCAATTCGATACAGAATCAAACACAAAATTTGTTCTCTGTGCTATGTTTTAATGACAGACTCCAGTCCAACATACCTATCCAGCCTCACCCATGTGTATACACCAGTTAGATTCTTATGCTCTTCTTCTGATAATCTTATACTCATTGTTCTCATTGTTTGCATACCAGGGCCCAGTGACGTGGAACGAATTGCCCATTGAAATTAGACACAAAGACACAGTGGTCCCTTTTAAGAGTGCTCTTAAATCTCACCTGTTTCAATTGCAGGGACAAACTTAGAGACCTAATTGTGTTTTGTATCTTATGTTTTCAGCATGTTTTAATGTTTTCCAATTTCATTGTTTTTGTCATTTGTTTTTCTGTAATGTAGTCATATCATTATTGATGGTGAAAAGCGCTTAGAACTTCGAAAGATTAGGCGCTATACAAAGTCCTCATTATTATTATTATTATTATATTACCAACAATGCATGTATTCCTTTCTATTTAGTCATGATTTTCATCTGTTTTGGGCATTATATTACCAACTATGCATGTATTCCTTTCTATTTAATTGGGATTTTCATTCGTATGGACATTATATTACCAACTATGCATGTATGTCTTTCTATTTAGGATTTTTATCCTATGGGCATTATATTACCAACTATGCATGTATTCCTTTCTATTTAATTGGGATTTTCATTCGTATGGACATTATATTACCAACTATGCATGTATTCCTTTCTATTTAATGATGATTTTCATCTGTATGGGCATTATATTACCAACTATGCATGTATTCCTTTCTATTTAATGATGATTTTCATCTGTATGGGCATTATATTACCAACTATGCATGTATTCCTTTCTATTTAGTTGGGATTTTCTTCTGGTTGGGCATTATATTACTAACTATGTATGTATTCCTTTCTATTTAGTCAGGATTTTCATCAATATTGGCATTATATTACCAACTATGCATGTATTCTTTTTTATTCATTTTTGTGGATTTTTATTCGTATGGGCATTATATTACCAACTATGCATGTATGCCTTTCTATTTTGTCTGGATAAATATATAATATATTTTATTTAGTCCTTCTATATAGTCAGTCTTGAGGTATATTTGTTTAGCCTTTCTACTTAGGCTAGATATACAAAAATATTTATTTAGCCTTTCTGTTTAGTCAGTCTAGATAATATATAATATTTATTTACCCTTTTTATTTCACAATCTAGATATATAATATTTATGTTGCCTTTTATTTCACAATTTATATACATAATATTTATTTTCCCTTTTTATTTCACAATCTAGATATATAATATTTATTTTCCCTTTTTATGTCACATTCTAGATATATAATATTTATTTTCCCTTTTTATGTCACAATCTAGATATATATTTTTTTCCCTTTTTATTTCACAATCAAGATTTATAATATTATTTTCCCTTTTTATTTTACAATATAGATATATAATATTTTCCCATTTTATTTCACAATCTAGATATATAATAATTATTTATTCATTTTATGTCACAATCTAGATATATAATATTTATTTACCCTTTTATTTCACAATCTAGATATATAATATTTATTTTCCCTTTTTAATTCACAATCTAGATATATAATATTTTTTTCCCTTTTTATTTTGCAATCTAGATATATAATATTTATTTACCCTTTTTATTTCACAATCTAGATATATAATATTTATTTACCCTTTTTATTTCATCAGTCTAGATATTTAAGGCATCACTGAATGATAGATATTATAAAGTAATGGAACTTTTTAGAGTATCTTGAATTTTAGTTATGTTTTGTTTTTACAAATTTTACTTGTATGATTTTGTTTTAGGTTATGAAGTAGCAAACAGCTATTTTAAGACCCAATACATAGAAAATTAATCTAGTTTTAATGAACACATTATAACATAGGTTAATACCAATTGACTTGAAGTTTTGTAAAATAACTCATGATATTAATAATTATACTATATTCCAGCAATCAACAGTCAAAATTAAGGTTGGATGATGAGGCAACTCTCTGTAGCTAGATTTTCCATGTATTATTTTGAATAATCAGATACAACTGTAAACTTTGCTTATTGCAGAACAGGGTTGCATTCAGATAAGAAGCTCTCTGGCTGGTAGAGACATTTGATGAAGGACAGTATTGTAATATTAAAAAAAAAAATTAAAGTCAATTTACCCCTACCCACCCATTGAAAGAATGTTTTTGACATTCTCTGGGTCAACATTTCATTGTTTTGATCAAAATAACAATTTGTCTCATATTAAATAAATGGGTCACATATAACTGGTATTTGTTATAGATTTCTGGGTATACATTTACAGTAATTACTGCTGTTTGTGTTTTAGCTCACCTGGTCATAATACCAAGTGAACTTATGGCATGGTCCTATATCTCTTGTGCATCAAGTGTCATGCATCATTTGCCCATCAACATTTACTTGCTATCACTCTTGAGGCAGTATTTCAGATACAATTTCAACCAAACTAGGAAAGTGGACTTCTACCATTAAAATCTCAGATGAGTTTCATAAGGAAAGAGCATAAAGGTGGTCAAGACTGGTCATGCATATTAATAATGTGACCTAGTTTCTGATTGGCTGATTTTGTCAAACCTTAAACTAATATGTTTCTCATTTTGATCAGATTTGTTAAATAGACTTCTGTTATCAAGATGTTGGACGAGTGAGATTATGAGCAAGTCAGTATGCATAAGAATGAATTAGAACTTGTGTCTAATTGACTAAGCTTATTAGCAATCTGGTGACCTAATTCTAATTGAACTATGTTCCACCTTAGTAAATAAACTTATATTATTAATATCATAAACAGGTTCTGTATTAAGTGAGCTCTGTGAAAATTAACAAGTTACCTTGCATATTTTATTCTGAGCTTGCTACCTCTCAAGATTAGTCAAGTCTCAAAATTTTTTAAAATTATTTTATAATCTATTTCTGCTGTGTATCCTAATTATATTTAGGTGACTCGAAAATTGAGAAAGATTAATTATAATTATCAGATGTATGATACAATAAGATAATCTAGTTTTTATAAACATAACTCAGTATTGGTAACATTTGTCAAGGGCTTTAAATCCATATATGTTGTTTTATGGTAACATTTGTCAAGTGCTTTAAATCCATATATGTTGTTTTATGGTAACATTTGTCAAGGCTTTAAATCCATATATGTTGTTTTATGGTAACATTTGTCAAGTGCTTTAAATCCATATATGTTGTTTTTTTTAATTTTTTTTATCCTTTCTACAGTCTCTAGTCTTGAAGAAATCAATAATTTTCTAATATAAAATATTCCAGGTATTAATACATTCTTACTGTATGCACCAGCCATGGCACCAAATTAGCTGCTAACTTCAGTGCATGCAACCCTGCTGTAATCTATATTTATTCCAATCATTCTTGAACTTTAAATATCCGCAGTGTCCTCTACAGAGATTCTAATAAATTTAATTGAATATTTTTAATATATAACCAGTACCACAGTACATTGACCTTGGAAAGTGAAATATTTGTAGAAATATAATAATTTGACTGAGCCCCCATAATAAACATATCCCTTGTATCAGTCGTGTAATGTTTTCACTTCACAATAAATCTCAGACTTCACTGATGTACATAATTCTTCATTTCTTTGTTGTTGGCTTGGAAAAGACAAAATGTTTCTGTCATATATCAGCCATGATTTATCTTGTTTTATACTACTACTGTGAATTTACTTTTTTTTGTGGATACCAGTTTTAACGGATTTCATGGTTTTCACCAATGAAAACAAAGAATAGTTATATCTTAAATTATAAAATAATGTGTTCTAACAAATGTTCTTTTTTTCCTAAACCATGAAAATCTATACCCAAAAATATGAATTCGCAGTAGTAACTGACCTATATTACATTCTTCATCTTTTTTATTACTCACACTGTATCATCATTATAAAAAATAAATATGAAGTCAGTCCTACTTATCTTTCTGTATTTATATAACATGGTAACAAATTGTCAAACCAATATGTAGAATTCATTCACCAGTTATAGTGTACATTGTCTGCATGGTGTCTTCCAGTGTAATATTATAAACCAATGTGTTATGTTATGAAAATTACTATTTAACTGAGACATTATGGAAAGCAGTGTACAAATCAATAACCAATGTGTTGTTATAAAATTACTATTTAACTGAGACATTATGGAAAGCAGTGTACAAATCAATAACCAATGTGTTATGTTATGAAAATTACTTCTTAACTGAGAAATTAAGGAAAGCAGTGTACAAATGAATAACCAATGTGTTATGTTATGAAAATTACTATTTAACTGAGACATTATGGAAAGCAGTGTACAAATCAATAACCAATGTGTTATGTTATAAAATTACTATTTAACTGAGACATTATGGAAAGCAGTGTACAAATCAATAACCAATGTGTTATGTTATGAAAATTACTATTTAACTGAGAAATTATGGAAAGCAATGTACAAATCAATAACCAATGTGTTATGTTATGAAAACTACTATTTAACTGAGACATTATGGAAAGCAGTGTACAAATCAATAACCAATGTGTTATGTTATGAAAATTACTATTTAACTGAGACATTATGGAAAGCAGTGTACAAATCAATAACCAATGTGCTATGTTATGAAAATGACTATTTAACTGAGACATTATGGAAAGCAGTGTACAAATCAATAACCAATGTGCTATGTTATGAAAATTACTATTTAACTGAGACATTATGGAAAGCAGTGTACAAATCAATAACCAATGTGTTATGTTATGAAAATTACTATTTAACTGAGACATTATGGAAAGCAATGTACAAATCAAAAACCAATGTGTTATGTTATGAAAATTACTATTTAACTGAGACATTATGGAAAGCAGTGTACAAATCAATAACCAATGTGTTATGTTATGAAAATTGCTATTTAACAGACATTATGGAAAGCAGTGTACAAATCAATAACCAATGTATTATGTTATAGAATTACTATTTAACTGAGACATTATGGAAAGCAGTGTACAAATAAAAAACCAATGTGTTATGTTATGAAAATTACTATTTAACTGAGACATTATGGAAAGCAGTGTACAAATCAATAACCAATGTGTTATGTTATGAAAATTACTATTTAATTGAGACATTATGGAAAGCAGTGTACAAATCAATAACCAATGTGTTATGTTATGAAAATTACTATTTAACTGAAACATTATGGAAAGCAGTGTACAAATCAATAACCAATGTGTTATGTTATGAAAATTACTTTTTAACTGAGACATTATGGAAAGCAGTGAACAAATCAATAACCAATGTGTTATGTTATGAAAATTACTTTTTAACTGAGACATTATGGAAAGCAGTGAACAAATCAATAACCAATGTATTATGTTATAAAATTACTATTTAACTGAGACATTATGGAAAGTAGTGTACAAATCAATAACCAATGTGTTATATTATGAAAATTACTATTTAACTGAGAAATTATGGAAAGCAGTGTACAAATCAATAACCAATGTGTTATGTTATGAAAATTACTATTTAACTGAGACATTATGGAAAGCAGTGTACAAATCAATAACCAATGTTTTATGTTATGAAAATTACTATTTAACTGAGACATTATGGAAAGCAGTGTACAAATCAATAACCAATGTGTTATGTTATGAAAATTACTATTTAACTGAGACAATATGGAAAGCAGTGTACAAATGAATAACCAATGTGTTATGTTATGAAAATTACTATTTAACTGAGACATTATGGAAAGCAGTGTATAAATCAATACCCAATGTGTTATGTTATGAAAATTACTATTTAACTGAGACATTATGGAAAGCAGTGTACAAATCAATAACCAATGTGTTATGTTATGAAAATTACTATTTAACTGAGAAATTATGGAAAGCAGTGTACAAATCAATAACCAATGTATTATGTTATAAAATTACTATTTAACTGAGACATTATGGAAAGCGGTGTACAAATCAATAACCAATGTGTTATGTTATAAAATTACTATTTAACTGAGACATTATGGAAAGCAGTGTACAAATCAATAACTAATGTGTTATGTTGTGAAAATTACTATTTAACTGAGAAATTATGGAAAGCAGCGTACAAATCAATAACCAATGTGTTATGTTATGAAAATTACTATTTAACTGAGACATTATGGAAAGCAGTGTACAAATCAATAACCAATGTGTTATGTTATAAAATTACTATTTAACTGAGGCATTATGGAAAGCAGTGTACAAATCAATAACCAATGTGTTATGTTATGAAAATTACTATTTAACTGAGACATTATGGAAAGCAGTGTACAAATCAATAACTAATGTGTTATGTTATGAAAATTACTATTTAACTGAGACATTATGGAAAGCAGTGTACAAATCAATAACCAATGTGTTATGTTATGAAAATGACTATTTAACTGAGACATTATGGAAAGCAGTGTACAAATCAATAACCAATGTGTTATGTTATGAAAATTACTATTTAACTGAGAAATTATGGAAAGCAGTGTACAAATCAATAACCAATGTGTTATGTTATAAAATTACTATTTAACTGAGACATTATGGAAAGCAGTGTACAAATCAATAACCAATGTGTTATGTTATGAAAATTACTATTTAACTGAGGCATTATGGAAAGCAGTGTACAAATCAATAACCAATGTGTTATGTTATGAAAATTACTATTTAACTGAGACATTATGGAAAGCAGTGTACAAATCAATAACCAATGTGTTATGTTATGAAAATTACTATTTAACTGAGACATTATGGAAAGCAGTGTACAAATCAATAACCAATGTGTTATGTTATGAAAATTACTATTTAACTGAGAAATTATGGAAAGCAGTGTACAAATCAATAACGAATGTGTTATGTTATAAAATTACTATTTAACTGAGACATTATGGAAGCAGTGTACAAATCAATAACCAATGTATTGTTATAAAATTACTATTTAAATGAGACATTATGGAAAGCAGTGTACAAATCAATAACCAATGTGTTATGTTATGAAAATTACTATTTAACTGAGACATTATGGAAAGCAGTGTACAAATCTGGAAGATGATATTGCGGAATGCATACTGGTTCTTTTCTAAGGAATGCAATATTTCCTTTTAAACATTATTTATGAATTTTAAAACTTTGCTGGTAATTATATTGAGAAAAATATATTTTTAATGGAATATGAAGACCAAACTTTAAAAGTTGTATTATCTTGTCTTGAAAGTATCTCTTCTTTATTTGTAATATTTCATATCAAAACATATTTATGAAATAATTTCAAGATTAAAAAATAGTTGTCACTAATATGGAAATTCAACTAGGTCATGTACAGTATGTTGAAGATGGTATTTTATGATTTTTGTATTCATTGCACCATCACAGAATGTATAATGTATTATGTGAGGTCATGATGTATTATGTTTCTGTGACCTATTTTCGATCTATTAACTAGTAAATCATCATGTCTTGATCTCATAATGAGTAAACCCTGGGGCCATCGTAATAAACATTTCAGAATGTTAACCCTGGAGCCATCCTAATAAACATTTCAGAATGTAAGGGGTGGGGATTTATTATCTGACAACAAAATTATACAGCATATTTGCATACTATATATATATATATATATATATATATATATATATATATATATATATATATATATATACTGTAATTTCAGTCAATTATTTCATATGGCAGTAGCAGGAGATACATTATTAAACTGATTTAATAAATTTTTATTGTATTCGAGAACCTTAATTTAGTAGATTGAATATCAAGGGGATCTTTTCTGTTCTCACTTGTTTAGAAGTGTTGACATTATCTCCCTTGCAGTTTGTTTACATCAAGGGAATATGTTCTGTTCTCATTTTTAGAAGGGTTCACATTATATCCCTTGCAATGTGTTTACATCAAGGGGATAAATTTTCTGTTTTCACTTGTTTAGAAGTGTTGACATTATCTCCCTTGTAGTTTGCTTACATCAAGGTGATATGTTTTGTTCTCACTTGTTTAGAAGTGTTGACTTTATCTCCTTTGCAGTTTGTTTATATCAAGGGGATATATTCTGTTCTCACTTGTTTAGAAGCATTGACATTATCTCCCTTGCAGTTTGTTTACATCAATGGGATATGTTCTGTACTCACTTGTTTAGACGTGTTGACATTATCTCCCTTGCAGTTTGTTTACATCAAGGGGATATGTTCTGTTCTCATTTTTAGAAGGGTTCACATTATATCCCTTGCAGTGTGTTTACATCAAGGGGATATGTTCTGTTCTCACTTGTTTAGAAGTGTTGACATTATCTCCCTTGCAGTTTGTTTACATCAAAGGGATATGTTCTGTTCTCACTTGTTTAGAAGTGTTGACTTTATCTCCTTTGCAGTTTGTTTACATCAAAAGATATGTTCGGTACTCACTTGTTCAGAAGGGCTGACATTATCTCCCTTGCAGTTTGTTTACATCAAGGGGATATGTTCTGTACTCACTTTATGAAGGGTTCATATTATCTGCCTTGCAGTTTGTTTTCATCAAGGGAATATGTTCTGTTCTTATTTTTAGAAGGGTTCACATTATCCCCCTTGCAATTTGTTTACATCAAGGGGATATGTTCTGTTCTCATTTTTAGAAGGGTTCACATTATATCCCTTGCAGTGTGTTTACATCAAGGGGATATGTTCTGTTCTCACTTGTCTAGATATGTTGACATTATCACCCATGCAGTTTGAGTACATCAGTGGGATAATTTCTATACTCACTTATTTAGAAGTGTTGACATTGTTGAGATGATGATGTCATAAAGTATATATGTCTAAAAGATGTTAGACACATATACTGCTAAATTGTTCTATCAACATTTTTGATATAAATTTTACCTATCTTTATCTTAAGAGCATGAATTGACAGATTTCTTTTACTTTAATAATTTAATCTACTTTCGTCAACATTTATCATGTTCCTCATTTCGATTCTACTTAGTTTTTTCCCCAGGAACTGGTTTGGCTATCGATTACATAGAAATCAAAGCCAAAGCAGGCCATTTTTTTATACTATTTTTGGTATTCATTTTTCTAATATATTGTACTAATTCCTTGTATTACAATGCCAGGTTATTTCCCAGGTCATTTATTTTTGCAGCATTGATAGATAATGCAGTGCCATGTTTTTTGGTATATGAATTAAACATAACTGACTGAAATGTAACAGGAATCTAGTTTAATAAAAATATATTCTGATAATTGGAAGACTGCACTCATCTTGTGTTTCAGTGAAGGAGACTGGGACTTTTACTGGTGTGACAGAGAATGGCTCCATGCTAACTATGATACCATGTTCCTACAGGAACACCAGAAGATCCTGCACTTTAGGAACCATTATGAGGTACACCATTAACCACATCTCTCCTTATATGCACCACAACTCCAACTTGATGATAGAACTACTTAAAAATATATCGAAATGTTTTACTAAAATAATGAAACCTCTGATTTTTACACATCAATTAATACAACATGATTGATTAATTAGATTATTATAAATTTGTGGCATTATTTATTGATCCAATATCAAAATTTTGTGGCATTAAAATTGACAAACTACTTTTGTAACCTTGATGCTATGGTGATGTCATCAGATTCATCCCATGAAATAGGACCTGAAGTATGTCACATTAAAATTGACAAAATACTGTTGTAACCCTAGTGCTTTGGTGATGTCATCAGATTCATCCCATGAAAAAGGATATGTAGTATGTCACATTAAAATTGACAAAATACTGATGTAACATTGATGTTATGGTGATGTCATCAGATTCTCCCTCTGAAAAAGGACCTGAAGTATGTCACATTAAAAATGACAAAATACTGTTGTAACCTTGATGCTATGGTGATGTCATAAGATTCTCCCCCTGAAAAAGGATCTGAAGTATGTCACATTAAAATTGACAAAATAATGTTGTAACCTGGGGCCCTGAGTGGTCGAGTGGTCTAAAGTGCTTCTGTCATGGATCACTGCTGACTCACTTCTGTCTGCATGGGTTCGAGTATAAGATTCAGCTAATGCAGTTATGTGAGAAAGCTTTTCAGCAGCTTCTTGTGGGTTGGTGGTTCTTTCTGGGGGTTTTCCTGGGTTCTTCCTCTACCAATAATACTGACTGCCATGTATAGCCTATCATGTGCTGAAAAATGGCATTAAATCCTAAAACAAACAAACAAACTGTTGTAACCTTGATGTTATGGTGATGTCATCAGATTCTTCCCATGAAAAAGGACCTGAAGTATGTCACATTAAAATTGACAAAATGCTGATGTAACCTTGGTGCTATGGTGATGTCATCAGATTCTAGCCATGAAATAAGACCTGAAGACTTACACTCTTATGATTGAGAATTCGAAAAAAGTTAATGATGAATTTACTGTCAGAAATATCAACTTTACTAATTATCATGATTCATAACAAATTGAGAATCTGAGGAAGTTAATGGTATTTCTAATGTCCCAATTATCCACTTTTGCTGGATTCATTGATGCATACACATTGAGGATTTGAGGAAGTTGATTGTAGTATTACTGTCACAAATATCCACTTAACTGAATTTCATGATGAGGATTTGAGGAAGTTAAAATGATTATTTTTTAATGCACATCAAATTCAGGATTATTGGACTTAATGATGATTTTATTATCACATATATGCATTTTACTGGATCTGAAAATACATAACAAATTGAGGATTATAGGAAAATAATGGTGATTTTACTATCACAGATATCCACTTTACTACTACTACTACTACTACTACTACTACTACTACTACTACTACTACTACAGACTTTATTTTCAGAGGGTGACACATTTAGTTACAAATGAGAAACTAATCTACATTAAGACTATCTATTATGAAAATATTAGATAACAAGCTTATAATAACAATATGTTCACACACACACACACACACACACACACACACACACACACACACACAGAGCAAATCCACAGTATATAAACAAGTATTTACATAAATGAAACATTGCTACAGAAATGAAATGAAGCACAGGAAGTGAGTGGTGTAACATGTAGTTAATAAGAGCAGCATTTTTTAATGATTTCATCCATCTAATACACATATTGAGGAAGGAGTTGTTGTGGGGTTTAACGCCACTTTTCAGCACATGAAAGGCTATACATGGCAGCCAGTATTAATGATGGATGAAGAGCCAGGGAAAAACCACAGAAAGAACCACTGACCAATGAGAAGCTACAGGCAAGCTTTCTCATATACCCACATTGGCTAAATCTGGGACTCGAACACACGCAGACAGAGATGAGATTGCAGTGATTTGTAACGGAAAGCACTTTAGACCACTCGGCCACTTGGGGCCCATATTGAGGAAGGAAGAATTGTTTGTAGCTCTGAATTTAAAAAAAATCATGTACAATGTAATTCAAAACATGCACACCTGAATCTTAAAACCTATTTGTGAAAAGCTCCTCTTGGGCTAGGGTAGTTTGAAATTTTGCCCTTTTAATGATCTCATATTTTGGGGTACCAGTAGGTTCTCTTTCCTGCAGTTTTGTAACACATTTGTAAATTATTTGGCCTTTCTCAAAATATTCCCTCTAGTATTAGTAATACTTTGTAAGTAAACATTGATGTTTGAACTTTTTCTGATTGTTGACCAAGAATTATTTTTCATGCCCTTTCCTGGAGTCTGGACATTTTTCTCATATTTTTAGCATTTTATTCGCCCGAATTATATTGCACTTGTCAAGATGCAGCTGAATGTAATTTTTGTCAAAAGTAGCTCTGTAATGTGATGGAATGAAGGCCTTGATTTTCTTTAGGAGCCATGGATAAGAGTTTATTTTTTTTTGAATATAATTTATATGATGAGACCATTGCAAGTTATGATCAATAAATATTCCAAGAATTTTGTCTCAACATGTCATTTCCAAGAATTCTGTCTCAACATGTCATTTCCAAGAATTCTGTCTCAACATGTCATTTCCAAGAATTCTGTCTCAACATGTCATTTCCAAGAATTCTGTCTCAACATGTCATTTCCAAGAATTCTGTCTCAACATGTCATTTCCAAGAATTCTGTCTCAACATGTCATTTCCAAGAATTCTGTCTCAACATGTCATTTCCAAGAATTCTGTCTCAACATGTCATTTTCAGAGATGTACTGATGAGTTTTACTTTTTACACAACAATAAGTCCAGAAAAAGTAAATATATGTGAAATCATTATTTTCAAATTCAATAAAAGTAAATATTTGTTATATCATTATATTTAAATACTCAAACACAAGAATTCAATAACTTATTACATGTGTGTGTGTGTATTTTTTATTTTTAACGTAGCATTAACATTTTTTTCAGTCATATCACTATGATGTCTGCAGTGAGATAGTTTATAGTGATGTCTGGTACTGGGATATGTCACAGACATGTAGCATGATGTCCCACCCAATAACATTATCCTGACACCATGCCTACCAGTCCTAACACTTACCTCTTAATGTTGAACACCATGTGAGGCTGTCCTGGTATGACTCAGCCAGGGTTCAAACCCACAACATCCTGCATCTGATGCAGATGCTCTAACCACTTGGTCACTTTGACTGACTACCCTCAAATATCTTGTGTAACTTTTAAAACTGAACTCACATTTTGCCAAATTAATTTGTTTTAAAACTTCAATATTGTATGGTTACCACACATGATTACTTATATGTGCAGTCCAACTGCAACAAATATAGATCTTGATCTGTCATCATATAATGGACCCACAGGTAAGGGTCTATATTACTTTTACTGCCTATTACTCTTAACAGATGCAGTGGCAGATATGAATCAATGCAGTTTGCAGCTGGACAACTTATAAATGAGCATATATGGTACTGGCAAAAATATTAACATCTGTTTTTTTCCAGCTGACCAGGAAAAACCTTATGGTGAAAAACTTGAAAAGACTTAAAAAACAGGTGGAAAGAGAGCAGGGCAAAGTGGAAGCACAAAGGTAAGACAAGGACCAAGGGAAGGAATAAAAGGGGGAAGAAATACATACAGAGAGTGTAATCATGACATGAACATTTTCTTTGTTAATTCCTTTTATTAAAAACCAAGTGGTAAGATATTTATTTTAATTTGTTTGCCTTCCTCTTAAGGATAATTGAAGAGAGAAAGTACTGGTGTCTCTGATGCATATTCAGTAAGCCATCATTTAATTGTAATTTTGTAGTTCTCTTTTTCAGATATTTGTATGCTAAGATGTCAATAGTTTCTTAGATAGTAGAGTGTAAACGTGTGCAAAGTTTATATCATTTTTTATTCTTTTTCTTTCTTTCACAACATAAAGAGAGAGATAAACTTTCTGAGAAGAATGATAGTGATTGATTACCAGATATCAAAGAATATATTTGAATTTATTACCAGATATCCAAAATATATTTGCATTTATCCATTTCAGCTTTGACTTCTTTCCAACAACCTATGAGTTACCAGTAAGTGTTTAAAACATATCCACCATTACTAATCTATTTCCAGTTTGTAAACTAGCCTCTGAAACATGAATTCTTTCATTGTCTCCATCACTGATATGGAATCCAATTGAATTGAAAATTAAACAATTTACTTTCTCATCTTGTTTATGCAAATAGCAAATGTTAACATAGATTAGTAAATAGATTGGACAAGACTTTTCAATTGAAGTAAAACAGAAATTTTCAACTTCAGGTAGAATTTTGAAATAGAGCATTACATGAAAAGTGCTTATTTTAAAATATACTGTGTATACCTTGTAGAAAATTTTCACCTGTTCAATAATTTTTATCTTTCAAGTCTGAATACCACATATTTGTGGAGGAGTTTAAGAAAATTCCAGGAATCATATGGATTATGAAGCCAGCTGCCAAATCTCAGGGGCGTGGAATTTTCCTTTTTCGTCGGCTGAAGGACATCACTGACTGGAAGAAGGTATGGTATCAAGGAGAAAAAGATTATTCCTGGTCAGAACATAAGAAAATTGCTGAAAATAGCTAAAATAAATGTTTTTAGACCTGTGTGTTTGTGTAGGAAATGAAGGCATTGTATGCATTAATATACATAATAAATGAAATGACACATATTGTGATATGTATTGATTTGGAAACTTTGATGTGATGTAAACTGTGATATGGTATTTGTGATGCAAAGTCTATCATGATGAAGCAAATGCTTAGTTTGTAAGCATGGATAATGTCTTGATGACCCTGATTAGTGGATTTGTCCTGATGTTAGACTGGTATACATAGTTTTCAGAGAGCAGTCCATACATCATACAGTAATGCCCTTTTGTACTTTGTTTAATTTTATTTGGGTTATGTTCACTATTTATCATTGGTCTGATTATAAATAACTGCAGCTTTTAGGAAAAGAGGAGAGAAAAATGTATATTTTTAAGGGGATCATTTATATTTTTATTTTTATATTTATCATGATGCATGATATTTTATGTGTTGTATTGAGACATCATCTTAGTTATGATGTATATTAATTTGTGATTAATACAAAATTACTAACTTCATCTAATACATTTATCAGCAAAAACAGATAACATGACACCAATGTAAAGTGAACAATTTTTATACTTTTAATGTAATTATCAAATCTACCTTAAAGGTAGACCTGAATGCTATGTAAATACTTTCGGAAATCTTATTTTAATCGACATTTCAAGTACATTGCAAAGACAGGACATACATTCATTCACTGGATTGGGAGATATGACCCTTTTAATATCACCAAAATGCGACTTCTATGGAAACAACAGAGCGACTTTATGTAAACAACCCCATATGCACGCAGGAGCTTGTGACGTCACAAGAGGAACCTGCAGTTGGCTAGCAACATGGTTACTCATTGTAACAATCAGAGCAAACATGAACCAGAATTAGAATATTCTTCCTCTTCATTTGATGAAGGTCACTGACAACCAGCAAAAAATTCCAAAATGGAAATCCATTTTTAGTACACCACCAACCAGCCCAAATAAGGCCAAAAGAAATGTCAAAATGAATGAAAAAAAATAACAAACACCAAACTACTCAGGAATAAATGAAACAAACCAACTAACCGGACAAACAACAACAACAACAACAAGTGATATTTATATATATATATACACAATCATAGATCTATTTATTTTAAACATCTTAATTAAACAAATGAAGAAAAAAACCTTAGCATCAATATATCTTCAATACATACATATGGATTAGATATTATAAAAGCAAACCAAATCATCAAAATAGCAGATAAATATTATTTTGTATGCCTTTAAGAACTGAACCAGTTACCCCCCAAAAAATTATTAAATAAATAGAGGACAAATTAAATGCTCTCATCCTAACAGATATAAATGAAAAAGATAGATACTCAGTAGTTGTGATTATCATCCACAACAAATGGGCAAACTCCAATTGGAATATAATAGAACCACCCAAAGAATTAAAAGGGAGACTTTACATTTAAAATTTAATAGACCTACACGTCATAAATGACTATGCACCATCTATCAATAATTTTAAACTAGAATTATACAACAACCTGAACAAATACCTTCAGCCCTACATCAGGAAAAACCTTTTAATGATAGGTGATTTTTAACAACATTTCTGATGAACGTGACAAAACAAACATAATAAACACTACGTAAAATTAATAACTCGAGAAAAAAAATCATTAGGGCTATTTAACCCAGAAAATTTACTTTACACAGCCCAGATAAATGAAAAATACTCAACAGTGAAATTACTAACTTTATTTATTTAGCTATAAATGAAAGAAATAATGTAAAATGGAATGCTGAATAACTGGAAACCCCTAATGGCTAGTTCAACAACACCAGTTTTACAGCACTATATCAAAACAAACTTATCATAAAACACATACAGAAAAACACGTATCTATATGAACTGGGTAGCCTAAAAGACTGGTTTTAAAAACACCAGTCAAATAACATGATATACTACAACAAAACAAATTTATAGTCAAACACTTGTAGAATACTCAAACTGGAAAGCCAAAATGGCTAGTTTTAAGAACACCAGTTTAGTAACACAAAGTTTTCGTATATACATATATAACACTAGAATTTCAGCAGATATACAGCACAACCAAGGTAGCAGGCTGCTCCCATGCGAACTAGACATGGAATACACATGACTGACCTTCCTTCTCTATTAATGAAGTTTACTGCAGCTGCAGTAATATATCCACCACTGCAGCTTCAAAGGAAAAATATCAACTCAATAACCAAAGAAAACTAATATGACCGATGAAAGTAAAATGGAAGGGCCCATTGATGAGAAAGTCAATATTTAACATCTAAATAGAACTCACTTGCCTCTCTCCTTCCCATAACCAATTAAAAAAAAGCTTGTCAATATGAACAAAATTTTAATAACACTATTTCAATTCAATTTGTGGAAATCTCCACTTACAATATATATTCTGTTAATAACTTTGACAGAGGAATACATGTTAGAAATTCTAAAACATGTGACAAAATCACTGGCTTTAATGAAGAGATGCTTCATGCTTGAAAATGATACAAGGATGGTTCCTTGCCATGTCGGGTTCCTCTTGTGATGTCACACTGAATGAGATTACGGAAACTGCCAAAGTTGTACTTGATTTACGGAGAATATTCATGACATGTACATTTAAAATAAATATCTTGCCATCCGTTGATCGCATAAGGTAGAAATGTTTATATATTACATAAATCATGATATTTCATAATTTAGAGTTAAGTGATATGGGTGTCTCAGGTCTACCTTTAAGAACATAGATTGGTTACTGTAGATAGGGTCAAAAATATATGAAAGTGAAACTGTGTTTAATACAAAATATAAAAATGCAGAGCCTGTCATTCAGTACTGACAAACTGAGAACTACTTTTGCGTTCCAGGGATTTATTCTTTGTTGAAGATCATCTGCTGGTCATAGTTAAAGCTCCTTGTTAGAACTTGCTGTTCCAAATATGGGCCCATTTTGATTTGTTTTGGTTTGAAATTTTAGTTGTAAATTAATGTGTAAGGTTTGCATGATTTACAAATAAACACATGTTCAAACACATAAAACTTTGTTGGAAAAATTGATTACTTATGTTTGAAAACTAACATCAATCACAAATTGTGACATATTAATATGAATACAGGTGCTAAGTATGCAAAGGTTAATGCTATGATATATTTAATTTCATTTTTGGACAGTCTTACAGTCATATTGGACACAGTTATCTGACAAGATGAACAAAATAAATGACAGAAAATGCAGAATGTCTATACAGAGTACATTTTAATTAGACATTTATAGCATTACATCAGGCCTTCCAAGCATAACCAGTATGTGTATTTTATAGACCTCAGGCAATCATAGCATTACTAGTATGTGTATTTTATAGACATCAGGCATTCATAGTATTACCAGTAAGTGTATTTTGTAGGCATCAGACATTCATAGCATAATAAATATGTATTGACACCAGGCAATCATAACATTACCAGTATGCACATTTTTATCGACATCAGATATCTATAGCATAACAAGTATGTGTATTTAATAGACATAATCCAGTATGCACATTTTATTGACATCAGGCATTCATAGCATAACAAATATGTACATTGTATTAACACCAGTCAATCATACATTACCAGTATGTGTATTTTATAGAAATCATGCATTCATAGCATAACAAATATGTACATTTTATTGTCACCAGTCAATCATAGTATTATCAGTATGTACATTTTTATTGACATAAAGCATTCATAACATTACCAGTATGCACATTTTATTGACATAAAGCATTCATAACATTACCAGTATGCACATTTTATTGACATAAAGCATTCATAACATTACCAGTATGCACATTTTATTGACATAAGGCATTCATAACATTACCAGTATGCACATTTTATTGACATAAAGCATTCATAACATTAGCAGTATGCACATTTTATTGACATAAAGCATTCATAACATTACCAGTATGCACATTTTATTGACATAAAGCATTCATAACATTACCAGTATGCACATTTTATTGACATAAGGCATTCATAACATTACCAGTATGCACATTTTATTGACATAAAGCATTCATAACATTACCAGTATGCACATTTTATTGACGTAAGGCATTCATAGCATAACAAGTATGTGTATTTTATAGACATAGTATTACCAGTGTGTACAGTTTATTGATATCAAGAATTTGTAGCATGTGCATTTTATAGACATCAGGCATTCATATCATAACCAGTATGTACATTTTATAGACATCAGGCATTCATAGTATTACCAGTAATAACATTTTATATACACTGCATTATCAGTATGCACAATTTATAAACATCACACATTCATTATGTTATTAATGTATACCTTTTATTGACATTGGCATTCATAGCATAACCAGTATGTATATTTTATAGATATCGAGCATTCATTGCATTGCCATTATGTGTATTTTATTGACATCAGTCATTCATAACATTGCCAGTATGCACATTTTATGGACATTGCTTTAATTGTATGCATAATTTATAAACATTAGGCATTCATTGTGGTACTAGTGTATACATATTTTTGACATCAGGCATTTATAGCATTACCAATATATAAAATTTTTATAAGGCTACATTTCACTTTGAAATTTTTCATAGTTATGCTTCCTTGACATGTGCATGTAAATAATCTTTCATTTGGTTATAAACCTTTGAAAGCACATTTTATTTTAGCTAATGATGTATTTGTTCCATATTTTGTTAGGGAGAGTACCAACCACTAACAGATCCTAACAGGGAAGTGCCAGAGACATATGTGGTACAAAGATACATAGAAAATCCCTACCTCATTGGGAGCAGGAAGTTTGATATCAGGGTCTATGTTCTGGTTGTTTCAGTGAGTACATCTCACATGATAATGGAGCCAATTTTCTGTTTGAAATAGTCCAATTTTTCTGCCTCAGACATGGGGCAGCATTTGCCAACCAATATTTCATATCCAAGGGTCCATTGAAAAGTACATTTTGCAAACATCATTAGCTTAATTATTTATCTTCATGTCAGGTATTTATTATTCACAACTCACCTGTATTATTCTGTTGGACAATATTTGCCCATAGCATCGATGCATCTGATGTGAAAATATCACAAAATGGAGACAATGCAAGTGAGTTTACATGTGTTGGCATGAACATAAAAAATGAAACTATTGACTTTTGAAATCACACATTTCCATGCATTTTTCATTTTAATATACAGGCAAACAAATGCAGCCTTATGTTCATTTTGCCACCTTTCCCAAATTTTCTCTGTGGCCTGAAAGACCAGCAACTTCAAATACTACCATGCAGTGTGGCTTACACCAACACTGTCTGCCATTTCAATAGCAATTTTCATGCAACCATTGCTGAACTCTTGTTCAGGATAATTTACTTATGTAGAATGATTAAAAATGGTTGTATTATTTGCCAAAGACTTTCTTGGATACATGATAGAAGAGGGACTGGTTTTTAAAAAAATCTAATTCTTTATCATTTTATAAATGCGGAGAAGGTAAGTCTATTTAAGATTAATTTTTCTGTCATTCCCCCACCATTTTCCCCTGATTCATTTACATTTGCAATCAGTTATTTTTGGTAGCAAGTATGAAATATTTGCCCTGGTAATGGGGAGCATTTTTATGAAGTGACACTAACTGATTGTGTACATAAGAATTATCTCGCTTCTAAGTACACAAATGAATTGGTTATTTCTTTAAAAGGTATGACATGTAATTTTATCCCGAGTGTTCAGATAAGCAGCCAGAACTGAGTAATTTCATATTTTGTGCATTAGAAGAAAATATTTCTACCCTTTGATGCTGTTCTGCACTAAACCTTTTAGAACATAGCTGATGTTAAATATGACACAAACAATTCTGAAAATTATTTCATTGTTTCGAGATTATTGTTATTCAGCATTTGCTACCATTGTGTTTTATACTTTGTGAGTTTGAGCCAAATTTCAAACAATTCAGCTTGTGATTTTTAATTGACATTGCTTACCCTGATTAAATGGCATCTTAAATAATACCTACTTGACTTTTCACAGTTTTTAATCAGACATAGTAGCTTAAGTCTAATGGACAAATTGCTTCAACTGGAAAATCAGATTGCATGGTTCTGTTTTGGAGGCCAGATGCCTGTTTTGTTTTAGGGACCTTCTAGTACTAGAATTTATTTATTCTCATTTTAAGTTTTATAGTGTCAATGACTTGTCTGGTCTTTTTACAACAACTGTTTGTTTCTGCCTGTCTATATTTCAGTATAACCCCATGAAAGTGTGGCTGTACAGAGGTGGCTTTGCTAGGTTTTCCAACACCAGGTTCTCTCTGGATTCTTTAGAAGACACATGTATCCTTGACTATTGCTAAATATGATAATTAATTAAAAAAAAGTCCTTTGATACAGAATCATTGTAACCAGATGAGTATATTTGAAGATTTAAGGACACAGGAATGTTTTCTAAGCAGACTTTGTATATATAGTCATGGTAGAAAGTCACAATTTATTTGACCAACTCTGCACAATGACCTCAAATCACTATCTAAGTGTGGGGGTGGGTACCATTAAGGAGGGTTGGGGTTGGTTGGATATGTAAAAGAATGGGTATTTGTGATAGTGAGCATTTGGAATAGGCCTTGGTCCAAAAACATGATTATTTAAACCATTCTCATGTCCCTGAACAGTGAAACCTTTCAAGATGTACATCAATACACCTAACTTCATTGAAACTAAAACTGTTTTTATTTTTGGTCTTAAATTCCCCTTTACTCTTTAAACCAGACATCTGTTGACAATGAAATTGTTTTTGGACTCAAATTTCCCTTCACTCAGTAAACCAAACTTCCATTGAAACTGGAATAGTTTTTTGGTCTCAGATTTCATTCACCAACATATCAAGACTTCCATTCAAGCTTAAATATTTTATTTACTCAAATTCACCTTCACTCAGCAAACCAGACTTCCACTGAAAGTAAAGTATAATTAGGTTTCAAATTTCATTCACTCAGTTAACCAGACTTCTACTGAAGCTAAAATATAATTAGGTTTTAAATTTCATTCACTCAGTTAACCAGACTTCTACTGAAACTAAAATATAATTAGGTTTCAAATTTCATTCACTCAGTTAACCAGACTTCCATTGAAATTGAAAAAGTTTTTTGGTCTCAAATTTCCCTTCACTCAGTAAACTGAACAAATTTCAGTTTCAAAAACAAAGGTTTGAAGGTCCAGGGTGTTTTTATCTTGAAAGCTTTTGCTGTATATTCTGGGAAATGTTGATCAATTTATTTATTCCAAAATTGTTATTTTCTCTACCTAGTTCTATTCCATAAGTCAAATTTAATGATACTGCTGCTTGCATTGAGTGACATTATTACTTTTTTTTATTAAAATTCTGTGTGTTTTTTTTTTTAATGAGCACAGTAAAAAAAGTATCACTTATGATACTGAACATTTTATAACTGTAGATAATAAAATTTCAGCACAGAACATAGAAGAAGTAAAGCTTGTGTGGTAACTGGTTTCATGTGCAAACTAGGATAGACCCTTCAGGTACAGTTCAGTAGCTTTTCCAGGTGATTAATCACATTGTAAAATTCACTCCTGCATGGATTTTTTTTAGTCTGGATGAAAATTCAGGCCTGCAAGGATTTTCTTTAGTTTGGATGAAATTTCAGGCTTGCAAGGATTTTCTTAAGTTTAGATGAAATTTCAGGCTTGCAAGGATTTTCTTTAGTTTGGATAAAAATTCAGGCCTGCATGGATTTTCTTTAGTTTGGATGAATTCTGGGAAAATGCAATTCAGGTATTGCATATTTATTCTAGTATAAGGATTCTTCAAAATAATTTGAAAGTCTTTCATGGCTTTGGGTATGTATCAGTGTATTAAAATGGTAGTTTCTTAGTACCATCTAGCAAGAAAATATGAACTTAACTCCAGGTAGATATTCATTTAACCAATGTGGCAGTCCAGAAGACAGCACCTGACTATGACCCAGAGAAGGGGTGTAAGTGGGCAACCCAGCAACTCCGACAGTACTTAACTGCCAAGCATGGAGTAGATGCTGTAAGCAGATTATAAAATTGTCATAACTTTCTCTAGCAGCACTAAGTTTTGAGCACATTAGAAATCGACATATTACATGTGGTTGCACAGACCAATTCATTCAACTCGTCATTGACATTTTACATATGATTCAAGAATCAATTTATTCAACTCTTACTCAACACATTACATGCAGTATGATGACCAATTTATTCAACTCTTACTCAACACATTACATGCAGTATGATAACCAATTTATTCAACTCTTGCTCAACACATTACATGCAGTATGATGACCAATTTATTCAACTCTTGCTCAACACATTACATGCAGTATGATGACCAATTTATTCAACTCTTGCTCAACACATTACATGCAGTATGATAACAAATTTATTCAACTCTTCTTCAACACATTACATGCAGTATGATGACCAATTTATTCAACACTTCTTCAGCACATTACATGCAGTATGACCACCAATTTATTAAAGTATGGTTGCTCAAATTACATGCAGTATGATGACCAATTTATTCAACTCTTGCTCAACACATTGCATGCAGTATGATGACCAATTTATTCAACTCTTGCTCATCACATTACATGCAGTATGATGACCAATTTATTCAACTCTTGCTCAACACATTGCATGCAGTATGATGACCAATTTATTCAACTCTTGCTCATCACATTACATGCAGCATGATGACCAATTTATTCAGTGCTTGCTCAACATATTGCATGCAGTATAATGACCAGTTTATTCAACTCTTGCTCAAACCAATACATGCAGTATTATGACCAATTTATTCAACTCTCAGTCAGCACATTACATGCAGTATGATGACCAATTTATTCAATTCTTGCTCAACACATTGCATGCAGTATGATGACCAATGTATTCGATTCTTGCTCAACACATTACATGCAGTATGATGACAAATTTATTCAACTCTTGCTCAACACATTACATGCAGTATGATAACAAATTTATTCAACTCTTCTTCAACACATTACATGCAGTATGATGACCAATTTATTCAACTCTTGCTCAACACATTACATGCAGTATGATGACCAATTTATTCAACTCTTGCTCATCACATTACATGCAGTATGATGACCAATTTATTCAACTCTTGCTCAACACATTACATGCAGTATGATGACCAATTTATTCAACTCTTGCTCAACACATTACATGCAGTATGATGACCAATTTATTCAACTTTTAATTGACACTTTAGATGTGGTACAAAGTTCAATTAATTTAAATGTTAAGAATGAAACTGAGAATTTACTTAAAAGTTCAAAATTAATCATCTCCATGATTCTTTTAGTTAAAATTGTACCAGACTAAAATTTTTACTGGAAACTATTCTGATCAATTAAAAAATTACATTTGTATTTTTTCATTTTGGAGTAGCAGAATTGTTAATCAAAATGATGAATATAGGTTTAAGAATATTGGGCCAGATCTTTTGAAGACACATGGATACATTTTGAAGAATATTGGGCCAGATCTTTTGAAGACACATGATTACATTTTGAAGAATATTGGGCCAGATCTTTTGAAGACACTTGGTTACATTTTGAAGAATATTGGGCCAGATCTTTTGAAGACACATGGTTACATTTTGAAGAATATTGGGCCAGATCTTTTGAAGACAAATGGATACATTTTGAAGAATATTGGGCCAGATCTTTTGAAGACAAATGGATACATTTTGAAGAATATTGGGCCAGATCTTTTGAAGACACATGGTTACATTTTTAAGAACATTGGGCCAGATCTTTTGAAGACCATGGATACATTTTTAAGAATATTGGGCCAGATCTTTTGAAGACATGTGGATACATTTTGAAGAATATTGGGCCAGATATTTTAAAGACACATGATTACATTTTGAAGAATATTGGGCCAGATCTTTTGAAGACAGATTGATACATTTTGAAGAATATTGAGCCAGATCTTTTGAAGACACAAGGATACATTTTTTAAGAATATTGGGCCAGATCTTTTGAAGACACATGGATACATTTTAAAGAATATTGGGCCAGATCTTTTGAAGACACATGGATACCATTTAAAGACTATTGGGCCAGATCTTTTGAAGACACATAGATACATTTTGAAGAATATTGTGCCAGATCTTTTGATGACACATGGATACATTTTGAAGAATATTGGGCCAGATCTTTTGAAGACACATGGATACATTTTTTTTAAGAATATTGGGCCAGATCTTTTTGAAGACACATGGATACCATTTAAAGACTATTGGGCCAGATCTTTTGAAGACACATGGATACATTTGAAGAATATTGGGCCAGATCTTTTAAAGACACATGATTACATTTTGAAGAATATTGGGCCAGATCTTTTGAAGACATGTGGATACGTTTTGAAAAATATTGGGCCAGATCTTGTGAAGACACATGATTACATTTTGAAGAATATTGGGCCAGATCTTTTGAAGAAACATGGTTACATTTTTAAGAATATTGGGCCATATCTTTTGAAGACCATGGATACATTTTTAAGAATATTGAGCCAGATCTTTTGAAGACATGTGGATACATTTTGAAAAATATTGGGTCAGATTTTTTGAAGACACATGATTACATTTTGAAGAATATTGTGCCAGATCTTTTGAAGACACGTGGTTACATTTTTAAGAATATTGGGCCGGATCTTTTGAAGACCATGGATACATTCTTAAGAATATTGAGCCAGATCTTTTGAAGACATGTGGATACATTTTGAAGGATATTGGGCCAGATCTTTTGAAGACAAATGGATACATTTTGAAGAATATTGGGCCAGATCTTTTGAAGACAGATTGATACATTTTGAAGAATATTCGGCCAGATCTTTTGAAGACCATGGATACATTTTTAAAAATATTGGGTCAGATCTTTTGAAGACAGATTGATACATTTTTAAGAATATTGGGCTAGATCTTTTGAAGACACATGGATACATTTTGAAGAATATTGGGTCAGATCTTTTGAAGACCATGGTGACATTTTTAAATATATTTGACCAGATCTTTTAAAGACACATGGATCCATTATTTTGTTGTTGCAGTGGCTACTTTTCTTGTATGCAACATTTATGTGGACTGTTTCGGTTTTTGTTGATTGAATTTTCTAGCAAAGTTTGAGTTGTTAACATTATTATTTTTAACACTTTATAAATTTCAGATTTTATAAATTCTAGATTATATAAATTCCAGATTATATGCATTACAGTTTTTGTAAAATGTAGATTCTTTAAATTCCATATTTTATTAATTCCAGATTTTATGAATTCTATATTCAATAAATTCCAGATTTTATAAGTTCCAAATTAAAAAAACTCCAGATGTTTTAAATTCCAAAATTCAAAATTTTTACACTTTATCAATTGATGATGATTTTATCAATTATAAGCAACAAGAAGCAACTCAAGTAGTGTCTCACATAAGTTGCCATCTATACTTTACTTTTGGTCAAGTTCACCAAATCCGCTGGCCTGTAATGCTAGTAGATCTCGTTCTATACAGTTTGTTTTGAGAATGTAGTAGAAAAAACAAGATAGATCCAGATCTGCAGTTGCGTCATATTACATCAGATCAGTTCTATGTAATTTGAATTTTTACTCAAGCTATAGGCAAGTATGTTGCAATATTAAGGAGAAGAAGTTAATTATGCATCTGAATACAAGACACAAATACTTTTTTGCCCCTTAGACAGGTTATTTATATCTTATTTACAGCATTTAGATTGACCTATTTGTGGGTTCATGTGTCTGTCTTTGGAAGCTTTGATTTCATATTTCTTCCAGCAGCTGCAGATGAGTAAATGCTTATTCAGTTCACTTCATATTTAGAATATAATATCATTCCATTCTAACTTCTTCTCTCAGTACCACTTCAGTGCATGGGTTCTACACCAGGATGGGGACATGAGATCAAGAATTATATTGGAGACACATTTTGTTTTAGTTAAAAAAAATACCAGCATTTGTATCTCAGTAATTTCTGACCTCATTTACTACTTTTTTCATATGATGTATGGAATATAAAATAGAATATTTCTATTTTGTCAGCAATGATCAGGCATTGAATTTGTCTCCAAGGTGGGCCCATGGGTATGGTTGCAACATTTACAAAGAATTCTGAATTAGTTCATGGTTTAAAATAATTAAAATGTTGCTGTTTAATGAAAATTATTAGAAACTAAACAATTTCTCTATCTACGTATTAAACATACTGAACAGCTATCAGTTGTTACAATGTACATGCTGTACCTCTCTAAGCTTATCATTGTTTCATTTTCAATGTCTTTTACCTCCTAATATGACAAGATTGGGTTTTTAAAATATGCCACAATTGAATATATCTGATAGTTTCAATAAAACGTCACTAGGATTCTTGTAATATTGTTTCCTAATATATATATATATATATATATATATATATATATATATATATATATATATATATATATATATATATACTCTGTGTGTGTGTGTGAAAAAATGGAACCCAATGTGCAGCCTTAATGATGGATGCACTTTAGGATTCTAAAATTACTAAGAAACTATGTAGCAGATTGCAAACTTAAAACAAATTTTCTCTAAAATAAAATGTTATTAATCATATTGTACAAAGGTAAGTAATGTAATTTTAAGAGATTTGTGTATTGGCATAATCAGTAAAGAAACCTGATATGTAATGTTGTGTTAGACACCAGTCCTTGTCAACTTCAGCTTTCATCTTGCCATTAACACTTAACTTTAAAAAAAATGATTTAACATAGCATTGGAATATTTATGCTTAGATAAAGATTGAAAATTGCCTTGTACTCTTCCATCATCATCATTGCCACATTTTATTTTTGTGAATTACATATAATGTTATTCCATTTAGGTAAAGAAACTATTCAAAGGCATTGACAACATCATAATGAAGAGCTTACAAAGTGTGCAAAAGATCATCATCAATGACAAGCACTGCTTTGAGATGTACGGCTACGACATACTTGTGGATGATACTCTCAAGCCGTAAGTAAACAGAAGATGTGGAAACGTATGTCAAGGAAAATCTTGCATTCTTTGGCAGTGAATTTTTATCTCAGCAGATGGCAACATTTGTTTGAAATATTTGAAGATATGAAAGAAGGTCAGACAAGAAAATCGGCCAAAATACTTAAGTGTCTCTTTGGCATCTTTAATATGAATTATTTCTCAAAATGTGACCTTATGTACAAATATATAAAAATTTACTTTGACTTTAATGCCTTCTGTGTCAGCTTGAAAAAAAATGTTAAACAGAATATGTTATTGTCTTTAAAATTACATTAAGCATTGTTTCAATAAAATAATGTAACACATCAAAGACAAGAATTGATAATAGAATTACAATGATTACAATGATTAATCAGAGTGACTGGTTTCTTTCAATTCTTTGAACTGGAGTTACAATTGGCTAAATATTAAGCCACTGAATAAATGCATTTAAGGTGTTCAGAATGCTCATGATGTATGTGACTGACAGGTCCATAGGCAACCAGAACTTGAGCTCAAATTAATTATAGGAAGAAATTAACAAAGCAAAGAATACTGGCAAGCTGGAGTCAAAGACATCTGTCATTAGTTGGTAAGGTAATTGTTGTAAAAACTCTTGTTCTGCCTAAATACATATATCTTTTTACAGCGCTTCCAAATCCATCAGCAACAATTGAAGCAGAACTAAATCATACCTTATTTTAGGTTTGTATGGGGTGCAGAAGTAGAGAGAGTTAAATATGAGATACTAGAAGCCCATGAGAATGAGGGATTATTAAATATTGTCATTCATTTAGTACATTAAGATAAATGAGTTATAAGATTACTGGAAAATGAGGATAGAACATTGCAGTCAATAAAACTGTATTATGAAATATAAGGTTATTTCGAGGTTAGTGAGGAGGAAATTATTAGAATTTGGTAAGCTCATTAAAAACAGTTTTTGGAGAGAAGTAATTTTGGCAGTACCAAATGTAAACAGGAACTTCAAATTCCAAATGAGAGTATTTATCCCTGAGTTTTAAAATTTTGTTCTACCAAGATGTTCAATCTATACAAATCCTGCAAAGAAGCTAGCATTGAAGTTCTTAGCACTTTAGTTGATGATCATGGTAATTTAATACCTTTAGAAATTATAAAATATAAAATGAAAAACTGTATGCAACAATTTTTTAAAATTCTTTTCCTTAATATCCAAAAATCAAAATTCATGAAAATTTGTAAGCAAAAACAAACTGGATGACAACAAGTTTGATAAATAGGAGCATGAAATAATTAACTTGCAAAAACAAAATTCACTTATGTTCGTTTACAAAGATATTTGTAACAAAGCAAAGAGACAACACACTGCTAAGCAGGAAATGTAGACACAGTTGTTAAATAAAGTGGTCTGTGCTTTACAGTCAGACAAACCTTGTACTATATATACAAAGATAATCTCATTAATTTTAAATTAATTCAGTGAATAGTTGTCAGTAATAGTGTTTTGAAAAGAGTTATATATATTAGATGCACTTAAGGGATGAGTGAGAATGAAAGTATTGAACACCTGTTCAATGATTCCAAAATTGCTTCAAAGTTTTGGTACCATTTTACTAAACATTTGCACCTTGTTTTCCAAATATTGTGCATTTGTCCAGAAAAGAAATATTTTTAGGAAGTGAACAATTGGACATTTTGTGCAATCTCTTGCTTATTTGGCAAAATATTTTATATTATTTATACATGCAGATTAATATGCACATTCCTTTCATTTCAGCTTTTAAGCAAATAGCTTAAATGCATAAAAACATTGAAAAATGTACTGATTTATATATAGTTTTTTTTTTAAAAAAAAGACCAATTTCTTCAAAGATGAGCTTCAATGATGAACATGTAACTTGTGCAATTCAGTGAACAAGAACAAATACTGTAATATCTCAAAATTGATGTCATCATGATGATGTGAACTGTCTGTCTAATTTGTGTCTAAAGATATTATGTGCTATGTGTATTTATGCACATGTGTGTATGTGTGTTTTCATTTATTATACTGTGCATTAGATTATATTGTCCCTATATAATCTGATAACCTGAAATTTTTAATTATATGATCACCTTGGGATAGTGTTCCCTGACCTAATGGTCAACCAAATGCGGGTATAAAAAACAAAAAAACTAATGCTTAACAATAACTAGTCATTTTCAGTGTCACTAATTATTTGAAGATTGCATTGTTATTACACCAAAACGTTTACCACATATTTCAAAATGGTTATGTACTTTGCTGTGTGATAAAAGTTTTGAGCTACACAGTGAGATTTCTGTGCAGTTAAATATGTAGTTCATTTCTTCCATTGCTGTTGGCTTTAGTTTTGTCTTTTATTGTGGGACTATGTCACAAAAAGAATAATTTTTCATACTGTTTATGCCTCTGAACTAATTGAAATCACTGAATAGCTTTCTAATGTTGCTTTTTAGTACAGCAAATAAATCACAGAAGTTAAAAACATTCTTTATATTTTTGATGTTTTGGGGTTAATATCTAGTGTAGTTGTTGTCGAATTGATAGGGGCATACATATTGCTTTATATTTTTGATGTTTTGGGGTTAATATCTAGTGTAGTCGTTGTCAAATTGATAGGGGCATACATATTGCTTTATATTTTTGATGTTTTGGGGTAATATCTAGTGTAGTTGTTGTCGAATTGATAGGGGCATACATATTGCTTTATATTTTTGATGTTTTTGGGTTAATATCTAGTGTAGTTGTTGTCGAATTGATAGGGGCATACATATTGCTTACTTTTACTGGGACCTGCTACATGTTTGTACGTGAAGAATTAGATTTGTAACAAACTTATGTTTAGCAAAAGAAAGTTTCTTTGCTTTCATGAGAGACACAGAATTCTACTGATTTTTTTAAAACTAGCTTCAGTGTAATGACATAGTTGTTACAAGCTGTTTAGCTAGATACTGTTTAACTATTTTAGTTGGTTGATTGAGATCAATGCTTCCCCATCCCTCACCGCCAGTGGGAAGGAAGACCATGACTTGAAGTTTGGCCTTCTGAATGATGTCCTTAATGTCCTGGATCTGGAAAACAGGTTTGTAGGCATATGTGTGTGTGTGTGTGTGTGTGTGTGTGTGTGTGTGTGTGTGTGTGTGCATTCGTGTCATACAGTAATAATTTTAGATTTGTAGTTCTCATACTGTATTAGTTTTAGATTTGTAGTTCTAATATGGTATTAGTTTTAGATTTGTAGTTCTAATATGGTATTAATTTTAGATTTGTAGTTCTCATACTGTATTAATTTTAGATTTGTAGTTCTAATATGGTATTAGTTTTAGATTTGTAGTTCTAATATGGTATTCATTTTAGATTTGTAGTTCTAATATGGTATTAATTTTAGATTTGTAGTTCTCATACTGTATTAATTTTAGATTTGTAGTTCTAATATGGTATTAATTTTAGATTTGTAGTTCTAATATGGTATTAATTTTAGATTTGTAGTTCTAATATGGTATTAATTTTAGATTTGTAGTTCTCATACTGTATTAATTTTAGATTTGTAGTTCTCATACTGTATTAATTTTAGATTTGTAGTTCTAATATGGTATTAATTTTAGATTTGTAGTTCTAATATGGTATTAATATTAGATTTTTAATTCTCATACAGTATTAATTTTAGATTTGTAGTTCTCATCAAATATTAATTTTTAGATTTGTAGTTTTCATATGGCATTAATTTATAGCTGGTATATTGAATTGGATTAGTGCAAGTAAGCAAATTCATTGGTAGATTTTAGGCTGCTTATTAAAACGAAGGACAAATTTAAATTTTATGTTACTAAGCACAAATAATTTAGTTGCCATTGACATTTAAGTAGAAACAAGGTGAGTGTGGAGTAAATGGTAGAAGGTGACACAAATGCCATTTCTAGTCCAGCCGTTGTAAATGAGTTTAATAAACTAGATTTGTGTCTGTAAAATAATGCTGTGGACCAAAAGTCCAGGTTAAAATATGTTGAAAAAATATTATTTTACTAAATTTAGTTGTTTTTGAAGTCTTGCTAACAAGCTTCTAATGATGTATAGACATATGTATGAATGGACAGATGAGATACAAAATCAAGATACCATTGCTGAAAGCATAAAAATGCATATGGTCATTTTCTAGCAAAAGATACAGTGATCTGTATCACAAAACTAATAGTAATTATCTACTTAAACAATTACTTCAAATTGTCTAACAATAATAGTGATAATAATAATAATGACTTTATCTAAATTAGCTGAATTATCTATCAATTAGCTGAAGAACTGATCTACCTTGAGGCCCTCATACAAAAACTTATTTACATACAAATGCACACATGCACACACACATGCATATGTATACACACACATGCATATGTATACACACACATGCATATGTATACATTGCAGCACATACATCTATTGACATTATATTTAGATACAAATGCACACATATACACACAAATGCATATGCATACATCTATAGACATTATATTTACTTTCTTTCCTTTCACCTGATGGAAACTTGTCCATACATATTGAAGCCACATAGTCAATATGCATTTAATATGCAGTTAGTGACAAATCAGATGAAATTATTTTTAATGATGCTCAGAGGCATTTATGAATACAAATACAATTGTTTTCATTCTCATTTTAACCTCATCTCAGAAACAACTGGATATATTGGGTTTAGAAGAAGGAAATATAGTGGGCATTTCTAATCTCAACTGGGATACTATTCCAGAGCAAAGTTCCATTGTATTGGAAACCTTTTTAGAATAATTCCCGATTTGGTTTGGGAATTTTACACTGTTTGGTTGATACTGATCACAGGTGGGGAGTATTACCAGGTAGCCTCTACTGGAATAGTGATTGTAAATATTCAGGAGCACTATTATTGGATATCCTGTTCATTAATTGGCTTTTATCAACTGGATTTGGTCTTTATTGGGTAATATTTTTAACTTACCTGCTAAATTATCCTTGCTTTTTTTTTTGATTGATATTAGCCCAAATGCTCTTTTTTGAAGATGTACCAGCTTTGTTATGTTTTTATCATTCGAATTACCCCATACTGTATTAAAGTAATCTATATAGGGTTGTATGTAGCTGTTATAAAATAGTTTTCTGTACCTTTCAAGGAGAAAATGTCTTATACTACTAAGAAGCCATAAACTTGAATTAATTTTTTTTAACTGTTATGTTTGATACGTTGAGTCAATGATAGTTTATTATCAACCTAAAACAATTGGTATTCTATCATGAAAGACCATTTGCAAATTTTTATCATTTCATGTCAGATATAGTTCATCATTATGAAGATTTGCTCTTTTTTGCCATGTTGAGATAAGTAATATTTTAGTTTTACCAGCATTTACCACCATTTGCATCAGTTGTCCTGTTTGTTAAGGGCATCATGTAAAGAAATTTCCAGTTCATGCTTTGTGTTTTGGATGTCTGACCATTTCCTGTTATCTGCATATAATTCTGTAGATGAAATTGAGTTCCCTAGTAAAAGTGGTGGGTCATTAATAAATAATATAAATAGTAATGGACCTAGAAGTGAGCCTTGTGGTACTGCTGAAGAAACCAACACTGGACCATAACGATTTAAAGAACTACCGACCAGTTTCTAATCTCCCATTCATATAAAAAAATCTTAGAAAAGGTTGTTCTAACTCAACTTGTATCTCATTTGAATTCAAACAGTCTTTTTAGCAATGTACAGTCTGCATATCGCGCTTGCCACAGTACAGAAACTACTTTTCTGAAATTATTTAGTGACATTATCTTTGATTTGGATAGTGGAAAGATTACAGTCCTCACTCTTCTGGATTTATCTGCGGCATTTGACACAATAGACCATGATATATTACTTCACCGTCTCCAGCATGTATTTGGCATTCAGAATATAGCCTTACAGTGGTTCAAGTCCTACTTAGTGAACAGGACAGAAATTATATCTGCAAATGGAATACAGTCCAGCCCAGTTGACGTATGTTGTGGTGTTCCACAGGGATCTGTTGTTGGACCTGTTCTCTTCATTCTGTATACTCAGCCACTCTCAAGTGTCATAGATCATCACCCAGTGTCACACCAATTGTATGCTGATGACACCCAAATATACAAGTCTAGCCACTCAACTGAAGTTGATGCTACCATCCATGGAGTGGAGAAGTGCATTTCTGATGTGAAATCATGGATGACATGTAACAAGCGGCTGAATGATGATAAAATTGAGGCTATTCTGATTACAACATAAAGACTTTCTCATTCACATCCTTTACCTCAGACAATAAATATCAGCAACACCAGCATTAAAGTCAGTACGAAACCTAGGCGTTACTCTAGACAGTACTCTCACATTGCGCCAACATGTCATGAACATATGCAAGGCTGCATATCTTGAATTGAGACGCATCAGTTCCATTCGTAAATATCTTTGAGTTGATGCCACTAAATCACTTGTGTGTTCATTAGTACTTTCAAGACTGGACTATTGTTACTCAATTCTGTCTGGTTCATCACAATATTTACTCCAGAAACTTCAAAAAGCTCAAAACACAGCTGCACGGATCATCTTTAGAGTACCTCGATCAGAGCACACCTCACCACTGCTCTGCACCCTACATTGGCTATCAATTCGATACAGAATCAAACACAAATTTGTTCTCTGTGCTATGTTTCACTGACAGACTCCAGTCCAACATATCTATCCAGCCTCACCCATGTGTATACACCAGCTAACTCCTTATGCTCTTCTTCTAATAATTGTATACTCATTGTTCCCAAGGTGAAAACAAAGTCATATGGACAGCATTCGTTTGCACACCAGGGCCTGGCGACGTGGAACGAATTGCCCATTGAAATTAGACACAAAGACACAGTGGTCCCTTTTAAGAGTGCTCTTAAGACTCACCTGTTTTGACTGCAGGGACAAACTTTGCGACCAAATCATGTTTTGTATCTTATATGTTTTCAGCATGTTTTTATGTTTTCCAATTTCATTGTTTTTGTCATTTGTTGTTCTGTAGTGTAGTCATATCATTATTGATGGTGTAAAGTGCTAAGAGCTTTGAAAGATTAGGCACTATACAAAGTCCTAATTATTATTGTTATTATTATTATTATTATTATTATTATTATTATTATTATTATTACTCCATATCTAATTGTTCCAGGATCAGACAGCACATAGTTTATATATAAACATATTGTGTTATCTCACTTTTCTATCAAGTAAACCATATACTTGTGCTTTCCTCACATTGGTAAAGGCCTCAGATTCACTGATAAATGCTCTTTACCTTCATTTTCTTCTGATGATATTTTATGATTCAAGATGCAAGACATTTTATTTAATGTAGGTGGTCTGAGTAAAATACATTAAACACTAGCTCTGTATGAGCTACTTTACTGACATAACAATAGTATTTCATAAGTTAATATTCAGATACACAAATAGTATATACTAACAGCATAATAGACATTACAGTTTTAACTGTAGATAAAAGACAATACAACTGTAGATAAAAGACAATGCAACTGTAGATAAAGAACAATGCAAATATAAATAAAAGACAATACAACTGTAGATAAAAGACAATACAACTGTAGATAAAAGACAATGCAAACTGTAGATAAAAGACAATGTAAATATAAATAAAAGACAATACAACTGTAGATAAAAGACAATACAACTGTAGATAAAAGACAATACAACTGTAGATAAAAGACAATGCAAACTGTAGATAAAAGACAATACAACTGTAGATAAAAGACAATGCAACTGTAGATAAAGAACAATGCAAATATAAATAAAAGACAATACAACTGTAGATAAAGGACAATACAACTGTAGATAAAAGACAATACAACTGTAGATAAAAGACAATGCAACTGTAGATAAAAGACAATGCAAACTGTAGATAATGGACAATACAACTGTAGATAAAAGGCAATGCAAACTGTAGATAAAAGACAATACAACTGTAGATAAAAGACAATGCAACTGTAGATAAAGAACAATGCAAATATAAATAAAAGACAATACAACTGTAGATAAAAGACAATGCAACTGTAGATAAAAGACAATGCAACTGTAGATAAAGAACAATGCAAATATAAATAAAAGACAATACAACTGTAGATAAAAGACAATGTTAACTGTAGATAAAAGACAATGCAACTGTAGATAAAGAACAATGCAAATATAAATAAAAGACAATACAACTGTAGATAATGGACAATACAACTGGAGATAAAAGAAAATGCAACTGTAGATAAAGAACAATGCAAATATAAATAAAAGACAATACAACTGTAGATAAAGGACAATACAACTGTAGATAAAAGACAATGCAAACTGTAGATAAAAAACAATGCAAATATAAATAAAAGACAATACAATTGTAGATAAAGGACAATACAACTGTAGATTAAAGACAATGCAAACTGTAGATAAAAGACAATACAACTGTAGATAAAAGACAATGCAACTGTAGATAAAAGACAATGCAACTGTAGATAAAAGACAATGCAAACTGTAGATAAAAAACAATGCAAATATAAATAAAAGACAATACAACTGTAGATAAAAGACAATGCAAATATAAATAAAAGACAATACAACTGTAGATAAAAGACAATGCAACTGTAGATAAAAGACAATACAACTGTAGATAAAAGACAATGCAACTGTAGATAAAGAACAATGCAAATATAAATAAAAGACAATACAACTGTAGATAAAAGACAATGCAACTGTAGATAAAAGACAATGCAACTGTAGATAAAGAACAATGCAAATATAAATAAAAGACAATACAACTGTAGATAAAAGACAATGTTAACTGTAGATAAAAGACAATGCAACTGTAGATAAAGAACAATGCAAATATAAATAAAAGACAATACAACTGTAGATAATGGACAATACAACTGTAGATAAAAGAAAATGCAACTGTAGATAAAGAACAATGCAAATATAAATAAAAGACAATACAACTGTAGATAAAGGACAATGCAAATATAAATAAAAGACAATACAACTGTAGATAAAAGACAATACAACTGTAGATAAAAGACAATACAACTGTAGATAAAAGACAATGCAACTGTAGATAAAGAACAATGCAAATATAACTAAAAGACAATACAACTGTAGATAAAGAACAATGCAAATATAAATAAAAGACAATGCAACTGTAGATAAAGAACAATGCAAATATAAATAAAAGACAATACAACTGTAGATAAAAGACAATGCAAACTGTAGATAAAAGACAATACAACTGTAGATAAAAGACAATGCAAACTGTAGATAAAAAACAATGCAAATATAAATAAAAGACAATACAACTGTAGATAAAAGACAATGCAACTGTAGATAAAAGACAATGCAAACTGTAGATAAAAAACAATGCAAATATAAATAAAAGACAATACAACTGTAGATAAAAGACAATGCAACTGTAGATAAAAGTCAATGCAACTGTAGATAAAGAACAATGCAAATATAAATTAAAAGACAATACAACTGTAGATAAAAGACAATGCAACTGTAGATAAAAGACAATGCAACTGTAGATAAAGAACAATGCAAATATAAATAAAAGACAATACAACTGTAGATAAAAGACAATGTTAACTGTAGATAAAAGACAATGCAACTGTAGATAAAGAACAATGCAAATATAAATAAAAGACAATACAACTGTAGATAAAAGACAATGCAAACTGTAGATAAAAGACAATGCAAATATAAATAAAAGACAATACAACTGTAGATAATGGACAATACAACTGTAGATAAAAGACAATGAAACTGTAGATAAAAGACAATACAACTGTAGATAAAAGACAATGCAACTGTAGATAAAGAACAATTCAAATATAAATAAAAGACAATACAACTGTAGATAAAAGACAATGCAACTGTAGATAAAAGACAATGCAACTGTAGATAAAGAACAATGCAAATATAAATAAAAGACAATACAACTGTAGATAAAAGACAATGTTAACTGTAGATAAAAGACAATGCAACTGTAGATAAAGAACAATGCAAATATAAATAAAAGACAATACAACTGTAGATAATGGACAATACAACTGTAGATAAAAGAAAATGCAACTGTAGATAAAGAACAATGCAAATATAAATAAAAGACAATACAACTGTAGATAAAAGACAATACAACTGTAGATAAAAAACAATGCAAATATAAATAAAAGACAATACAACTGTAGATAAAAGACAATACAACTGTAGATAAAAAACAATACAACTGTAGATAAAAGACAATGCAAACTGTAGATAAAAAACAATGCAAATATAAATAAAAGACAATACAACTGTAGATAAAAGACAATACAACTGTAGATAAAAAACAATGCAAATATAAATAAAAGACAATACAACTGTAGATAAAAGACAATACAACTGTAGATAAAAAACAATGCAAATATAAATAAAAGACAATGCAACTGTAGATAAAAGACAATGCAAACTGTAGATAAAAAACAATGCAAATATAAATAAAAGACAATACAACTGTAGATAAAGGACAATACAACTGTAGATAAAAGACAATGCAAACTGTAGATAAAAAACAATGCAAATATAAATAAAAGACAATACAACTGTAGATAATGGACAATACAACTGTAGATAAAAGACAATGCAAACTGTAGATAAAAGACAATACAACTGTAGATAAAAGACAATACAACTGTAGATAAAAGACAATGCAAACTGTAGATAAAAGACAATACAACTGTAGATAAAAGACAATGCAAACTGTAGATAAAGAACAATGCAAATATAAATAAAAGACAATACAACTGTAGATAAAGGACAATACAACTGTAGATAAAAGACAATGCAAACTGTAGATAAAAGACAATGCAACTGTAGATAAAAGACAATGCAACTGTAGATAAAGAACAATGCAAATATAAATAAAAGACAATACAACTGTAGATAAAGGACAATACAACTGTAGATAAAAGACAATGCAAACTGTAGATAAAAGACAATGCAACTGTAGATAAAGAACAATGCAAATATAAATAAAAGACAATACAACTATAGATAAAGGACAATACAACTGTAGATAAAAGACAATGCAAACTGTAGATAAAAGACAATACAACTGTAGATAAAGAACAATGCAAATATAAATAAAAGACAATACAACTATAGATAAAGGACAATACAACTGTAGATAAAAGACAATGCAAACTGTAGATAAAGGACAATACAACTGTAGATAAAAGACAATGCAACTGTAGATAAAGAACAATGCAAATATAAATAAAAGACAATACAACTGTAGATAAAAGACAATGCAACTGTAGATAATGGACAATAAAGCTGTAGATAAAAGACAATGCAACTGTAGATAAAAGACAATACAACTGTAGATAAAGAACAATGCAAATATAAATAAAAGACAATACAACTGTAGATAAAAGATAATGTAAATGTAGATGAAAGACAATGCAAACTGTAGATAAAGGACAATACAACATCAGATTAAACTAGAACTCGGTAGCAGACAACATGCAGATGCACAATTTTTTTAATGTAAGAACATATGTAACACATAACAGACAGGAATACATTTTATAATACCAATATGGAATATGACTTATTATTTGTTTAAATGCATGCACAATGTCAGTGATTACAGCTGATTAAATGACAAGACACTTGAGTATCTCATCAGGAGAAATGAGGTGAAAATGCTTACTATTATAAGCATCAGGAGAAATGAGGTGAAAATGCTTACTATTATAAGCATTATGGTATCGGGATTTAAGTGAAGAAGGGAACTGTTTATCTGAAATGCCATTGAAAGCTAAATAGAAAAACATAATGCAGATTTACAGTGCATCCCACACTGAATCAGTCTGTTAAATTCTTTGAAATCAGAGATTTGAAAGAGAACTTACCATATATAGTTGTCATTACCGGTACTCTTGGTATAATTGTTGCCAGATTTTGGTTTCTTAGATTGTATTTGCAGTTTTTGAAAATGACCTAATTATTCAAGTAATTTGTTGTTTTTTGTGGAGTATTTGAAAATGACCTGATTATTCAAGTAATTTGTTGTTTTTTGTGGAGTATTTTGTATACTTCATTTGCCATACATATTATTCTACTAATGTGAAGAGTAGAGAGAATTGCTTTTCCTAAGAGAGCTTCATCAAAAACTAGTTTTATGCCCAATACTGTATTTTCATTTTGTCCAAGTTATATTTACTAGAGAAATGCCCAAAAAGGGGCATTACTTCAAATTTAACCTAATGTGAGTAAGGATTCAGCCACATCTGCATTTATAGTAGTTAAGCTGATTGCGTTTTGACTCCTGACTGTGTTTGTAATTTTTCCAGACCTTGACTCTCATCTGAGGTTAGTTGTACAGATTGAATATTAGCCTGGTCTCTGATTAATATATGTCAGTGATTAAAATTATTTTTATTAGCACATACATTTAAAATGGCCACTTGATGATGTAGGAATTGGCAGTCTTGATCCAATTGGGGATTATTCATGCAAAACAGCTACACACAATTATTGTGCAGCTTTCATTGCCAATCTATGGTAGACCCTGCAGATGAAAAATTGTGATGTTGTTTTCTTTTTTCTATTAACTTGTTGTCTTAAAATTTGTAAAGTTGCTAGGTTGCAACTGATTGCCATTGTTTACTAGCAGACACTAATTCTTAATTGCAATTCACATTTTGCTTACACCTTGAAGGACCACTTTGTAATGAGATTTAATGTTATGAGTTATTTCTCTTGTTGCTGCAGATTGACAGGGAAGGAGAAGAGGATTGGAGGCTGGGATTTAATATGGGATGATGGTCTTGTACTCGCAGATGATGGCAATATGGATTGTTCTGTACATGGATCTTCCATTTCAACAGCAAATTCCTTTCTAGGTGTGTACATATTTATTGCTTCTGTATCATCAACTTTTGCACAGCAAACCATTTGGGCATCATCTTTTGATATCATTCATTTTAGGTTTTATTTTAATAGCAGTAATATAGTATTTGCCACTGCTGCCTTGCTTACCTTTTCTGGGACAAGACTAACCTTGACTAAGCTAATAATCCCAACTTCCCATTAGATGAAATGTTAATCTAGAAGAGAGAGAACCCAGAACCAGACTGACTACCACTTCGTGTAGGACACATTTCCTCTTTTGCTCAGCTGCTTGTAACACAAGTACATGTTCATTTCACTCTTTGAAATTTGCTTTTATTTATGTGTTCAAATTAATTTTTCAGCAGATTATTCTAATTTCCTGTTTTAACTGAGTGATTATCCCCATATATCCATGCATCTGAACCTCCTGACAGGGAGGTTTTTCCTCCTGAGATAATGGGTGTCTCTCATCCATCCAATCACTCATTGAAAGCTCCTGTATACTCAAAACTAATCCTTACAATTCTAGAATAGAAATGTTTCATTGTTTTCTCACACATTGCTTCAAGGTAGTGTGTTTCTGTAATGACTAACAATGATTATGTCATTGTAAACTGGCTTTCCGTATGAGCATGACACATTAATTTCAAATATAAGACTATAAATTTAATCATTGGATTTTAAGCAGGTAATATTACAGAAAAAACAACTGAAGAATATTGTATTGGACAAAACTGCACAGAAACAGATTACAGATGATTATAACACTCCCCAAAAGAGGCAATCTCCAGCTATGCCAAAATTACAGAACTATCAGTTTGATCAGCCATGCTAGTAAGGTGATGCTGAAGATTATCTTGAACAGACTGAAACCACAAGCAAAGAAATAATCGCTGAAGAACAGACAGGGTTCCAGAGTGGAAGAAGTACAACATAACAAATATTCAATCTTAGGGTTCTGAATGAAAAGTACTTGCAACATCAACAAGACATCTATCGTGTGTTCATAGATTTCAAAAAGGCATGAGGCATTGTGGGCCACAATGAAGAAATACAAGATGGGTCAAAAATTGACCAATACCATCAAGCAGTTGTACACCAAGGCTACCAGTGCAGTAATTACTCAAGGTTCTGTGGGGGACTGGTTCAAGACAACAGTTGGAGTAAGTCAAGGCTGTCTCCTGTCACCAATGCTTTTCAACATCTACTTACTCCACATCATGAGCAAAGCCCTGGAAAACCACTGTGGGACAATCAGACAACATTGACGGGCTGGCAGGCAGTGAAGATCAGCTTTCTACCTTAGTGAAGAGCCTGGATCAAAAACATCTTCCAGATTTGACATGGAGATGAACACCAAGAAGACAAAACTGATGACAAATAGTGGCAAACAAATCTCAACCAAGATTACAGTGAGACAACAGGAACTGTAAATAGTGGGCCAGTTCAAATATCTTGGTTCCATAATCACTGAAAGGGGATCAAGAGCAGAAACTGTGTCACCAGCAGCACAAACAACAGCATCTATGTCAAAGCTAAGACCTGTCTGGAGAGACAAGAATATCTGTCTGAAAACTAAAATCAGACTATTGAGAGCACTAGTCATCTCAGTCTTTTTGTATTCATGTGAGGCCTGGAACCTGACAGCAGAAGTACAACATCGGATCCAGGCACTTGAAATGAGATGCTACAGAACCATCCTTGGCATCTCTTACATGGAACACATCACAAATGAAGAAGTGCGTAACACCATCAGGCATAAAGTAAGCCAGTATGAAGACCTTCTCAGCGCTGTCAAAAAGAGAAAGCTGAAATGGTATGGCCATGTCACTAGAGCCAACAGTCTATCCATAACAGTACTTTAGGGCAGCGTCCAGGTTGGCAGAAGGAGAGGTAGACAGAGAAAAAAGTGGAGTGACAACATCACAAAATGGAACAGGAAAAGTTTTGCGGAGACACAGGCATTGGCACATGATTAAGAAAAATGGAGGTAAGTGGTCAGATGTTCAGCAGCACAGTGCCTCAACGACCACACTATTTCAAGAGACTGATGATGATGATGATGATGAATATTACATGGATTTTTTTTGGGTAGGATCAGTTTGGCTTTTGGTCTTAAAATTTAAATTAAATGTTAATGGATCATAGATGGATTAGTTATTGTGAAAGAGATCTGGTGGCATAACAAATGGAATAAGTACTTAAAATATGTCAATTTCTAAGTGTGAATTTCCTAATGCTAAAGCACCACATACTGAGCAAGACAATACAGCCTGTTGGTATCACAACACAGGGGTCTCTTCTCCACAACTATCTGCAGATTCTCTACCTTCATGCTTGGCTTATCTCAAGCAATCAAGCTTACCAGGCCCAAGTTTTCAGGCAAGGTTGACAGCTGCATTGTCCAGGTCATAGATCTACAAAACAAAGTGGAGAATCTTTGCAGCTGTTGCACCCCGAGTGCTATGGTGAAATTTCTTATTTTCGTGTTTGAATGTTCAGACTATAGTGCAGCCCAATCCAACACACTTGAATTCAGTACCAGAATGACTATTGATTTGGACCCATATCCATCCAATCTTGTCAAGTATTATGGGATACAGAGACCAGTATCTCATTCACTAATCTCATGTTTGTTGTGGGGTTGGTCAAAAACCAATTACAAACCACTTTGTGATGTTCTTTTCAAGAACCTTGCCTTTCATGAACTGTTTTCCAGCTTTTCTTGAAAAGGTTTCTTTACAGTTCAGTGGCAATTATTCATGATTCTCTATTTTGTTAAATGTGTTTTTTTTTACGACAGACCATATTTTTTTAGTAACCTTGTTCCCTACTGAGACTCCCAATATTAGTTGTATCTGTGGTGGGGGATGATCAAGATAGGCTTTTCTTTCAAGTTAAGGCACTGTGATTGTATTTGGCTGCAACAAAAAGTAGAAGAAAGGGTATGCTACTTAGTGTTAATGTATGCCTCTTTTAATCATTCATCACAGGAACATTTTATTAGAATTGGGTTTTGGAAACCCCTTTCTCCATTTACCAATGGTCTTTGGTGCACCAGAGCAAATGCATTTTTTCAGTGGCCCAATTGTTATGGTACAAAAAGTCACCCAGTTTTCTGCCAACTAACAGTATAGGACACACCCAATATACAGGCAAGTATATTATATTTTTACGTTTATGAAGTTATCAGCCTCCTTTTGAGCTAGCAATTCAGCGGTCTCTCTAAACACCCCAAGACACCCCAAGACCACCCCAATATTGCATATATTAGCACCAAATCTTGCAAAAACGTACCAAGAAGCGGGAAAAAAAAAGAAAACACACATAAATACATTGTTGCTATCAATGATTTATAGTATTGGTTGATGACCCTATTTCTGATAATCTATGGAAACGAACTCTATGCATCAAATATCTTTAACGATATATATATATATATATATATATATATATATATATATATATATATATATATATTAAACAATTTCCTCATTAAATGGCGATTTTCCATACTTCTCTCATTTATTTGAATTGTTGAATTGTTTAGGCTCCATGTTAATATTTGTGAAAATAAAAGAATGAATGAATAGTTAAATTGGTATTGAGTTAAAAAAATAATTTTATATACAATAAATTTGCCATTTTGTTTAATTTATTTAACGACTTATTTGTGGTATTGTTAATTATTTATAAATGTTGATCAATATTCACGTTACTGCACCGGAACACTCTTCATCAAAACGGGAGTTGTTTCCCTTGGCAACTTCTGACCTTACTAATTTTCCTGTTACACAAAATATTGCTAAATATTCGCAGTTTTTATTTGTTTGTATGTTTTGTTTTGGTGTTTTTGTGTTGTTGTTGACATTTTAAGTGAGTATTATGTAAAGTTTAAGGTGTTCTTGGAGAGTCCTGGGGTGTCTTGGGGTGTTTAAAGAGACCCGCAATTCAGCAAAGCAATAATGAATGGTGATGTCATACTGCTGTTATAATGTATTGGAATGGGGAGAGCTAAACTAATTGTAATTAATGTAATGCTCACCTATCATTATTTCAAGTTTCATTCCTCCCACCCCATGATGTTGGTCCAAACATAGTCTGGGTCTGAGTCAAAGACAAAGACTATCCCGCTTGAGCCAATCACTTGTAATTGGAATGGTTCTAGATTTTTAGAATGTTTCAACTAATGAGAGGTTGGAATCATGAACTCCAATGAGGGTACTCTCATCATTGAAGAATTAAATAAGGCAATAATGACAGGTATTATGTTATAAAAAATATTTTTACACCCTAAAAAAATATTGTCACAGAAACTATTGTTTGTTAAATGCTCATGATTGTAACAGTTCACTGATAAATGTAGTCAAAATATCGTCTCAAAAAAGAATTCCCCATTCTTGCTATATGTTTTTTAACTAAAAATCCAATTGGATTAATCCTAAGTCATAGATTAAGCAAGTTTCACCATTAAGTGAAATTAAGATGTACTTTAAATGTAGATGAATACATATTAATACAATTTGATTCCTTTTATAACTGGCTTGGTATTAGTAACTTATTTTCATGTTTTGCATTATACCTATTTCCAGGGTGCCACAATGACAGAAAGAAGCAGTTAAGAGAGATATACACCACTGCACAAGCCATGAAAAAGTCCTAACACATCAGCTGTTTAGATCTACCTTAATGATGAATATGATAATGTTGGCTGTGATTGGTCTTTTACCATCTAAAGTGCGGCAATACCCATTGATCATAAATAATATTTACCTTGATTTTAAATTGTGCTTAAAATATCAGGGCCCCACTGAGGGTCTTTGACCATTCCTTAATGTAAGAGAATGTGATTAGTTTTTAAATGTCAGGGCCTCTTTGGGGGTCCTTGACTCATTCATAATGTCAGAGGATGTGATCAGAGTTTAAATGTCAGGGCCTCACTGTTTTTTTTTTACCCTTCCTTAATGTCAGAGAATGTGATTAGTGTTTAAATGTCAGAGCTCCACTGTGAGTCTTTGTCTCATTCATAATGTCAGAGGATGTGTTTAAAGTTTATTGCAACTAGCCCTATTGTTAGACATCATTAATATTGTATGAGAGCACTTTAGTGTAACAAGATACTTCAGTACTAACCATGTCTATGTTGTCTTCTGACAGAAGAAGATCAATACCCATTGTTCAGTACTCACTATATCAGTCAGAAGATCAATATCCATTGTTCATTACTCACTATGTCAGTCAAAATAATATCAGTACCCATTGTTCAGTACTCACGTCAGAGATCAATACCTATTGTTCAGTACTCACCATCTCAGACAGAGATCAATATCCATTGTTCTGTACTCACCTTGTCAGTCAGAAGATTAATACCCATTGTTCAGTACTCACCATGTCAGTCAGAAGAAGATCAGTACCCATTGTTCAGTACTTGCTATATCAGATGGAAGGAGATCAATACCCATTGTTCATATTTGTGCATACAAGCACAGTCACGATTCTTTTGTTCTAAATAATAAAGTATGTGTACAGAAATCAAGTTATGACTCAACATGTAAACTAATATTCCATTTTTTAATGATTGTCTGAATATATTATTTATATAAATAATGCTGATGTTTTATTATTATATATTAAACCCCATTGCTGCCATTATGTGTAAAAGTTGTATATTGCAAAGTCATCTGAATAATATTAAATATTGAAAGATATTATTCTGAAACATCGCTGGGCTCCTTTAAAATGGGATAATAGTGACATTTCATCACATTATGAGCAAAGTAATTTTGCAATCCAAAGAGAAACCCTGCCAATTTTCACATGTGTAGGAATTAATCTGATGTTGATCAGCGACATTTGTGGGTCAGCCTATATTCAATTGTCATCAGCCCAAGTTCACCTTTCAAAGTACTTTAGAACACCAGCTATCATTAATATTCATCAGTCTTACTTTTATCTAATTCCTACTTTTTCATTTCGTATCTGCTTATTAAAAGAAGGCTTTCCTCTCTTCATTCTGCTTGAATTAATTTGTGTAACATGTTGTTCCTGAAGAGGAAGGATAAGTTCACATAATCATAGTATTACTTTAAAAAATAAATGTAACATATAGGGCATTGTGACCTAATTGTTAAGGTACACTGTGAACTATCTGTAACTTTCAATGAAATTTGATATAGGCCCATCAATGAGTTATACTAGGAAGTGTTGAATAAAGTGTGTGTCTCTTTTTATCTCATGTGAACACAAAACATTTATCCGAACTGAAGTAGCACTTCGTACAGTAACATGTGATATATCATTTGAAGAAAATTTGGTGGGGGACAGAATTGGCCTTTATTCAATATAATCTTTTGATGGCATATCCACATCATTGTCCTTCTTACCATATTGCTCTTTGTCACTTTGGTGACTTCTGTTGACATTTTTATGCATGCCAAAACAACTGTAAATGTAATGGTACAGCAATTGCACTATCAGTCTAGGCTGCTGTTAAATTCTTGGAAAATCACTACCAGTCTAGGCTGTAATTAAGTTCATGAATTTCACTATCAGTCTAGGTTGCTATTAAATTCTTGAAATCTAAGTATCAGTTAAGGCTGCTATTAATTTCTTGGAATCTCACTATCAGTCTAGGCTGCTTTTATATTCTTGGAAAATTATCAGTCTTGGCTGCTATTGAATTTTTGGAATTGTATTATCAGTGTATTCTATTAAATTCTTGGAAAATCACTATCATTCTTGGCTGCTTTTAAATTCTTGGAATTGTATTATCAGTCATGGCTGCTATTAAATTCTTGGAAAATCACTTAGTCTATCAGTCTTGGCTGCTATTAAAATCTTGGAAAATTATTAGTCTAGGCTGCTATTAAAGTTTTGGAATTGTATTATCAGTGTAAGCTATTAAATTCTTGGAAAATCACTATCAGTCTTGGCTGCTATTAAATTTTTGGAATTATCAGTGTAGGCTAATAAATTCTTGGATTATCACTATCAGTCTTGGTTGCTATTAAAATCTTGGAATTTGACTGTTAGTCTAGGCTGCTATTAAATTCATTAATCTCACTATCAGCCTAAAACTGAACTAAATAGATCGATTTTGAAAAGTTTTGTTGGAACATAAATGCCTCACCATGGTACCTGAACATTGACCTAAAGGCAAAATTTAACAGAATGGACTTACCAAGAAAAACGCTTGAGCGTAATTCATGATAGCACAAGTCAGATAATCAAATTTTAAGGCCACACTCTATGATGTAAATAAGTGGATAAAAACAGATCGTGGACAGTAGGTTACATTACCTGTTGTAATTTGAGACATGGATCATAATTCTATCATGATTTGGAATAGTTTTAACTTCAATAGATGTCATATACTTACATAGTTTTGGGCCACATACACTTTTAATCAAAGGATCTATAGTAAAAAGGTTCAGATATATTTTAAATTAAAACAGAACATGAATCTGTAAATAAAGAAAATTCTCTTTAAAGTGTTTTAAACCTAAAGTAGTTACTCAAAATTAAAAGCAAATAAAACATTAATGGATTGTTATGATAATAATAATATTGGTACTTGAGTTCCGTGATACAACTTAGAAAAACTAAATGGATTGAAAATGTACATAAAAATATTAAGAGATCTTTAGCATGGATAGGTACATAACCATGATGTTCCAAATATGAAATGATGCTCTTTTATTTCTTGCATGATTGAAAATGGGAACCAGGTGCATCATTTTGTGGGAAAATCACATAAATCAGGTGTAAAATTTGGAATAAATTGCAGAAATTGTGAATTCTGCATGATTTTGCAATGTTTTTTAATTGAGGTTGGAGCCTGTTAATTGTTTATAAGGTTTATAGAGTGAGTCAGAGACAAAAAGTTGATGTAAAATTGACAATGGATGTTCTGATGTGTCTAGAAATATAATTATAAACATGCAGACTAGTATAACAGACTCTGTCATATGAACTACAAAAGTAGTATTCATGCTTAGAATCCATAATAGCAACTGCAGTCAATACGTAATTGTATTCTAAGTCATATAATATACTCAAGCTGACTGCAGTCTCAGTTTGCAGTCTGACAGTTATAGTAGCAAAGACTTAATAATGAATGTTGTATTTAATAGTTGAAAATTGTATAAGTATATATAAAAATGTATGGACATTGAACAATATTGATAATAATAGCAAAAATCCAAATAAATAACAAAACAGGGCACTTCTTGCTCTTGGATACTTTTTAATCAAATGATGTAGATTGCATTGCTCATCACAAGAATTGAGCATTTGTCCTGTAATAAAGATATTCCAAAATTAGATGAGAAATTGAGAAATAGATAAGCGAGACTGATGAAACAATCTAGCTGAAGTGTATACAATCAATCAAAAAAAGCATTATGTGTACAGCAGATTTCTTAAATTTACATCTTTTTATTTATGTTAATACCAGCATAGCATCATATGTACGATGTAATTGACAAGAAATGTTACAAAATAGGGATACATTTACATACAGTTCAATTACCAAAAATAACAATAGCGATAGGTAGCATATGTATTCACTTTTAAGTCAAACCCAACTGCAAACTGCACAGACCCAGATTGGCAGATCAGGATCTGTGTTGTTTGCATTCTGACAACTTCTAAGTAAGAATATATGGTATCAGCGATCTGTACATTACCTAGGGCCCACACTCACTACAATTTTCTTTTTCATCAATGTGAAAAGAGGAACTCACTGAAACAACAAAGATCCAAATTTGCCATAGCATAATTCACTTGGAGATCAGGTCTGTGTTATTTGTTCTGCTGATGACTCCTGTGAAACTAAGCAGACACAGAGTTGCCAGTGTATTATGCAACAGCAGATCTGGGTCTGTGCAGTTTAAAAAATGGGCATTTAGGGGTCACAAGTCTTCTAGTGATGATGGGAATGTTTAAATCAAATCCAACTATTTTGAAGGACTCCTCAGTACAAACACAGATTGTGAAATAATATAAAGTAGATCAAGGGCCATAACTCTATCCAACAAAGCGCAAACAAGAGAAAATCCATAAAAGGGCAAGCCAGGTTTATTAGACTATGTTTCGTACAAAACTGCATCCAAAGTTGTTTATTGGTTATTGAAATGTGCCAATTACAAGCTATGTAGACTGTGAAGGTCTGATGTTCATTGCCAAGGGTCATAACTGTATCTGAAATAATTCACTTAAACCTGTTACAATAAATTCACTACAGAGCTGTAAAACCTAAAATGATTCATTAAAACTGCAAATATTTTTCCATAAATTGAGCCAATTTTCTGTAAGGTTCAACCAGCTGTTGTATACTGCTGTTGTCAGCTTGGAAACCATGAATTTGAAATAAGTTTTAATAGTCTGGTCTGATGCAGCAATGTTTAATAAGATGTCACAGTCTTCTTGCTAGATATTTTATGTAATCTTCAGGTTTCTTTTAATTCATATTATGGCCAATAAATGCAATTGTCATCTTTTGCACTTTTTCCTCAAGCATGGCCAAGTAACTTAACATTGCTATAAATTCTGGTGTGGTGAGTGTTTTGACCCTTAAAGAAGCTAATTCCCAACATCTGCTTTGACATATTTTCTTTCGCTGGATATGATGTGAAAACTTGATGATGCAGACGATTTACATAAAATAAAGCATACACATCATCCAGATCCAAACCAAAACTCATAGAAATCAATATCTGGATTTGACCAGAAATTTTTAGATTGTTTTGTTTTGCTATCCTACTTAAGTCTATAATTTAAGGTTTGTTTCAATGAGCCTTACAGTAGAATTGTAAGAGTTGGCAGGTTTGGAGCTATGCTGGTTACAAGGACCCTCTGTACTGGAAATTTGAAAAAAAAATATAGGAAAATGATAGTAGCTCCTTGAAAATATGACCAGAAAGATGACACATTTAAAAAGTATATATACATATAATAAACAACTCACCTACCTAATGGCATACAACTATATGCAAGGGCTTTGGTGGTAATGGATTGATGGAAAAGGTGATTTAACATAGGGTAATATAGGGATCACAAATCCGATTTGTGACCCCAACCTGAGTTCCTTCCATGACTCATCAGAGTGGCAAATCCACATATGCTTATTAATTCCACACAAACTCCAACACACATACACATATTCTGTACCATAACCAGGGTTCTAATACAAAATGTATAGCATATTTACTGCTCCTATTAAAGATTTCACTGTAATTAAATGCTTTTGTTCATCTGAGGTTGAACCCCTGTCTAGGATATCAGTGGAGAGGCCCAAATGTCACGTTCATGTTGCAGATGGTGATCATCAGCAAGAGGGGTATGATTATTTGCAAACTACAGAAGCCAATTTATCAAGTTTGTTGAACTTCCATCGATTGGTTTCTTCAGCGATGTGGTTAGGGACAGACAGGTGGAGTATATTGCAATATTCCTTGAAAAAGCAGGCAAGTAACAAAAGCCAATTTTTTTATATAATAAAATACGTTTCTTTATAAAATACCTTAGGATAAACTAGTACAACATTGCAAATTGAACCCACCTATGTGGCAGTTTTTTCCTAAGCTAAACTGTGAAGCAAATTCATTAATCTTTGGTTATTTCCTGAGATGCAGAGTGAATAACCTATTTTTATCCAGGATGAAAGTGTCAGTGCTGATACATCCCTGTAGGTGATAGATTCTTAGGCTTTGAGATGGTTCTTTGTAAGAATTAAAACTCCTATTTAAACGATTTCATAGTATATTCCTGTACCTGAATGAGACAAGAGAAATTGCCAAGCTGAAATCAGATTCTTGCAAGGATCAAGCTATCGGCTAACATGGGTTCATAATAGTAGCTGGACACAAAGGCAGTAAGTAACTGGTAAAAAATGACACAGAATTGTTATGGTACTGAATAGGATGTCTACACCATCTGGATGTCGTTCCATATAAGGTTCCCTGTACAGATGCATGAATGGAATGCATGATATTACATCATCATAAGTAGTTAATTCAGGCATATTTGCAAGCTAGACTGGCTTTGAATCTGTAGGACTGTTTCCACCAAGAATGGCTAATAAGCTGATACTGTGGCACAACTGGCCATGAAGCAGCCTGTGTGCATTATGGGTAGACTAAGCCTTAAGAGAGCCAGTGCACTGATGTCAAGATGGCATATGGGATGTTGATCAGTGTATGTGGGCCCCATAATTCAATAGGCAGGAATAGCTTTGTTTTTGACCTTGTGCGGTCAGATTCAGATGATATGGTTTAATAGTACCGGTAATATGGAACAGGGCTAATGTATCTTCCATAACCAAGTCAAAGTCCATACATTGGAGTTTTGCTATAATTATGTAATCTACAAAACGGATTGCACTGGGCCAGATAGCATCTGAATGAATACAGATGAGGATTTCCCATTCCTATATCTGATATTGTCTGTAATGCTCAGTGACCTAAGTCAGTCATTTGACTCGACGGCAATAACAGTTGAACACTGGTTGGTCTATATTAATGAGCATGTCAACAGATGCTTGAATTGAAAGAGGAGAATAAAACCCTTGTGGCAACAAGTGAAAGACTTCTCTCAATTGATGCTTGGATGGCAGTCTTCTCCTGTCAGTGAGATCTAACAATCATGATGGAGTCAGTGAGATATAGCAATCATGATGGAGTCAGTGAGATATAGCAATCATGATGGAGTCAGTGAGATCTAGCAATCACAATGGAGTCAGTGAGATATAGCAATCATGATGGAGTCAGTGAGATCTAGCAAAGACGATGGAGTCAGTGAGATCTAGCAAAGGTGATGGAGTCAGTGAGATCTAGAAAAGATGATGGAGTCAGTGAGATCTAGCAGATACGATGGAGTTGGTGAGATTACTTCATCATCTCAAGGAATGGGGCAACACTGACAACTCCTGTGCAATATGAGATGAAACTTGTTAATAGATGTTGAAGGGGGTGGCCCACCAATATGCAATATGAGATGAAACTGGAGAATAAATGTCGAAAGTGGTGGCCTACCATGCTTGCAAAATGAGATGAAACTGGAAAATAGCTGTATAAAGGGGTGGCTGACCATGCTTGCAGAACATCTAGATTGGGATATAATCACTAAGCAAATATTCACTTTGAAAAGCATGAAAATGTAATCAATCCATATCCTGTGTGTTCTGGGGCACTAAACTGGACATTGGGTAAAATGAGTGGCATATGGCTCAGTCATGAAAGTGCATTGTAGGCAAAATAAACTTCTGTCTTTTGGTTTAAATGGTAAGATTGACTGTGGTAGTGACCTTTTGAGATCCAAAACATATTACAGAGACTGGTTTTGATGGAATAGTGCTATTTAATGCTGCTTGACATCGTGCCATTCTTTGTTTTGCAACAGACTAGGAGGTATTTGATACACAAACCAATTTTTGCAAAATAATATCTAAATAAGCTTGTTTTAATCTCCATCTCACTCAAGGACATCTTGCCTTACAGTCAACTGTGGTGACGAGATAGGTGATTCCAAACGATTGCTAAGTAAATGCTATCTTTGGGTGAAGTAACCTCCCTTTGTTATAGAGCACTAAGCCAGACATCATTTACAGTGATTTCCATATGGCACTATGTGGGTTAGACAGGTCCACAAGAGTGTCTATATGAAATAGGCTTGGCAAACTGGATAAAGATAATTTAAGAGCTGACAATCATTGACTGACTGTGGTTACAGTCAAAGCCATATGCCAGAGTTTGGTCATGTCAGAAAAGGCCATCATGGTTGGCATGACGTTGACAAGTTCATTTAGTGGGATGGAGTATGGTATCTTTGATCCACATAGCTTTAATACAACACAGTAACTGAGATGGTTTGTTTTGATTTTGATCTCACTCAGAGGCAGGTGATAAAGACATCTGACTGTCAAGCCTGCACAATAAATGGTCTACTGGTTCTGCCAAGAAAGGTTATCATAATGCATCAGTGAGGAAAAAGTTGGAGCTGTCATGATGGCCTTCTGGTTTTGCCATGAAAGGTTATCGTAATGCATCAGTGAGGGAAAAGTTGGAGCTGTCATGATGGCCTTCTGGTTCTGCCAAGAAAGGTTATCATAATGCATCAGTGAGGGAAAAGTCAGAGCTGTCACTGACTTGGATCACTTTGTGGTTTGTGGAGTGTGATACTTGTCAAGAAGCAAGTCATTTCCAGCTGTTTCAGCATGTATATGAATGATATCTTCATCTTTCAAAATGCACTCATGCTCCTTCCTCATTAGTATTCCTAATACTGCAGCCAATGATATGTAAGCCTTAGCTGTATTGATAGATTGGCAATAGGAGCAAGCTACACATGAACAGTGGTTTTCATTCCTTTAGTTCCAATGTTTCCAAAATTATACTTTAGTCTTGCCCATGGTCTAAATCTTTAAGACAAAATAGTGCAAACAATATATACAGGTGCATCCTAGGATGCATCCCATTTTATGAACAGAGAGAGCATAGGTGCAGAACTATGACAATTACCTGTAAAAGAGTGAAAATAGTAACCAAGGGAGAGAATTTTGGAGTATTGCTGTAAATACTAATGAAGTGGATGCTAAAATATCAATTCTAATACAGTTACCACTAGGAATGGCAAACTGGCTGACTATACAAGTAAAATAATTTAAGTATTGCTTATATTAACTTCTAAGTAGCTTCTATGACTAAACAGTATGGAATCTGAATGTATCTAACCTTGACTGAACTAGACAGCAATATAATCAAGTTTCTACACAATACCTGCACATAAGTGGCACTGTTGATACTTAGTAAATGGATGCTATAATATAAATTTGTAAGATAATGTTACCTGTGAAGAAAAAACCAAATTGAAGCCTATACAGGTAAATCAGTAAAGTCAGCTATGAAATTAATGCTAAGGCTATATTAGTATAGAAAACTTACCTGTATGTATCTAACTGTAGTAGAAATCATGCAGTAATATTATACGAGTTTTCTTTATCACATACCAGATCTACACATTTTTAAATACAACTATTAGCAATGTGAAGGGACTCTAGCAAGCAATCCATGCACGTATATATCAAGGGTGCCTAAGTGGGTGAGAACAGCAAAGTGATGATATTAAAGAGACAGAACTTGGCTATCAGATATTTAAAACATTTTGGAAATTATACATGAAATATACTTTGAGAAGAATACTCCTCCATCTTTCAGCTATATGGTAAACACTTCCAGAATATTTTATGTATATTGTGAGGTCTCTCTGTAGTGAGTGTGCTACTTGGCTTTAACAGAATTAGTAACGTATGTTTTCACAAAAATTTGGTGCCAATCCCTGTATCAAAGGGAGATCATCATAACTGCCACCTAGGTGGGCAGATAACTTATAGATTTTTAGCTTCAGCATTTTAGCCTGGGAGGCTTCATTTGCAAGTTAGTATTAGTTTTCCAAAGCTATTATGATAGGGTAATATATTTGAAGAAGAAATTCAACATGAGGAATATATATTATTTTTACACACATATACACATCACAATTAAAATGCATGACATCAGTTAACACATTTAGCTTTGCAACAGAGAGTATACAATACATTAAACATGCTAATTGTCAAGGCTAATGTTATCCCACTTTGGTTATAATGGGGAAACTTTATTCTGTTAATTAAAGGAATATGACATATCCTATTAAAAACACCAACCATATTGTCTACTTGTTTCTGAAGAATTAAAAGTAAAATTTCTTTTAGAACTGATGTCAGTGGCATTACAAGAGACACAAGGCTGCCACCCAGTGAGAAGATTGCAAATAAGTATCATTTTTATAATCCAAATACATATTGCTCAAATACTCAATGACAAGCATTGTTATGATTAAGATGTACTATACTGCTGTGATTTTGTCTTCAGAATGAGCACTATATTTATTATTAGAGATCTTTGAGTTTTCATTAAGCTTTAAGAAAATTTATTATTTAGCAAAGTCCTTGTCATAATTTACCTGCATACTCTAATATTATGTGGTACACATTTAAAAGAAGTATATATATATATATATATATATATATATATATATATCACCATCTTAGATTTGTATATAATCCAGAAGCTCTACAAGTATGTAATCTGGATGTGTAATTCTGAGTCACTCTACAGCTATGTAACCGGCAAGTGTAATTCTGATTCACTCTGTATCTGTGTAATATGGGTATATATTCTCATAAAATTTACTGCCATGTAAGATGGTATAATCCTGAGCCACTCTTGAACAATTTGTAACTGAGAGTCAATTTACAACTTTGTAACCTGGGTATCCTCTACACTCCCAACATCAGGAGACTCACCATCCTGTGGTGTCAGGATGATTGGGAGTGGAAGCATGCTGGTAGTTTCTCTTATTTTCCCACTCCCTTCCTCCCTGTCAGATATTAGACCTGGGTCAGACATGGAGCCATCTCGCATTAGGTTGTATGAACCATGAGGAAGTGTGCTCTCGGTGGAGTCCCCGGACTCGGATTCGGCATCTGACTCGGATTTTAGTCTAGAGAGTGAATGGGACTTTGACTTTCTTTCTTGTGGAAATGATTCTAAAATGTTAAGAAGAGTCACAGAACCTTTTTGGTCTCTATCTAAAGATTCCCTTGAATATCGATGTTGGGGTCTAGTTAACAGATTAGATGGACGATGATGAGGCACTAATGTCCCTGATCGACCTTGGGGCATGGGAAGCAAAGGTTCTCTTTCTGAGTCGTGTTCATCCTCTGTTGTGGGAAGTCCAAAGACAAATCGCCGATGCTTTTCTTGCCAACGTTTTTGTTTCAGCTTTTCAACTTTACGCTTCTTTTCAGCTTCCTGGAACCAGAATGATAATGGGTCATTTATATAAATAGAAAAACAAGTTGACCTTGTTTCATTGTGTACTATTACCACACAGTTTCATACATGTAATTGGAAATATTAAGACAAAGCATTTGAATAAATTTAGCACTATACATGTATTGGTATTTGTTTAGCCTGTTAGTATTACTTTCAAAACCTCAAAGTTTACCGTACTGATTTGACCAGATAGTTTGAGATATAGATGTTGACTAAGAAGAATCAATTCTTAAAATAAATATCTATGGGTCTACTTATTTTATGAGCAATTCCAATGTTACAATTTGAAGTGTACCTATTAATAAAAATTCATAGTAAATACAAAGCAGGCATGGTTGTGTAAAGAGGTCTATATCTTGTTGATGCAGGACAACAAGAGCAATACACTTCAAAATACTGTCCACCAGTTACAGATTCAATTAAGGTGGCAATGAAATTAATACAGAAAGAATGAATAGATAAAATTGTAAATGTGCTTATTGACAAGGTAGGATTTAATTATGATTTTGGGTCTCTGCTGATTTCGAGATGCTAAAGATAAAATTATGAATATTATACTTATATACTTATAAACATGTATCAGCATACAGCCTACATGCTATTTTGTTAAAGAGCACACATGAAATTTGTTTATCTAAAACTGCAATCAGATATGTTTAATTTTGTACAATATAAATCAAATTGATTTGGGCATGTTGGAGCAAATGTTTGGGTGCATTCAGTCTTTAAGTGAACAGAAAACTATTGAGTAAACACATTACTTACATCCTCTTTCTGTTTCTGAGCAATAGAAGTCACTTGCTGTAGGAGGCTGTCAATTTTGGATTCCGTGGAATCAATGTCAGTGGATGTCAAACAGAGTGCTCTGTTCATTGGGAAAAAATCATAATTCTCTGACTCAATCTGAAAAAGTATTTAAAGGACATTTATTATGTCAGTCATTAAGAGAGAGAGAGAGAGAGAGAGAGAGAGAGAGAGAGAGAGAGAGAGAGAGAGAATAGTTAAGCATCTTCATCAGCTCATCTAGATAAATTTGATAATAAAGTTAATTAAATATTAGCATGCCTATGTTATTTGTTTTGTAAATGGCCTTCACCAATATATCATATTTACATTTTTATTCTAATTTTAATATTTTGAAAGATTTTTTTTTCTTGGTAACTTGGCTCAGAGAGTTGTAAAAACTGAATTGGCAACATCACTGATCAAATCACAAGGATACATTTGAAGTAGATCTGCTCCACTAAACCCCATTCCAACCCTCTATAAAAAGATGAAACTTTATTGGCAAGAGAAAAACAGAAGAAAAAAACCTGGAGAAGAGCTGAAGGTAGCTGGAACAACCTGGAGCATACATATGCTATTGATTAATAAAATTTAGCATGGAAGGGAGTTTTTATGATGAAAAGCACAAGAATTGATGAAATAATCTAAGTAAGAAATGGATACTTACAAGTCTGCTGACATAAAGTTCAACAGCAGTGTAGTCACTTGTCTTCATATCGTTGAGGTGAATAAAGAAATAAATGTAGGACCACTGGTTGTGCTCGTTTCTCACATGGTAATCAAAACCCTAGTGACATAAGACAAGGGATACAGCAATTTTAATGTTGTATACATATAAAAGGATATCATAGAATTATAAATTAGTTGAATGAATTGATACAGTGCAATATAAAACTAGCATAATACATACTCCATGAATATTTGTATGATTTTGCTTAATTCAGTACTGTAAAACAGTGTTATCTTATGTACTCATAATGTTTTTCTCATGTTTGTTATTACCCTTTGTATGAATCCTGTATGTACTCATCCTTTAAAGTCTTGTGCATAATTTATTAGATCAACTGACTAAATTTTTAAAATTAACATTTTTTGTCTAAAAGACACCTCAAATGTGCACACACACACACACACACACACACACACACACACACACACACACACACACACACACACATGTAACTGTAGACAACATCATGGAAGATAGGTCAGCTGACCAAATGACTTTCTTAAATAAAGTTATTATTATTATTATTATTATTATTATTATTATTATTATTTTATTTTTATTATTATTAATATGATTATTATTATTACTACTAATTATTATTATTATTATTATTATTATTATTATTATTATTATTATTATAATGGAACTCTCTTTAAACAACATTAAAGGGTGGACAGGCATGAGTTTTAGAGATTTCCAAAGAGCAGCAGAGAACAAAGAGAGATAGATGGAGATAATTGGTTGTGAAGTTATCTGTGGTGCCCCAATGACCTCTTTTGTTATGGGATTGATGATGATAATGATGATGAATTTGGAACAATTCATTCCATTATTCAGAAAATTGTAGAACTTTTTCTAGAATGAACAAGTTTGAGTGTCTATGCGTCACATGAGCATACTTTTATTTACATTACTCAAGGAAATTACTATGCTTTTGTATTAAAGGTAATTATGTATCTTGCACATGATAATTACAATATATGTCTGTTTATGACATTATATGTACGTTATGTAACAAAGAAATCATAGCTTTCAACTCATTTCTCATTCAATACAATAGCTATCATCTCATTTCTCAACAAATACTATTTAAAAAAGAGATTGCAATTTAAAGTTTATTGTTGGATTGGATGTTTTTCACTCTATGTGCACTATTGTCTTGTTAATACTGACCATTATATTTCCTTAATTGTACATGATACATAGAGTCAAAGATAGTGTACATGATACATAGTCAAAGAAAGTGTACATGATACATAGTCAAAGAAAGTGTACATGATACATAGAGTCAAAGAAAGTGTACATGATACATAAAGTCAAAGTAAGTGAACATGATACATATAGTCAAAGATACTGAACATGATACATAAAATCAAAGATAGTGTACATGATACATAGAGTCAAAGAAAGTGTACATGATACATAGAGTTAAAGATAGTGTACATGATACATATAGTCAAAGAAAGTGTACATAATACATAGAGTCAAAGAAAGTGTACATGATACATATAGTCAAAGATAGTGTACATGATACATAGTCAAAGAAAGTGTACATGATACATAAAGTTAAAGATAGTGTACATGATACATATAGTCAAAGAAAGTGTACATAATACAGAGTCAAAGAAAGTGTACATGATACATATAGTCAAAGAAAGTGTACATAATACATAGAGTCAAAGAAAGTGTACATGATACATTAGAGTCAAAGAAAGTGTACATGATACACAGAGTCAAAGATAGTGTACATGATACATAAAGTCAAAGATAGTGTACATGATACATAAAGTCAAAGTAAATGAACATGATACATATAGTCAAAGATAGTGAACATGATACATATAGTCAAAGATAGTGTACATGATACATAAAGTCAAAGATAGTGTACATGATACATACATACAGTCAGATATAGTGTACATGAGGAGACATGGAGATAGTGATCAAAAACAATATAAAAACTGATTATACTGAACTCCACTAATGTTGTTTTATATGACCAGATTACTATAAAATCATTCTTAATCATGTGGTACCGTCTTTGTAAACTCTGTTGTTGCCTTTTGAATAAAACATTGACACATCTCAATATCAACCTTTTTGGCTCTAAAAGTATTAGGGTCTGAATTGAGAAAATTACTTAAATGCAAATCATAACGAAAATAATCAAGCCAAAGGTAATTACAAATTACTACATCAAAACATATTGGTCACAGTTACCTAATCTTCACTGTGAGCTGGAGTACTCACCATTACGTACCTAGCTGTGTCACTCAAATTGCAATTGTACATGAGAATAAGCCAAACAATGAGGTTATTCAAAATCTCTAGACTAAACAATCTTCACAATAACCTAACTTTTACTTAAAGTTGTACTTCATATGACAGATAACTGCCAACTTGTGTGACTCTTATAATAATAGTGTCTGAAACATAGACCTAAATTCTATTCTAATCTAGAGAAATTCAGTTAAATCCATTCACAGTGACCTATTTTTCACTAGATGCTGTAATACATGATGTAATTACATACTAAGTTATGAGACTTCATAGGTAGTTCTACATGACAACATGAGCCAAACACAATATAAGTTTAACCAAAATCACGGCACAATCACAAATACTACATTGTAAAATATAGGCTTTAGTGATCTGCTTTTCATGTTAGATATAGTACTCCATATGACTTATGTGACTCTACAAATAATACTGTCTGAAAAAATGACTTGTACAAAAACCCTAACTTTAGTGTCAATACCAGATATATGGAAAGGCAGATACATGGATTATACAGTTTGTTCTTGTCCTTCTTGGACAACGTGTTCAAGATGAGTTCCATTTAAAAAGGTATGCATGATAAAATTAATACCACTAAAGGAATACCTTCCCATGATGCTCAAAGTCATAACTATTTCTGCTGCAGATGAAACAGGTATCTTTCATATCAGATTCTGCACGCCACTAAAAAACAGAATAAAACCAGAATACAATTAATTTTCACCAAATATGGAAGCAATCTATAACTTTGCTTTAATTTGCTAATATTTAGATTTTTTTAAATGAATCATTTCATGCTATTATTTAATTTAAAAAGAAACAAAAGTTCTAGGTTTACAGGTCATTTTATGCCTGGTTTTAATTTTACAAATATAAAAAAATGTGTACAATTGGAGTGATTTCAGTAGGGATATTTGTTACATGTAAAAGCCATCCCTCAAAAGCATATTAGTTTACAGATCTCAAATGGTTCACAATATATGACAGGACAGATTTTCACAAGGCAGTTCTTTTATATAAATGTCTACATGGAACTGTTATCAGAGTATCATCAGGACTTATTCAGGCATTTTTCAACACAATACCAGTTGAGATCGATATTACATGTAAACCTTCTAGCACCAAGACCCCAAAAAGAGCAATTTTAAAAGAGCTTCCAATACTCTGGTACAGTTCTGTGGAACAAGCTTCCACTACATGTAAAATCTGCTGAAAATATTAAAGTACTTAAGCATGTATGTATTACTAATAGATAATGGAATTTAGTATTTTAATACAATACATGTTAAAATAAACAGTAATTATTGATATCTTCATATAATGTGCATTGTTATATTTTCCTTAAGAGGGCCTCAAGGGAAAATAATCCTTGACTAATGAGTCACCCTCTGTAAATAAAGCATTATTATTATTATTATTATTATTATTATTATTATTAATATATATCATGCACAGAGACTATGATTTCCTATAGCTGAATCATTAAAATTCATTGCCTTGAGTCTTTGTATACTTTATAAGTAAGGCCATAAAAAGGTGGCATTAGACTTCAAAGAAAGTGTCTGCATTGTTCTTCTTTAGGGTTGGATTTTTAATACCTGCATTTCAGCAATTAATATGTTGAAATACAAAGATATACTTTGTCAGTATGACCATTTCTTTAAAAGAGGTTTATCACAGTAATGAGATATTTCACAATGGCAAGGTAGAAGGTGACTTTGGATGTTTAAGCAAAAGCTTCCATCGACTGGGGTGTTAAAGATTGTGTTAAACATCAGAGAATATAATTTTTTTAATCTGATCCAGAGCTCTCTATTTGCACCAACTTTAGGAAAGATAGCGAACTTTATTGGATAAACCAATAACATACTCTACATCCAGCAGGTATTAACACTTTACCGGATAAACTAATAACATATTCTACATCTGACAGGTATTAACACTTTATTGGATTAACTAATAACATACTCTACATCTGACAGGTATTAACACTTTATTGGATAAACTAATAACATACTCTACATCTGACAGGCATTAACACTTTACTGGATAAACTAATAACATACTCTACATCCAGCAGGTATTAATACTTTATTGGATAAACCAATAACATACTCTACATCCAGAAAGTATGAACACTTTATTGGATAAAACAATAACGTACTCTACATCCAGTAAGTATGAACACTTTATTGGATAAATCAATAACGTACTCTACATCCGGTAGGTAATATCACTTTATTGGATAAATCAATTACATACTCTACATCTGGTGGGTATTAACATCTTGTTCTAAATGGAGTTCAGTCATTTTTAGCTCTCCTTATTTCACAATGACAGCTTCTGACTGATGAGCAGAAGAATTGCAAAATCATAAATTGCGTATTTGACAAGTCTGAAACAGCTTTCAATGAGATCTGCGTTCTTTACTTTTACTAGACTCCATCTCTCCAAACATATAAAAAATATATATGAATTACAAAAAAGAAAATTCTGGATTTGCTTTCAGAATTTATTCCTTTTATTTTTTTGAGGAATTTTTGTGTCTCACCCAACAGTTTATCTTAATAATTGGGCAGTATTCCATGTATAAAGACAAGAATCTGTCCCTAAAAGCAAATATGCACAACATTAAAATGTCAGTCAGAACTGATTTTAGCATACTCTTATCAGGTTACCTTGAGATCTCTCAACTCTGAGAAAGTGTCCACAATGATACCAAAGATGATATTCAAACCAATGGTTGTTATGAAGATGAAGAAGGAAACATGGTACACTACTATTGGCCAAAATGTTCCAAACGTTCTCTCTTGTTCATTCTGCTTCACCGCCTGGAGTACATTATATAAAAATAGAACATAAAAGCATAAAAATTATAAACAAATATATGATGATCACAGTCAAATCTGTCAACAGAAGACACCCATGGGAGGAAAAAGTGGCCTTTGTATACAGGTAACCTTTAAAGACCGGTTTAGTTATCAAATTTAGTTCATGACAAATTTATATTAATGCATTAGAATTATTATTATTATTAGTATTATCATTATTGTTACTCCACATGTATTATTATTACCTGTAATAGTATGCCACCAAGATACATGTATTTGGTTTAACTGTTATTGGGGAAGGATTTAACATCAAAAGACAGTCAGTTTTTGCTTGTGACCTTTGATGATAAGATAATAAAAAGAAGCTTCCTGGTGTTACTATTGCATGTAGCACCTCCTAATCCATCAATCCAAATTTTCTCTGACCCTCCCACTCCATTTTTTATACATTGACATTTATATTAGGGTGTAGTGTCAGAGTAAATTGCCTATTAAAAAATGGGAATGATGCCACCATGTGGTTGTGGCATAGGGTAGCCGCTTTGCCACCATGTGGTTGTGGCATAGGGTAGCCACTTATAAATGGGACTTGCAAACATAAACAATATTATATTGATTCCTACATGCATGAAATCAACAGGGAAATTATTTATTTTCTGAGACCTTGTGAATATTGTTAAGTCTTTAATGATAAATGAGACGTAGTTACAGCGTTGATAAAATTTGACCTGCAATTCGCATTTCTAGTTGCAAGACCACACAAGTCTTGTAACTTGCATGTCAATGAAAATCAGAAGACAAAGAGTCATGTGATGCATTATACACAAAAGGATAAATAATTCTCAACATATTATTCTGCGAACAATGACCAGAAGCCTGTCACTGTTGCAGCAAATTGAAGTAAGTCAGATTCTTGAAGAATAGAACATGTATCTGCAGTGGATGTGTGCTCTCTTCTTTATGAATCTTCCTTTGTCAGACTCTTTTGAAATTCACTGGATTATGATATATATATATATAATGCTTCTCTGGTCTTGGACTCTAAAATGAAACCACAAACCATCCAACGTTTAATATGTTTTAGTAGTTGTTTAAAACATGAATGTGCAATCAACATATCAACATGAAATAAAACAAGTGTACTATGTATGACTTAGCAGATGACCATTCCACTTAAAATCAGGCATATAAACTTTTGTAAGAACAACCTATGTAACTATCTCCCCAACTTTACATCATGTTGATTTTGCTTTTTGTACTATCCTGATAAAAATTCTTTCCAAATATAAGACATAATTAATATGCATGGTCTTTTGCCCATATTCAATGTCATCCAAGATATTTTGTAATATCCGGAAGAAAATTATTTCCAAATATAAAGACATAATTAATATGCATGATCTCTTGTCCATAATTAAAGTAACCCAATATCTTTTGTATTATCCAGATAAAAATTATTTCCATACATAAAGACATAATTAATGTGCATGGTCTTTTGCCCATGGTCATCCAAGATCTTTCAAAGTTACATTGACCATGTGTGGTCTCCAGAATCACATAGCTTTCACACAAATAGAAATTATAATTTACATAGCTTATTTTAAGACCCTGGGTTTCTTTACTCTTGATTATTAATCTAGTACCATCTCAGGAGAAATCCATAATGTGGCATTTGCTTTTATTACAGCTAAAACTACAAAATATAAATTTCAAATAATTTATCAGTAATGGTATTGAATTAGGAAATGCCATAAAATATTGCAAAATACATGCATTGACTAGACCCTAGAAATGGCCGATGTATGTGATTAGGTGTCAAGACTGTGTTGGTCATAACTGCTACCTGATCCTGGCAACAAGCTCAATCAGTTAGATGCATGATCACCTCATCAGTCAGCATGTATCTGGCTTACTGTCAAAATTGTTTGACATCTTGATGACAAATGCATATATTCCAAATTGAATCAAAATCATATTAGTAAAATGGCCTCCAAAGTAGTAACAGCTTAGTCAATCAGAAGCAAGATCCCTTTAATACCATGACTAGACCACCCTCATGATAAAACCAATCCTAGATATTCATAGTAAAAACCTATCTTGTATGTGTAATTAAAATCCAGTCCAAAACATAGCCTCTTTTGTGGTAAATAGCAAATGCAAATGGACAGATGACAGATGCAGGGCCATACCATTAAAGCTAACTTGATCTCGTGGTTATGAGCTAGAGAGACTTGTGTGTAAATTACAATAAATGACAAAATTACATGAATATTTAAACCAAATGCACAGAATGGTGTAAGAAAATTGTGTGGGATGACCTACCGGAAATATATTACCTACCATGCTTTGTATGGCAATTGTATAACTCACCTGAAACATGTCCCCAATGAGCCCATATCTCATGACGGTGATAGTGCACTGCCAGAGGGTTGAACAGTACAGGTAGTCCCCAGGAGCAAAGTATGCCCGCAGGAGGGAGAACCCCACCAGAGAGTAGATGTAGATCACAATAAAGCCCAGAATCCCAACCCAGAGTAGTGACACACCTGACAAAAACAAAGTATGATCTTCATCCACAGAAATGGTGTCATCTAGTAAAGATGTCTGATATTAAATATTTAAGCATGTATGGAACACCAATGCTTTTCTCATAGAGACCACAATAAAATTGCACCTATTTTTAGTGACCAAACTAGTTATAAAGTTTATTTAGTAACATGGTACAAAATTAGATGGCAAAAAAGTTTAATAATATGCTTGATTTAATAAATAACTTCCACATCTCATCACATAAAAATTCATTTCTTGAAAGAGTAAAGAGCACGAATTTCTAACTGACAATGATCTATTACCCATAATGATCTACTTTAATTAGACATAATGACCTGGCAGTGATATAGAAGAGTTTGGAACCAATATATATTTTGTACTGTCCAATACCACAGGAATTTGAACATACTGCAATACATTCTATTGCCTACCACAATTATGTTAGGGACAATACATTCTATTGCCTACCACAATTATGTTAGGGACAGACAATGTAATTTTCTGTGGGAGGGGCCTGGGCTTTTTTTCTTACATTCCTGGGTCTCTAATATATCATCCTCTGCTTTAAAGTAAAATGATGCCGTATCATTTTAATTATATAATGTTTGTAAACAAAATTAATTATCTTGAGATTAAATAAAATAAAATAGCTGTTACGAAAATTACAGCACCCCCCAAAGGTCAAAAGTTAGTTCCTTGCAGTAGTTGTTATGTCTATATCAACTACTGTAAAAATTGTAATCTAAGAATTGTAACTAATATGTGTTGTTTAAGCTTACACTAATGCTGATACTTTGTTAAAGATGTTGTGGTGACATCAGAGATGCTGTTGATAAAAATAAGAAATGCTAACACCAAACCCAACAGTTTTTAAGCTATATGTATTACGGATATATTAGGGACAGTATCTTTGATTGGAATGCTAACACCAGGGGGAAGATGCTTATAAAAAAAGACCAGTTAATATAAAACAAACGAAATTAGAAAATAATTACTTGAAATACAGACAGAAAACAACCACTCTCCTCAAAATTTTAGGTTGATCCTCCAAAACAATACATGTACATGTACTTAACTTATAAATATATATTTGTAAAAATGAAAAAATAATGTTTATTCCTATTTTAATAGAAATTATTTCCAAATGTTTTATTTGGCCATCATCCCATTATATTGCCATGTTGGCATGTGTCAAACATGTGATTAAAAGATCATAAATAGAGTAATATTCAAAATTAAATTGTAATAAATATATCTATTTTTAAAAACAAAAATACTTTTGGAAGTTATTTTGGCATGAAAAATAAAAAAAATTTTCTTAATATCAATAAATTTGTAACAAGGTTAATAAGAAATTTCCATACATTCCTTTATGATGGAAACCAAAGTATTGACACAGTAAAAAATAATTGTACTGTAGTATATACCAACAGAAAAAATACTGCAGTAAACCAGTATGCTGGTAATAATACACACCTGTACCATACAGTATACACTGTGAAACAGAATGCTGGTAATAATATGCACCTGTACCATACAGTATACAATGTAAACCAGTATGCTGGCAATAATACACACCTGTACCATACAGTATACACTGTAAAACAGTATGCTGGTAATAATATGCATCTGTACCATACAGTATACACTGAAAACAGTATGCTGGCAATAATACACACCTGTACCATACAGTATACACTGTAATACAGTATGCTGGTAATAATATGCACCTGTACCATACAGTATACACTGTAAAACAGTATGCTGGCAATAATACACACCTGTACCATACAGTACACACTGTAAAACAGTATGCTGGTAATAATATGCACCTGTACCATACAGTATACACTGTAAACCAGTATGCTGGCAATAATACACACCTGTACCATACAGTAAACAATGTTCCCACACTATAGCATGCCTGGACAACTCATAAACTCATAATGTGCAGACAGGTGTGAATCCCATTTTATTCTTGCAGAATATAACAAATTTGGAGAAGAAAAAAAATGGACCCCCATTTGCTGACTAAAAATTGTGCTCAAAATTGGTAAATAAAATCTTGATATTGAAAAGAATGATTAGACCCCATTCAGTATCAAGAAATTCAAAATTTTTCAAAAAATTCATAATTTTTTCTACATTAAAAAAAATTCAGTTCCCAATTAAGTGTAAATGAAATATCAGCCAATTAAAAGTTTGGGAATGTCTACTGGTGGAACATGTTAAGAAATAATTACCATTTAAAGAAGCCTAGTCAAGTGAAATTAATGTTTCAGTCTAATCTTTTAATTTGGTTTTGGTGTAATTGACATAAATTTGATATGCTCTCTTGAATTAAAATGTGAAAAGTGACAATCAAGCATCAGAGAGTAATACCTATGTTTCCAAGAGAACCTAAGTAATCAATTAAAGGCAGACCTACTTTCCATTATCATGTGGATTATGTCTTTTGTATCAAATCAAGTAATGCAAGTAGAAGAAACATTAAAAGGCATGCAAATTTTACCTGTATAATAACAAACAGTCATGTTTATGTGTCTAGTCAACTCATTTCAATTTACCAAGTAAGCACTGTTTTAAATATTATGATACAAGTATGATTATTAAAGTATCCGTTATTAATCAGTGCATTAAAATAATCATTTGTAAATGTGTTTCAGAACAGCAAGGAGAGAAAACAAATAAATAATGTCAACTTCTTTTTTATTATACTGAAAGAATAAGAAATAGATCTAATTTGGACATTCTTGTTGAATGTCCATTTCTTTTTTGTTATACTGATAGAACAAGACATAGATCTAGTTTGGACATTGTTGTTGAATGTGTATTTATTTTGTTTTAAAAAAGAATCTAGATCTGTCCTGAATCAACAAAAACACTAGAATGTATCCACATTTAAATTCTAAAAGAAAGAGTGATTTAATTCACAATGTTTTCAATGGTATATCTGTTATGTGGTTCGATACTGTCTTGGAGTATTATCTTTCACAATTTTTCAAAGATTAGTTATCTTGAAAATTAAGGTAATTTATACAGAAAAGCAAACAACTTAAAAGAAAAAAAGCTATTTACTTACACATATTTTCAAAACAATTTTAAAAAGAGTGCACATTACTTTACGGTTGGTTACCAGCCCTTTTTTAATTTTTCTGAGGTTCTTTGGTATCTCACACCCTAGCTCAGGCTGCAGTCTGCTTTTAGATCCAAATGTGTATTAGTTACTGAGGGAAAGGTATATATTCACAACAGTACAGTGTTTTTAATCAAGGAAAATTTCCATTAAATTTGCACTTTTTACACATTCACTGTACTATATAACAAATGAACATCCATGAGTACTCAGTGTATAACATGATGATAAGAAACTCCCTTTTCGTTCAGCATGACTTTACTTAGTTAGAAAGGAAAAGACTCATAACACTGATTTTTAATTCCAGGATATGGATGGATGCATAAATGTATCATGGATGGACATGGACGCCCAAGTGATCATAATGTTGAACTTCTGCCAAGTGCAGCTTGACAGTAAATCAAAAGGACAATGGGTTAATCAAGCAAAAAAATTATAACAAATCTCTCCACTCATTTGTGAAATACAAGACTTTTAACATGTTCTACCATCATATCCTGCTTCCACTGTACTAAACCTTGAAAAAGGAAAAATGTTGTCTGTTTGAGTGATATATGTAGTAATGTCACTATAAATATGTATGGTACCATACCATTCTGTGTGACAGCCTTAATGACACCACTCAGAAGCTGATTGTTGTTGACTATATTCAACAGATGGAATGCAAAGAAATAGCCATGGAACAAGGTCCCTGCAGCAGACATGCCCAGGAACATCTGAAATTTTTTTTTAAATATTATAATCTAGTCAATCATCTATTTAGAAAGGATAAAAATGTTTGTCGTACAAAATAAGGACTACATAAAAGGCAAAAAGTTATGTGAAAGGACTGATGTGATGAGATGATGTGCATATTTTAATATAGAAAAAGGATGGGTGTTCAAAAGTTGCCATTTTATCACATTTGCATGGTAAAAATCATGTAAATTAAACTCCTCCCAATTTAAAGTCAACACTCTTGTCACATGTATGATTATTGGTCTGGGTTGATCCAATAATTTTTAAGATTTCATGTTTACAAGGTAATTGTGATGGAAGGATGAACATTACAAAACTAGTATGTCTCCTTTGTTTGGAAGTAAGACATAATTATGGATGTTGTGAATAAGCATCAATGAAAACTGAAAAATTGAGGTGGACACTTCTTGCAAAGTATTAAATCTTGATGTATATTGACTCTTAATAACTGACTTTAAGAAGTTAGTATTCATCATTAATTTTTGTTTTCTCCAGGTCTTTTCCTTTACAAAAGTTATCATAGGGATAAGTTTTATAAGTAAACAATATTTTCTTGACAAACAATTTGAAGATCTATTAGTTTGTGTTTTGTTGTATGGCTATGCTCTTTAAATCAGTAACAGAAAAGAGTGAAAGACAACAAGCTTTGTAAAATTTAACACTTAATTTATTTCCCTAGAATACATAGTGAAAATGATATGTGAATTAAATCCCAAAATAATCCAAGAATTACAGACCCAAGTCCTAGTAATTTAAGTCATGGATGAAACAAAGGACAAGTCCCAAAGAAAAAAAAAAGAAACTGAAGCCAATGATGTGTCTGTTATAGCTCTGAATACACTATAAACTCCAGTGAACTTCTATTGTTACGTGCTTAGGCTCGAATAAGCAGCAACACAGAAAGAGTGAAAACTAACAAGCTTGTATAACTTGAACAATGAATTTATTAAGTACAATTATTTTCATAAAGTAAATAAACTTGCGGTTTTAGAGAATCAATTCCAACATTAATCCAATATATAATTCACAATAATAATCCACTAATGGAATTGCAAAAGTCCTGATAAATAAATGTTCTAATAGTTCCAGGTTCGAATCTTGACGATGTAATCCAAAATGGCTGACAATGTCATGTGATACAGTTCTTGTTTTATTATCATCCAAATGAATTATGAGCACATGTTTTCTCTTCCAAATAGATAAATAAATCCTCTTTTTTCAATGAACTGACACAATGTCCAGAACAAGATAATTAAAATTAAACTCAAACAGAAAACACAACTTAATAATAATAAAGCCCAACATCTACTGAACTGTTCTATCCCAAACAACAGTCTATATAAACTGTTTTTCTTAAGTAAACAAGTGATCACATGATTTTCTAGAAATTGATAGAAATTCATGGAAGGTCACAGAAAGAGACTGCCTTCACTAAATCACGTACTCTAGATATTTCCTACGCCCAAGAACTAAAAATAAAAAGTTGTCCTTGAAATTAACCAATAGTTTTAAAGGCCTGTTGATCAATCTAAGCAAGGTCAGATAATGAGGTAAATAAGCCAAGGTCAAAAACTTGTTTACAGTTAAAGGATGGTCAGCCTGAACTTTCTAGAAAAAAATCTAGAAAAGAAAGCAACATAATTTATTGAAAAGACTGATAGGAACTAAATAGAATTATTATGATTCAATTTAAACAGAGATAGAAAGAGTGTATATGTGGAACGCATTGCCCATTGAAATTAGATATAAAGACACCAGTGATCCCTTTAAGAGTGCTCATAAAAACGATCTTTTTCGATGCAAGAACAAACTTAAAGACTTAATAATGTTTCCTACCTTAAATATTTTCAGCATGTTTTTATGTTTTTTAATTTCATGGTATTTTTGTATTTTTTTAAAATATATATTTGTAGTCCTATCATTCTGGGTGTTGTAAAGCATTTAGAGCTTCTTAAGACTGGATGCTATACAAAGTCCTCATTATTATTATTATTATTATTATTATTATTATTATTATTATTATTATTATTATTATGATGTACCAGGTAATAGAATGTTGTAAAGCTGAAAAATTTCACTTCTAGTTTTGATGGTTTCTCTTTGCAGTCTTTGTTGTCCACATCTTTTTCATCTTTATTTTGATTGCAAGCTCTACAAGAAAAAAGAAAAAAGCAACAGCTGCAAAAAAGAGAAATGACTTTTGTTTGATCAAAAACAATGTCAACAATGAAAATACATTCATAATGGATGTGATTTTACAGTGGCCACTCTCTTGAATAAGACCCTGGTATAGAAAACACCACTTTATCTGCCCAGAATCCCTTGCACTGATGAGTTTGGTTTCTAAAGTTCTACTATTGGACAACCAGGGTGCTGCCAGTGACTGACATGATAGAGCTAATACTATCCGATTTAAGCCTTCTAAGCAGCCACATAAGGGGGTTTGCAGTCAGAAATCTCACAAATATTTGTTCATTTCTAGATTTGAACACACTGACATGTATTCTAACATGCCAACAAAGTAGCTTTAAACCATCCAAAGAGATAAGTAATCATGATTATTCTTACTGTTGTCTGATGCTAGGTATTGTCACTTGGATGATTTCTATCTATTATTAATGTTGATAATTAAGACCAGATAAAGATAAGTACATAAATTTTCTAAGTCACAGTACAATAACTATAGGTCTCTCTTAGTCTTGAATGTTACAATACTAAATATTTGGTATACTTATTTTGTTGAACCAGTTCTAGATAGCTTGGGACATGCCTAACTGTACCATAACATAGCCACATAAAATTTCCTGAATTTCACATGCTGCTTAAATGCCTGTTGCTCCATGTGAAAAAGCTCCTTCATTTTTGTTGATTTTGTTATGCAAAATGTATACATTTAGTGATTTACAATATAAGAATAACAATCATGCAGAGTTTGCTGTATCCAAATGTTTACCAGAGCTCATGGGAAAGACTTAACCCTCCAAGTACAATGCTTCACTCAAACTTTGATAAAGATTTCAAAAAAGTAGACTGCATATCATTATTATATCAATATGTGTTTCTAACCTTTCAACATTAATGGCTAAAGAAGACAAGATGAATTAGTACTGATTAGTCCTCTTGATCTAATTTGCACCTGTGATTACATATTGATATCACAAACAGTGGTGAATGATAAAACAATTTATTGTTTAAATTGTTGAGTGTTGAAACTGACTAACAAATATCAGATGGTTTCAACAATCTTACAGCCATGATGAATGAAAATGGTTACGCACAGACATCCAGTGTCTGTCACAATGAAGACTTTGAAATCTTGTAACTAATTCTCCTGAATGGCTGGATAGGCATGTATTGGCATGTGATGTTCAACAAACGTCTTCAAATAGTATCTTTTTTATCCTAAATATTAATGGTGCTGATCTTACATCCATTATAGCTGTCTCAGTGGCTAATTTTAAATCTTAGACTAATGAATATCAGATGGTTTCAACACTCAGCAATTTAAAAAATAAATTGTCTTATCATGAATTTCATTAATTCTTTTTGGACAGTAAAGTGCCAGTACCTTCTAGTGATATGTATTTAGTTTGTACCATTTATTGTATCAACACTACATTTTATCCAAGTGAAATTCATGTCAAATCCAATTGCAATCTGTTTTACAGAACATCATAGCAATTTACTCAGTTATGTTCATGAAAAGACTTCTGTAGAAATGTTAAGTAAGGATTTCTGCCAGAGCCCATAATATATAATAGTGTGCATGCATCTTGTAATAAAGTGAATGAGAGTGAGTTCTGAACACTTTACAGAAATGTTTTACTTACGGGCAAAGAGCTGTGATTTCTGACCATGTTGGAAACCGTGGATGATTTGAAAGGAAATAACTGATGAGGACAAAAAGGGAGAAGAGGTTATGAAGCCCACTAAGGATATACATGGTGAGGGTGTATTCAAACTGGGGTATTCTTGTTATTTTAGGTGATGGACTGAAATGAAATAAAAAAGCAGTTTAAGCACATATATTTATACCGTTAAACTTTTATGATTCTGATGCCATTGAGAATAAAATATACTTGTTACAAACAGTGGTATTGAATGGAGGGGTTTAATTTTCTAACAATGCTATTTGTATCACCTGAAAATTTAGGGATTAAGAATATGCAGGATTCAGATAATACTGGTTCCATTGCAATGAGGAAATGTATTAAATTCATACAGTGAAACCAATCATCATCTTTCAACCCAAATTTTGGGGGCTCAAGAAAGAAACCTTATCTGTAGTAGAAAGCAGTATTCAGTGTTAGGAAGGTCTAAAATAGCCAATGCATGCACATATTCATTGCAATAAATGTAATGTTATCAAACTATGCAAATTCATTGCAATAAATGTAATGTTATCAAGCAATGCAAATTCATTGCAATAATGTAATTTTATCAAACTATGCAAATTCATTGTAATAAATGTAATTTTATCAAACTATGCAACCAAAATATTCATTGTAATAAATGTAATATTATCAAAGTATGCAAATTCATTGTAATAAATGTAATTTTATCAAACTATGCAAATTCATTGTAATAAATGTAATTTTATCAAACTATGCAAATTTATTATAATAAATGTAATTTTATCAAACTATGCAAACTCATTGTAATAAATGTAATTTTATCAAACTATGCAACCAAAATATTCTTTAAAATAAATGTAATATTATCAAACTATGCAAATTCATTGTAACAAATGTAATTTTATCAAACTATGCAAATTCATTGTAATAAATATAATTTTATCAAACTATGCAAATTCATTGTAATAAATGTAATTTTATCAAACTATGCAAATTCATTGTAATAAATGTAATTTTTTAACACTATGCAACCAAAATATTCACTGTAATAAATGTAATTTTATCAAAGTATGCAAATTCATTGCAATAAATGTAATTTTATCGAACAATGCAAATTCATTGCAATAAATGTAATATTATCAAACTATGCAACCAAAATATTCATTGTAATAAATGTAATTTTATCAAAGTATGCAAATTCATTGCAATAAATGTAATTTTATCAAACAATGCAAATCCATTGCAATTAATGTAATGTTATAAGCAATGCAAATTCATTGCAATAATGTAATTTTATAAACCATGCAAATTCATTGTAATAAATGTAATTTTATCAAACTATGCAAATTCATTGTAATAAATATAATTTTATCAAACTATGCAACCGAAATATTCATTGTAATAAATGTAATAGTATCAAAGTATGCACATTAGCAGCAGAGAGGGTGAACAGACTTTTTGCCGAAAAGGATCGACATCAGAAAAAACTTTTTGTCGAAAAGGATCGACATCAGAAAAAAGGATCGACAAAGCGTCGACACCAGACCAACTTGCTAGCAATTCATAAAAAAAAGACGCCATTTAGTTGACGTTCACCTCCTCGGCTGCTAATGCGCTAACTAAATATTTGATCAAGTCCGACACGATATCTTGTCCGAGGGTCTGATAAATTTATCGTCACGAATCCGTGGGGGATTGTCTGAGCGTGGCTAAAGAAATTTCTAAATCGATTATGATCCATATCACCACCGCACCAAGTTTGCCAAATATTTCTAAGAGTATGAGTATCAACTCCGTTAAATACACACAGCATATTGCAGTTATCTCTGATCACTTTTGGTATTTGAGTGTAACGTTGAGTGATATATATCACATCGGTGTTTTTATGTCTGCCTCTGGAAAATATTCTAGCAGGATTCTTTTGATTATCTAACATGATATCATCATATACGACTAAATTGTTAATACTTCCATCAATATCATCAATACTAGGTGCCTCTTCGATATCGGTTATAAACTCAATAACACCATCGCCGTTAATTTCTTGCGCGGCATCATTAAAATCCTTTAATACTTCATAACATCGTTGATCGTCTACACTCGGAGCAATCATGTACAATTTATCCCACTTCATCCATCTCGTTATCAAATTAAGTAGCAATTGTGTTTTACCACTTCCAGATGGTCCGATGATAATCGCGCGAATAGAATTTGGTAACATTGCATGGTGTCTAATAGGTTCCCGTCGTCGAGTAGCTGAATAATCAATTACATTCATAACTGTTATATATAAATTATGGATCTATATTGTGTGAAGTGTAGGACGCGTACTGGCACAAATGACTTGACGACGATTACAACGAAAAATAATCGATCAGCGCTTTCTGGTAAATGCGTACAATGTAGTACGAAAAAATTTAGATTTACTTCCACGAAACCTTTAAAAAAAAACGAGGAGGTGATATTGCAGCCAAATTGACAAAACTCCCAGGAACACCGTGGGCAAAGTATCCAGGAGAAAAGCACCTTCCAGGATATAGCTACTGTGGACCGGGAACACGATTAGATATCAGACTTGATGATCAAAATTTATCCCGACCCGGCGAGTATCCAATAAACGCTATTGATAAGGCGTGTCATGCTCATGATGTCGCTTATAAAAGCAGCAATCTTCAACACAGACATCTCGCAGATGTAAAATTAATTCATGCGTTAAATGCTATTCCTGATAAATCCTTCAAAGAAAAGTTGGCTTCTTGGTTGGTAAAATCTGCTATGAAGGGTAAATTGATGTTAGGTGCTGGTAATTGAAAATGCTAGCATTTTAATATGGAATCTATTTATTATTCTCCGAGAGGATACTGGAGAGGTTACGCAGCAATTAATAAACTCGCTAGCGCATCAAAGGTGAAAAAAACTACAGCGGCAAACTGGTTATCTAAACAAGCAATATGGCAAATTTATCTACCAGCGCCTAAACAAATTAACTATTCGCATTTTGATGTTACAACACCTAATGAAGTTCATCAAGCTGATATACTATTTCTGCCGCATGACAACGGTTACAAATACGCGTTAACGTTAGTTGATATTGCAAGTCGATACAAAGAAGCAGAACCGTTAAAAACAAAATCATCTACTGAAGTAGCTTCTGCATTTGAAAAAATTTATCGACGAGGTCCTCTGCGCTGGCCAAATCTGTTACAAGTTGATCCTGGCAAGGAATTTCAAGGTGTTGTTACATCTACGATGAAACATCATAATGTCGCCATCAGACGAGGACACACTGCGCTACATCGCGATCAGGCAATTGTTGAACGATTTAATAAAACCCTTGCTGAGCGGTTATTCGGATATCAATACGCAAAAGAATTCATCCAGGATAAACGATCCCGTGAATGGGTCAAGAGATTACCAGCTGTGATTACCGCAATCAATAATGAGATTACTAGAACAATTAATATGAAACCTGTCAACGCTATTAAGAAGGCGTCTATCAAAATGGAAATCCAAGGAATTTCACAAAAAGAACCAATTCTTGGTAGTAATGTCATTGTAAGGTACTTATATGAACCAGGAGAGCTTGAGGGTGGTAAAAAAGAGAGCTACTGATCCTATTTGGAGTGTCACTACGCATAATATATCCGGTATAACACGATCAACTGGTAGACCTCCAATCTATAGACTGGATTCAACTGCTCCTCAGCGAGGATTTACACGCGAACAATTACAAGTGATTCCCGAGGATACTCAATTACCACCGCGTGGTCTTAATTAGCACCCAGGGTGCTGTCACCCCGGCGTCTATTACACTCAAGACAAGTCAACCTCACATTGTTTCTGACATGACCGAGATTGTTATCTTTTCTATCTACGGTGAATTGGCGAGGATCTTTATCCGACCAATTCCAACGCATTATACAATTGCAACTCGCGCAGTAATTATTCTGTTGCTGTTTCAGCGTCTTAATTAATTCAGCATCAATGTCAAATTCTCGTTTATTTTTTTTATCCTGTTGTTTATAACCAGAGAGTTTTTTTCTGATTATATTATCATCGGTGTGTATATTACTTATTGTATTGTCATTATCATTAACCACAATTCTTCGAAGTTGGTTTATTCGCCGTACTCTGGATACTGCGAGATAAACTAAATTTGACCACTCAATATGATTATCTACTATCCAAAGAGTTGTATCGGATATAGTCAATCCCTGTGAAGAGTGTATTGTTGCTGCATAACCTAACGTCCATGGGGATTTATCAGCACCTAATGCATCTTTAACGACGCTGATATCAACCAGCACAATATCATTTAATACTAAATTCTGCTTTTGTTGTTGTCCAGGAATGTCAACGTCGATATTCTGCTTTCGTGTATCCTTAGGTCTATAACAGAGTGGTACTGGAAGTGTTGCAAATTTTTCTTTATGTAGCGCAAACAACTTCATCTGAAGTGCGTCTCTGACTATTTTTCTACTCGCGATTATTAAATCATTTGGCTTCCACATTTCCCAAAAATCATTCATGGGAGTTTCAGAGATTATTTCACGCGCTATTTCACATTGGATTTTATCCGGTTGTAATCTAATTAGCGCTTTGAACTCGCGTAATTGTTCATCAAGTGATCTATGGTCGGTATTAATCTCTTCATAATAATCTACAAATCCTTTTAGCCATTCATGTGGAGATCCACCAACAAATGGCTGCGGTTGGCCGTGATCCCCGCACATGACGACTTTTGTATTTTTCAATAACAACCATTCAAGAAATATCTGTAATACTGTCAATGATACCGTGCATATTTCATCCCAGATTATTATTTCAGGAATAAATTTATCACCCATTCGATCAGGAGTCCATGTATCGCCTTTCCATCGAAAGAAGCTGTGATAAGTACAGGCTTTTACCCCCCGCGCTATCATCTCTCTGGCGAGTCTGTGAGTTGGTGTTAACACAATCATGTTAGTAGAAATACAAGTATTTCCACCACGACGAAATAATTCGATTGCACGAGTTGTCTTTCCTGATCCACCACAGCCGTTTAAATAAACTGTCTTGTATCTACAAATCGGATCGGATACGGGCGGTGCAGTAGAAAATTCTGATTGAATCTCTGAGATATTATGGTTACTTTTCAAGTATTTATCATCCATAGCAACGTCTGCGGATTTACAATACTCATGTAGTGTTTCTTTTTTAAACCTCCAATTTCCCCACGCTTCCTTAGGATCTGTGAATTTAGCTACATCTGATTTGTATTTTTCATGGATATACATCGAATCAGTAGCTACTCTAACCGCGGTATCGGGAAATCTGTTTATCATCGAGAATAGATTAATACAAGAATAGGCTAGCATAGAACTTCTCAAATGTGTGTATTGACAACTTTTTCCATCACAGTAGGTAACAACCGTACCTAGTTTCTTACCATTTCGAAGGACATCATCTACCCAAACATTATTAGTTCCGCTCGCAGATTTGTAAGCTTCCTCATCTAATTCCCCTGATAGAAAAGCGTTCTTACGGGTTACAAATTTCCCTTTTTTTATTAAATCAGATATTATGAAATTGTATTCTTCATCGTCTATGATTAATCTCGAAGAGTATTTTGCATTATCAAATCTTCCACCTTGAGTGAATTTACCGATTATTTTTCGTCCGAGATCTTTAGCCTCTCTATTACTACCTTCGAATAATTTCTTAGACCAATCTATGATTTGTTCCTCGCTGAAATTCTTCGAATTTCCATCTAGAAATTGTTTTCGTTGTTCGTTAATTATTTTTTCTAGATCGGGTTTTGGTAACCAAACATCTTTCTGAGCGTTATAACAAATAATCGCTTCACTGACAATTAACGATATTAGCATACCACAATCGATCATATACCGCAATAGCACAATTGGCATCCACGCTTTTTCATACATATGTCTACCAAGCCAAAGATAACTACACGGATGTAACCCTGTAGCTAATTCGAATGATATCACACGAGCGAACCCGGTTAAATCAAAATCAGGCAATGGACCATTAATCGCAACACGAGTCATTTCATGTGTGGGGTGTCCAAATCGTTTGAAGTACTCAGAGCATTCTCCATACCCGAGAAAACTTCCAGGATAACACGCGGATATATCAATTGAAATCATACCATCACGTGAGTATTTCGTATTCCACAATCCTCCATGACTTAATTCGACGCAACTCAACTTCACGTCATTGAGAAAATCACTTCGTGTTGGACGCCATGAATTCTTTTCTCGTGCGAAGTGAGCTACCACTGATGGAATTGTGAAGCTATCCGTAAGTAGTTTTTCTACAGTAGAAACACTAGTGTTTCCTTCTAAATACTCATTAGCGATTTTTCTCATTCTAGTATCTAATTCTTCAGTTCGATATAATTCACCATTTGGTTTTACAAACTGATCAAATCCTATTTCCGGATCCTCATTACTCCTGAGTAACCATACTGACACAGGGTCGTCTTTGGTTAACGCGTGAATAGCATCAAATAATTTCTCTTCATAGAAATCATCTGAAAATTCCCCGGAAAATTTCCGGGGGATATATCGAACAGTTCTTTCTCGTGGAAATATATTTACCGCGGGTGTCCACGCGTGTTTGTTATGATCAATAATTTCAATTGGAGCTCCTCGCGATTGATATTTCGGTTCGTATAATACTTCTCCGGTTATTGTCGCTACCGATATTGGAAATTTTAATAATGCTTCTAATTTAGCTATATCGGAAATCCTTGCTCCATGTTGATTCACTGTTAGTTCCCATTCGGTTATTTTTTTTCTTCGTAGATCAGTTAATTTGTTTCCTCGGAGGGAATTTGTAAAGTGTTCTATTACCCGTGTTGCTACACAATTGATCGACGACGACTCTTTCACAGGTGCTAGTTTTGCAATACTTGGCTTATCATTTAGCTGATATATTCCGTAAACAACTGCTGTTACAGGGTAAGATTTCTCATAGTATGGTTTGTCAATTCCAGTTAGAATTCCTGGTTTGGAATCTCTACTCACAATTACAAATTTTTTATCCTTAAGGATTGGGTCAAATTTATCTCTGATAATCCATTCACCTTCCTCTTCGATAATGAATTTTATTCTAAAAAAATACTTCAGTAGAGATTTCCCGCCAAGGTGTGAAAGTATCACAGCTGCTCTTATATCATTCATAGTAGCATCAATTATGGGTATATTGACATCTTCATCAATAATTCGAAATGTCGACCACGTATGAGATGCTCCATCACGCTTAAACTCATTAAAACAGTCGCTGATTTTACTCAATAGTGGTTTATCATCTACTAGACTTTTAGGTATATCAGAGATTCTATCGAGATTAAATCTAACATTTTTCCAAGGCTTAATTTTCGATAATCTCTTGAATTCCTTCATATTATAATTAAAACAAGTATTTAAATAAGAAAATTTTATATAATGAATCATTGCAAATGGCTTATGATTGGATCAAAGACTCCGTGTAACAAATCATGTAGAAATGAATTCTGTGGGTATCATATGCAGAGTGTAAGAAACGGTTCGGAGGGACCTCTACCATGTTTGCATTGTGGGGTAGGTGTAAGAGGCAAGTCGCAGTTATGCATTAATTGCGGGGGTAAGCGTTATAGAGAGTTAAAACGTTATTATGACAAGCGAAGAATCAAAAATCCTGACGACGTCAATGACGGCAAAATCATAAAAACTACGGTTGATTATATAAAAAGATTTTCTAATGTTATAATTCAGCCAATTAACGAATTAGACAAATAGATATATTATATATACAAATGAGCCAAGAATTTCAAAGACATCCTGTTATTAAAAATTACGAAGCTTCTCGTGATGGTGTTGTTAGACACAATAAAAATAAGAAATCTGTTGGGTGTGATAATGGTATAGGGTATTTGACGTTTAGTGCTGGAGGGAAAAGGTATCTTAATCACCGTTTCGTTTATGAAGTGTATAATGGATCAATCAAGGATGGCCTTGTTATTGATCATATTGATGGTATTAGGACAAATAATTCTTTGAATAATTTACGAGCTATTACACAAAGTGAGAATACTGCATTTGGAAATACTGGTACTTGTAAATCAATTGGGAAGAGACCAGTAAGATCGTTTAATACTGACAAGGGGGAGATGGTATTTCAATCAATGTCAGAAGCTGGTAAGTATTTCGATATTACCACCTCCTCGGTACAAAAAGTAGCAGAGGGAATTTATAAGACCGCTTTTTCAAAGCGTTTTAAAAACAAAATTCAGTTTGTTTATGTATAATTTGCATTGGAAATTGCTTCGTGAAATTGTGAAAGAATTTCCATTGAAAATCTTCAATTTTGCAATTTCACATGGGAGATAACTCCGTTAGGTATAACGCGTGTGAAATCCATAGGATTTCCACCAATGACAGAGTTACGGATCTTAAACATTGAAACGCTAGCACATTTACCTATGTTCGCTCAGCCGGAACGCGAGTGTTTCCTATTCATTGAAGTAGGTGGGCGTGGTTAAAATTCCTTGTATGTGAATGTATTTTATCTAGAGAATTACAACAGAATATAAAAACGCTGTTTTATTAAACAACTGTATTATTTTGTTTAAAATATTTCTCATTGTTGCAGCATAAAATTGTCTATTTTAAAAATCTCTTATTGTTAAGTATATCAGATATATATATATATATATATATATATATATATATATATATATATATATATATATATATATATATTAAAAAATCTCTATTTTGTATGACTAATCCGTGGTGTAATGGTATAGTGTTTGTCTTGTAAACATAGATCTATATCAACTACGTGTTCGGTCCCCATAGCAGATACATTATTTGATGGCGAAACGGAAGATGTTTTTATATTAATTGGGGGGGAGGGGCGGATCCCCCTCAGCCAAACCAACATTGTAACTCATGCTATCGCATTCTCGGTAGCGTGGGTTGGTGTTTTTTCCAACTCATGCAACCATGAAATCGAATTCATGGGTTGCCATGTTGGTTTGGTTTACCACGCCCACATCATTACCATCATCGTTCCATTGAATTATAATCCATCCTTAATTAAGTACATGTTATGCCTAAAATTTGCCGCAACACTCGAGCGCGGAGATATATGGCATTGTACCGTCCTATGTGTATATACAACCGCCTACCACACTAGATCACGGGGTTGTAGTGTAATCATAAGTGTAATCATAATCACCTATAATCGCATTAAGCTTCTGGGTATACTAAGATGATCAACACCTTAGTGTATCCAGAATTCATTTTGAAAATACTTTGTATTTGAAATACTTTGTATTTGAAATACTTTGTATTTTTAATTCTAAAGAATTTTCATATTTTGTATTTAAACAAATATATTTATATATATATATGAATATTGAAAATCTCAAATTGATTATTATTGAAATCAACAAACTTAAGGATGAAAATGTAAAATTATGTTCAGGTTTGGATTGTGATCAAATTATGACCAATTTCGAGGATATACAATTTGCAGAACAGACCGGAAAATATGTCCTATCTAAAAAATATTTTTTAATTAAGAATATCCAAAAGCTTATACGTGAGAGCTTAGTAAATACTGAAGATGTTAATGTCTTCGTACCATTATGTAGCATCGTTGAACGTGTACGAAAGCAATTAGGATTAGAATATGAACAAAAGAGACTTATTAATTGTAAAGTGAGACAATTAAAAATACTAATGGAAAACTCTGAAGGTGATGAACCCCACGCGTAGAGAGCCTCCTTTGTTTGTATAACCAGTACGGTATAAATCACACTATGAGGAAGTAAAATTATGTGTGTAAACGAGGAAGTATAATCTAGTGATTTTTTTTTACTTTGAAAATCGAAGATGGAAACTCAAAGAGTTTCACAATTTGACAATAGTGATACTCTTTTAATAATGATAGGACAATCATTGACCACACGAAACGTAAAGGAACGACTTAGCGCTCTTAAGAAAATATTACCCCTTCGTGATCGTATACGTGAAAAACTTCAACAACGGCAATTATTTCAGACTGATTTTACAGAGGATACAGAACAACTCTTCAAACCTATTGTTAGTGCAACTGAGGGTGTGAAAACAGCAATCTCTAAACAAGAAAGCACGCAAAAAGAGTCCTTTCTCCCTGTGTTAGAGAAAATAGCAAAACGAACTAAGCAATCAAAAAAATCATTAAAAACACTTCCTGGTGATATAATAACTACTGCAAGACGACAAGAAGAACAACAACGAGTACTTCAGGAAGAAATTGAACGATTAGGTGATGTTGATATTTCCTCACCACCACTTGAAGAATTTCAAGAACAACAACAAGAAGAACCTGAAGAACAACCACAAGAAGAAGAAGAGGGAGCTGTTTCAAAGGGGGATTATTCTCCTGAAAATATATTTACAGTTAATGCGTTAAATAAAATCAGAAATATCCCAACACTCTCTGGATTAGCTAAATTTACCAACGAGAACATTAAAAAAGCAAAGAGAGATGAGTATTTAATAGACGACACGTCTAAAAATTTTATAAACAGTAAAACCCTTTGGGCAAATAAGGTGTTTTTAGCAAACCGCGGGGAAAACAAAATCAACAAAAAAATAAAATCTGATTATGACCAATTTCTAACTATGGTAAAGGGGATCACAGTACCACCGCCAGTATACACAGCAGACCCAATCCCTGATGAAATACAAATAATGGCAGAGGCTGATTCCCAGAGTAAAACTCCAGAGTTGAAAACTCTGAAGGGTGCAACTGGTATCACTAAAAAATCCAAAGAATTTTCAAAAACAGGCAGTGGCTTAGTTGGAAACTCTAACGTAACATGTCCCGGCAATATTCTCGGTGATATAGCACGATTAGAAATACTTGTAGGAGGAAAACGAGCCGGAAATAACTCACCAGAAATAATCAATGAAGCTGCTGATATCTGTAGGCGGTTATTTCAAGGTGGTATCATGGATATTGCAACATATAGAGATTTCATTGAAGAGTTAGCCGAAAATCCTGCGGATTTTTACGGTTATCATAGCGATTAGATAAATATCAATTTGGAAATGCTTTAGTATTTGGAAACACTAGCATTTGGAAATGCTTTAGCATTTGGAAACATTAGTGTTTCTATATAGAGAATGATCATACACTACAACCATGATAAACCAACTAGTGTCTACGTGGTAAACTCACGATTGCCAAAATACCGAGTATACTATGGAGATGGTCTCGGTAATACTATAATGGGATTATTTTCAAGAATGGCTCCAAAAGTGGCTCCGCTAGTAAAACAATTATCGATGAAAGCAATTGATGTTATCCGAGATAAGGGTATTAACACTGTTGGTGATCTTGCCGGGAAGGCATTTTCAGCCGCTAAGGATAAACTAACAGCGCTAGTTCGACGTAGAAATTTTTCAAAACCTGGAAATGCTAACATTTCTAAAATGACTTCACTACCATCTGCTGCAGTAATGCCTACACAGGTTAGTAAAATAATAAATAACGCCGTGGATAAAAAACTACAGTCGTTGATAACTAACGCCCAGGATAACATAACAGCAAATATGATAGCGGGAAGTGGCTTTAAAAGTACTAAAGCATTTTCTAATTCAAAGAATTTCCGACGTCGGTGAATAATATTTTCTCAAAAATCATCACTAGAATTGCTAGCATTTCTTATACTTGTATTAGAAACACTTGTGTTAGAAACGCTTGCGTTTTTGGTTATATTTATTTGGACAGAATCTCCAATTGTTATAGTTATTGAAATACTTGTATTTTCTGAATTTTCGATGGTTTCAGTAGAAATGCTAGCATTTCTTATACTTGTATTAGAAACACTAATATTTCTGGTTATTTGAATAGGATTCTCAGTTGTTATAGTTATTGAAATATTTGTATTTTCGATTTGATCTTCGTTATCTAGATTTGTTTTCATCAGCAACATTATTAATATACCCAACTAAATAATTAATTTAACATAATATTATTTTTTTTTATTTTTAATTCTGTATTTTGCATCGATTTTGAGTGATTTCACCTCTCAGAAATGCTAGCGTTTCCGATTTCTAATTTAGACCATCGGATATATAATAAAAAATGTTCAAACAGAACCCTGATGTTGCATTTGACATGGAAGCCCCAGTACTTAAAGATGAATCTGTACGTGATTATCAATTTTTTGCCTATCACGCAGTACAACCTGATCTTCGTGGAAGAATTGAACTTCAAGTTCATGATACCAGTAAATACTTTTTACCCGCTGAAGCTTTTATTGAAGTCGAAGGTGAACTTTTACAGCATGATGATACACCATATGCAAATGACCCAACTATCCGAGTTGGTTTTGTTAACAATGGCATCATGGCTTTATTTGAAAGTGCTAGATATCTCATTGATGGAAAAGAAATCGAATCTATTGAACGTGAAGTTGATGTTGCTACGGGAATAATCGGGTTAGCGAGATATTCTGATGATTATACTAGATCGGCTGGTCCATCTATGATGTTCTCTAAGGATATTACTGATCACGCTGAGCACATTCCGTATATTAAAATAGGCACTGCAAGAGCTACTGCAGCTGATCCACAACCTGATACCCCTGAACATAGAGATAGACCAGGTGGTGTCTTTGATATTCTCGGAAGCGTTAATAATAATTTCAATTTAGGGTTTGCAACACGAAAAGGAACATTGCAGGGAGAGCGTCGACGGTTTTCATGTGCGATTCCGCTCCATCACATATTTGGATTTTGTAGAAACGTCAGAAAAGTTATTTATGGAGTAAAGCATACTATAGCGCTAACGAGAAGGGGTACTGATAACTATGCAATCTGGCGCGCTGCTGGCGTTGCCGCTGGTAAAGTTATTTTATCAAAACTATCACTGTGGATGCCAGTGTTGACTCCGTCGTTGTCAACAGAACCACGGTTACTATCATTTATGGATCAAGGGGGGAAGAGATTATTAAGTTGGTTGTCAACGTCCACAGATACCATGGATTCTAATATTGATGGTACACTTACATGGCATCTAGCATCAAAACAGGGTATTACAGCTCCACGTCACATATTTATTGCGCTACAGAATACTGCGCGATTAAATAATCAAGAACGTTCCCATATGATATTTGATCAAATTGGGTGTAGTGAAGTCTCGCTGAGAATAAACGGACAGCAAGAACCATCAGAGGATATACAACTTGATTATGAAACCAATCATATTGCACGAGTTTATCATCGGTTGCTGTCGTATATGGGACGCGATCAAAATGTTGATACTGGTCTACAAATATCACAGTTGGATTTTAGAAGTCTGTATCCGATTTATTACTTTTCGTTGGAACATCTTGACTTGATGAGACAGTCCGTCGTTGATATACACTTCCGAGCTCGTGTAACCCGTCCTGGTCCTCCTGGTGGTCCTGGTGCTATTGCTAATTATAGAGCGGTTGCTGTCATTCTCAGTGATAAATCAATGATACTTGAAGGTGTTGGTGGACGAATGAGACTGGTAGATGCACCAGTGGAAAATATTTGATTGTAAATTGCTTTGCAATTTCAGAAATGCTTAAAAATTGCTGTGCAATTTGAATTTCTAATTTAGAATCAATCTGTTTTGTATAATGTCGTATAGTAATATCAATGTTACGTTGACACCTGGTCAAATAAAAAAACTACAATCCAAATCAGCTAAGCAATGTGGAACCACAATAACGCTGAAACCTAATCAAATGAATGGCGGAGGGAATAAACTATCGCTGACAAAAACTCAGACTAATCATTTTAATAAAGCGTTTAAAGAAAAAAAAGGAGTTCAGATTACTCTTTCTGCGAGCGCGATTAAAAACATGGAAAAGACTGGTGGTATATTCCCGTTGTTAGGGTTGATTCCAGGGTTGATTGCCGCAGCAGCCCCAGCGGTAGCGAAGGCAGCAGCGTTAGGAGCCGTTGGTACCGCGGCAGGAATGGCACTAAAGAAAGCAACAGTCGGATCCATCCGCAGATCCACTCGTGGATCTGGTAAAAAAAAAGGAAAGGGTCTAAGACTACCAGGAACCCCGTATTCATGGTACAGCGGAAAGGGTCTTCGAATTCCAGGAACGATATAGTTCCGAAATCTTCGATTTCCAAATCTGTGATTAAGGAACCGATGGTTCCTATGTCCAATTTTGATTTAATTGATACCGCTAAAAAACTAGCGATAAAAAACTTCAGAGGTGTTTTTATGAGAGATCAGTTACCGACACAACCTAATGATGTTGAAACAGGTATTATAAATCTAGATAACAGCGATGGACCTGGAACTCACTGGGTTTGTTACGCGATTGATCCTCGTGGGATTGTTTATTTCGATTCATATGGATTAGCGCCCCCAAAAGAATTTATGCGTTATATTAAGAAATTTAAAAGATTTCCAATTTTTTATTCTACACTACCAACACAAACGTTGAATGACCCACCAATATGCGGTCGAGAAGTATTAAATGTCCTTAATGCTATTTCGAAAGAATCTTTAAAACCACCTCATGTAGTGGTAAATGAGTATACTAGCGGTAGAAACGCTAGCGTTTCTCGGATTAGAAATCCATAGGATTTAAATGATAAAAAGATTTCTATAATAATAATTGATATTTGGGGACGACCTTTATCATCGCTGAAGAAACCTGATAGTGGAGTTGAAACTGTTGATAACAAGGATATTAAAAAACTAATCGAAGATGAAATATCCGAAATATTAAACCTAGCAAATATTGATCCTGGTGAAATAGTTGTATTTCAAGATCGTCAGGGTAAGTTGAAAAGTAGTAATATCTCTCTTAATTATATTTTGGTTAAACAACGAGACGCAGCAGAGGATACTATCGCGTTATTTTCTGATGGGGGTAAACTCAAACCAGGTGTACTTGTTTCAACGATTACGGATAAATTAGCAACATATGATAACACAGTGAATTCATTGAAATCGCTTAATGATAAATATGACGATCATATAGTTGTATTTGACCAGTTTACTGCATTACAAAGAAATATAGTTGACAAAATTGATAAACCCCTGCTAGAATTTTTTGGAAATCCACCAGTAACCACACCAAAACTCACCGTAATAAAAGATTCTATGTTAGAACTAGCAACTCTTCAATCTGAATATGAAAAACACACGAAACTATTTATGACGTTTCGTAAAAACCTCATGGATAAGTTTATTGGGAGCCCATTTGATAAAATTGAAATAACACTTCCCGATATTAAAAAATCCATCGATGAACTTAAAACATTCAACAACGCAATAAGGGATGATGCAATGAGAATGATAAACGTTGTTGAAAAAGTAAAAATTCCTCATGATAAATCTATCGTCAACAACGTAGTACACACGATTCAACACGGATCATTTATGTGGACTTCCAAAAACAACATTTTAAACATAACCGCAGCAGTCAAGGGTATTTATCGATTAACAATAGTATCACCGAATCAGTTTGATATATCATCAAGTAGTTCATCTGGAGTCAATAATACGATATCAACGATAATCGACAAGGATACAACTGAACAATTCACGATAACGACTACAGATGGAAATCTAGCCAAGGTTTCAGTAACGTGGTACGTAGAATTCGTAGTGGATTTAAGTAAACAATTAAATTGATTTAAAAATTCTTTCACGATTCAAAATTACAAAGTAATTTGTAATTGAAAATGCTAGCACCTTTAAAATAAAATGACTCCATCATCGAATCAGTATCGCTATGATCAAGTCAGAGAATTTCAAACTAAACTCAGTTCTCTCTGTGAGGAGTATCAAATAAAAATAAAAAAATACCAACGAAGAATAACCGCAGTTGATGTCACCGTATACTCAGTGTCGGGAATAATCACTGCTGCTGGAATAATACTATCTTCGGTTACTATGATTGCTCCGGTTGTAGTACCAATTGTTATTTCTTCGATAGCTACAATCGCCGGGATATTAACCGGGATCACAAAAAAACTATCATCGTGTAGCCAGAGTAAACTACACAATTATGTAATAAAATTTCACATTGCATCTGCCGGTTACTCACAATTATCCTCGTTGATATCATCGTCGTTGGATGACACAACAATATCAGATAGCGAATTCTCAACTATGGCTCAATTGTATAAATCAACAATGCTGAAATTAGAGCAGAATAATAATAATAATAATGTCGTCGCAAGAACTACTTCAACAAATAGTAACAAATACAACACCGGTGAAAACAAGCACGATATCAGTAACCTCAACACGTCCCGAATTTAGTGTGAATTTTCCAAACCCCGTTCCCGTGAGAGAGATCGCACTAGCAAAACTACGAGTGTATCATAGCTGGCCTAATATTAGATCGGTAGCATTTGGTGGTCAACAACCAAATAATTCCTTGGTATTCGCGTGGAAAAATCGTGAAGACGGAACACCAGATTGGAACGTTGTCTCGTTACCAACTGGGTCATATCAAATCGAACAGATCAACGCTGAATTTCAACGTAGAATAAAATCTCTCACTGGAAAAGAATCAAAAATCGCTATAACGGTTCACGAGCCGACGTTATCATCTGCTATCGAGATTAATTCCCCTGGGTATGTTGTAGATATTTATCAGAGTTCTATAAGATCAGTGTTAGGATGGCCTGAATTACCACCGGATAACTCGCGAGAAAATTCGAAGGATTTTCCACCCGAACCTAAGAAATCCGATTATATCACCAACAAAATAAAACCCGTCAATGAAGTCAAGAGTTATCAGGATTATGCTCCTAATAAATTCTTTAATAAAGAAATTTTTGAATCAAATTATGTTCCTCTCATTAACGGAAATTTCACAGCAATGAATAATGATTTTTCACTACTGCTAATATCTATTAAATCCGGCTCTCTCACCAAGGATGAATTTATCAACGTCGTAGAAACGGGTAATAAAATCATCGACGATATGAAAATATTTCACTCGAAAATTATTCAAGAAGTATTAAATGAAGAGATCTTACATGATAAGTTTGCGGATCTATACAATATTAATAAAACGGAGATTAAAGATTTTAAAATCCCTGGATATAATCCGGATAAACTAAAGAAACAACTTGACGATGCTATTGATATTGGGTTCAAAAGAATCCACGATAATTGGAAAAAATCGAAGAATCCTACAGAAAATATTCTGAAATTTAATAATGATCCAGAAGGCGGCGGTAGACATATTGCTCCGAACAATGTGAATATTTCAACGGTGATTGCGCTCAATTTAGTATGTGACGTTATCGAAGGAAATTATCAAATAAATCTCGAACAATCAAATCAAGCTCAGCAAGGATATATTTTATACTCATTTGCACCAACGGCTCCTCCAGGATTTCTAATTATTGAAGACCCAACTAATCTAGTCTATATGCGATGTCATAATAATTTGTTAACGAGAATTAATTTCAAACTCACTGACCAATCTAATAATCTGATTGATTTACGAGGTGAGGTTTTACAAATTAGTTTGTTTGTGAAATCTTAAGGACTTGATCAAATATTTAGTTAGCGCATTAGCAGCCGAGGAGGTGAACGTCAACTAAATGGCGTCTTTTTTTTATGAATTGCTAGCAAGTTGGTCTAGTGTCGACGCTTTGTCGATCCTTTTTTCTGATGTCGATCCTTTTCGACAAAAAGTTTTTTCTGATGTCGATCCTTTTCGGCAAAAAGTCTGTTCACCCTCTCTGCTGCTACATTCATTGTAATAAATGTAATTTTATCAAACTATGCAAATTCATTGTAATAAATGTAATTTTATCAAACTATGCAACCAAAATATTCATTGTAATAATGTAATTTTATCAAAGTATGCAAATTCATTGCAATAAATGTAATTTTATCAAACAATGCAAATTCATTGCAATAAATGTAATATTATCAAACTATGCAACCAAAATATTCATTGTAATAAATGTAATATTATCAAAGTATGCAAATTCATTGTAATAAATGTAATTTTATCAAACAATGCAAATTCATTGCAATAAATGTAATTTTATCAAACTATGCAAATTCATTGTAATAAATGTAATTTATCAAACTATGCGAATTCATTGTAATAAATGTAATTTATCAAATTATGCAAATTCATTGCAATAAATGTAATTTATCAAACTATGCAAATTCATTGCAATAAATGTAATATTATCAAACTATGCAACTTTATTCCAATAAATATCATGATTTGCTACTTCTGTTTGGCTTGGCAACTGAACTGAAACCTGCAATTTTCAAATATGTGTGTGTGTGCATGAATCTTTCTTTTAGCATCAGTAATCAGAAAAAGTAAAAAAAAGTAGAATTCCCTAATATTAAATTGTAGTTGAAATGATGCAGCAATAACCAAGAATTTTGTGTAATGCTTGTCTTCGATTGTCTGCTGCTATATAAAAAGCTAATACAAAACTAGACATGAGAGAAAAGAAAATAAGACATTGTTAGAAGATTTTGATGGGGGTTACTATCCATGGATTGTTTATCTGATGACAATAAATGCAAGTCTGAAAAAGTAACTATATGCATCACATTAGCAAGATCAATAATAATAGGTCACTGTGACCATTTCTTAGCAGTAGTTAATACTCTTTAAGATTCAAGTAACCATGATATTCATGACTGTATATCAAAAAGTTTAAGAAATGAAGCTAAATGCCAAAACATAACACTGTGACACATTAGTGAACATCACTGACAGCTTCCAAACAAAACTTAACATTGGTATCTATTGGAACAAAGCAATAGCCAAACAACATGACTTAAGAATGACATCAATGTAAACAACATTGACAACTTCCAAACAAAACTTAACATTGGTATCTATTGGAACAAAGCAATAGCCAAACAACATGACTTAAGAATGACATCAATGTAAACAACATTGACAACTTCCAAACAAAACTTAAAATTGGTATATATTGGAACAAAGTAATAGCCTAAAAACATGACTTAAGAATGACATCAATGTAAACAACATTGACAACTTCCAAACAAAACTTATCTTTGGTATCTATTGGAACAAGGCGATAGCCTAACAACAGAATGTAACAATGACATCAATGTGAATAACATTGACAACCTTAAAACAAAACTTAACATTGGTATCTACTGGAACAAAGCAAAAGCCTAAGAATGGATGTAACAATGACAGCAATGTAAACAACACTGAAAACTTCCAAACAAAACTTAACATTGGTATCTATTGGAACAAAGCAATAGCCTAACAACAGGATGTAACAATGACAACAATTATAAACAACATTGACAACTTCCAAACAAAACTTAACATTGCCATCTATTGGAACAAAGCAATAGCCTAACAACATGACTTAACAATGACATCAATGTAAGCAACATTGACAACTTCCAAACAAAACTTATCTTTGGTATCTATTGGAACAAGGCAATAGCCAAACAACATGACTTAAGAATGACATCAATGTAAACAACATTGACAACTTCCAAACAAAACTTAACATTGGTATCTATTGGAACAAAGCAATAGCCAAACAACATGACTTAAGAATGACATCAATGTAAACAACATTGACAACTTCCAAACAAAACTTAACATTGGTATATATTGGAACAAAGCAATAGCCTAAAAACATGACTTAAGAATGACATCAATGTAAACAACATTGACAACTTCCAAACAAAACTTAACATTGGTATCTATTGGAACAAGGCAATAGCCTAACAACAGAATGTAACAATGACATCAATGTGAATAACATTGACAACCTTAAAACAAAACTTAACATTGGTATCTACTGAAACAAAGCAAAAGCCTAAGAATGGATGTAACAATGACAACAATGTAAACAACATTGACAACTTCCAAACAAAACTTAACATTGGTATCTACTGGAACAAAGCAATAGCCAAATAACAGGATGTAACAATGACAGCAATGTAAACAACACTGAAAACTTCCAAACAAAACTTAACATTGGTATCTATTGGAACAAAGCAATAGCCTAACAACAGGATGTAACAATGACAACAATTATAAACAACATTGACAACTTCCAAACAAAACTTAACATTGCCATCTATTGGAACAAAGCAATAGCCAAACAACATGACTTAACAATGACATCAATGTAAACAACATTGACAACTTCCAAACAAAACTTATCTTTGGTATCTATTGGAACAAGGCAATAGCCTAACAACAGGATGTAACAATGACAACAATGTAAACAACATTGACAACTTCCAAACAAAACTTAACATTGGTATCTATTGAAACAAAGGAATAGCCTAACAACAGGACTTAATAATGACATCAATGTGAACAACATTGATGACCTCAAAAGAAAACTTAACATTTAACACCTATATAAACAATAGCACTGACATCTACAACAACAATATCAAAAGACTTAGAACTCTAACTTATATGAACAACAGTGAAAACTATAAAACAAGATTTACCATTGAGACCTTTGGAAAGAGCATCAACAATCTCAAAACAAGACTTAATATTGAGATTGAGATAAACAGTAACAACCCCAAAACAAGATTTAATATTGACACTGAGAGAAAAAGTAACAACTTCAAAACAAGATTTAATATTGTCACTGAGAGAAACAGTAACAACTTCAAAACAAGATTCAATATTGAAACAGAGAAACAGTAACAACCTCAAAAGAAGATTTAATATTGACACTGAGAGAAACAGTAACAACATCAAAACAAGATTCAATATTGAAACAGAGAAACAGTAACAATGTCAAAAGAAGATTTAATATTGACACAGAGAAACAGTAACAATGTCAAAAGAAGATTTAATATTGACACAGAGAAACAGTAACAACCCCAAAACAAGAGTTAATATTGCACCTATGAGATCAAGAAAGACATCCTCCACACAAAAAAGGGATTTCAATGACATGACTATGTTATTCAAAGGTGAAACAAAAATACTTTTATCAAAACTTACTCATAAAGTGGCCCCCATCCATCAATTGTAATATTTTCTCCCATCTGCTTGAATCTGTCAAAGTCCTCCAGTGAAGCCTTGGCATCCCATGTCAGCAGCATCAGACAGTTGATGGCAAAACTAAGAAATGTGGCACCATGGTTCCATATGAGCCTAAAAAGATGGCCAAAACAATGATCCACATGTGTAATATGTCTTGCCAAGAAAAACACAAGTAGCACAAACAAATATGTTTAGAAAAATCAGGAAACTTTCAAATGCAGATGTTTATTCTAGTGCCAGGCTTCATATATATATATATATATATATATATATATATATATATATATATATATATATATATATATATATAAATCTGTTTTAATAAACTAGGTCACTGCATCAATGCATTAATAAACTCTAAACTATTTATTTTTAAAGATCCTTCCCATAAACAAATTCTTAAAAGAAATGTCCACATTTTATTATCAGATATTTTACCTATACAGCATTTTGAAAATACTAAATTCTATCCATATGACTGACACCGGCAAGTATGTGCATGATTAAGCAAAAATATTTTTAAAAATTTTAAAATGCATTGGTTATTAATTTGAAAGCAAACTGTTAATTTCAAAGCAGACCAAGTTACAATACCTCTAGAAAAGTTACAATTTAGGCAACGAAAGTTACATTTCTGGTTTTATATTTAAATATTCACATCAAGATTTATTTTCTGTCTTCCTCGTATGTTTTCTGCTTGGTCCCTATATTGAACACAAGGATTTCTTTTACAAGCTAGCTTTCTAAAAAGATGTATTTTTATTAAACCAATACACTTTTGTGTTCACACTGCTGGCAGATGAATATGATTCACTGTTTATTTTGTTATTATTGAGTGACTGCTAGCAACACATTATAGGTTTTGTTGTAAAATAGGCTATGCTGACAGAATGAAAATAACACCATATTTATGGCAAATAGTCAACATAACAACAATGGTTTTAATAACGATGCTTCAACAGATTTAAAATTTATATCCATGCCTCTAATATAAGACTTGTGGAAGACACAGATGATGTGACATACCATCCCTTAGTGAACATGATGGCAATAGGGTTGAAGAGAATCCTCCGCTGGTATGAAATGTCTTTCATGATGTCTCCTGTCCAGCCCATCAGGTCTCGAATCTTGTTGCTAGGAGATGAGCGGTCCACACTCCACTTCAATTTCTCTTTAACCTCTTCTCTCAGCAGGTTCTACAGGTGACAGTAGAAATATGTAATGAGTTGCATAAAACTTTCAAAATATTTAACATTATTTATCCTGTAATAAAGATCAGCATTACTGAAACAGACTACAAAATCATTTCTTAGTTTCATTCTCAGCATATGAATTCTTTCTTGCTTTCAAACTACATTCAAACTGTTCCATTCTGACAATTCAAATGATGCTGATAGAGAACTATAATGATTTTCAAAGACTATTTTGACAGTTGGTTTAAATCCGATGACATACCTTGTTTTTCACTCGGAAATTAATTTTCTGCAAATGATCATCCTTTACAATCTCTACGGACATGGAATTTTTTTTGTAGAAGTCATATGCTTTCATCTGCTCTGGAGTTAATGGGTGCCCTGACGAGAAAAAGAAAACTTTCACTTGTATTGATAAATTTACTTTGCATATTTGCTATAAAATTCATTTCCTCAATACAAATCCTTGCATACAAATAAGAATGTGAAATATTTTAAATATCCAGTTTACATGAAAAATGATCTGCATAACTGTAGATACTGTATGTAAATATAAAAAGAACTGAGGTAGAAAGTTTTGTTGCAGGAATTTAAAGCACTTTAATTATTGGGCAAATCTTGCGGAGAAATTGGGAGTTAAGTGCATTTGTCAAGGACACAATGAGCTGACCCAAGTTAGCCTGGGCAGATATTAAACATGCAAATCTACCAACTTAGTTACCATGGCTTCCAAAAATGAGATAGATTATTTATTTATCTTACTGCCATGGAGATTAATTAAAGGACATGACTTTGTACCACCGTGTATATCTAGAGATTAAGTAAAGTGCTTGACTTTTTATCATCTTGTATAACTGGAGATTATAACTAAAGTGTGTGACTTTTTACCATCCTGTATATTTGACTGGAAATTAACTAATGTGCATGTTTTTGTGCCATCTTGTATATCTGGAGATTAACTAAAGTGCATGACTTTGTACAGTCATGTATATCTGGAGATTAACTAAAGTGCATGACTTTGTACCATCCTGTATATCTTACTGGAGAATAACTAATGTGCATGACTTTGTATCATTCTGTATATCTTACTGGAGATGAACTAATGTGCATGACTTTGTACCATCTTGTACATCTGGAGATGAACTAAAGTGCATGACTTTGTACAATCTTGTATATCTGGAGATTAACTAATGTGCATGACTTTGTACCATCTTGTATATCTGGAGATGAACTAAAGTGCATGACTTTGTACCATCTTGTATATCTGGAGAATAACTAAAGTGCATGACTTCGTACCATCTTGTATATCTGGAGAATAACTAATGTGCATGACTTTGTACCATTCTGTGTATCTTACATTCCATCAGTACTGGATCAATGTCAATCATGCGAGCCAGGATCATGTAAAAACTGAACCCCACCATCATCAAGGACTCCTTCAGGGCATTCTTCTTCTGACCAGCCTAGCAAACAAGTAAATGAAAACTGCAATTGGTTAATAAACTAAACCTGCAAAGCCATTTGTTAAAGATTTCAACAGTACAGTGGGATCCCGCTATAACCCGCCCCACTATTACCCGAATTCGGATATGACCCGGTCGTGGCATGGCTCCCAAAATTTCGGGTAATTTATTACAGGTATTTTTCTCAAAGACCAAAAAAAAAAAATTTAAGTATGAAAAAAAAATTAAGAGTTTAATTATCATTCTCATATTCGTCTAAACAGTGCGAAAAAGAACTTGTAGAACATGTATTATCAAATTTTTTCTATTTTTGTGCCAAAATAAACGTCGGAAATACGAACCAATTGCTGGGCCTACTGAGAACTATGATCTTTGTTTATTGTTGAAAAATTACAGCTCATAAGTGTCAATATTATAATTACTGATTCCTGAGTAATGAAGCCATCGTGTCTACTTTGTGTTTGTCTTGAATGCATTCCGAATACAATCGTTGCTCAAATAATCTCCGATATATGTTTTCTTAATTTCATTCACAACTAAGCAACAGCCAATGTGGCGGTTGATAAAAGATTCTCACCAGAATGTATCAATTAATTTAAGTACATTGTTTATCATCAAAGTGAACTGCCGAGCTAAACAGTGACATAATTCAGTGGTTAAAATACATACAGCCAGTTCTGTCTGCTGTATTTATTAGAGTACATCAAAAGAACATGACACTATAGCTGGGCGGCAAGTTCAAAGGACTTTGACTAGCAGCTTGGGTGGGAAATTGTGCTGAAATTTACAATGACTGAATTCAGAGATAGAAAGATCCTGAGATGTACATGTAGTTACTATAAGAATACACTTTAGCTTCCATTATTTAATCTATGGACATGTACTATTTCATCATTCATTATGTACACCCGTTACGTAATTTTTTTTTTTTTCTTTTCATTGAATTCAGTCACATAATGATCTGTGACAAAATTATTGAATATTTTACATCCATGTGTGGATATTTTCGATGGAAATATTTGTATTATGGACTCAATGTATGTTACAAGATTCGCTGGTGAGTACACGGTGTTGATACTCTTTTCATGCAATAGATTATACATGTATACATAAATTAGACACGTGTATGTACCAATGCATGGTTCTCTGAATAAAGTAATATATTATATCTGCAATTTCTGTTACCACAGCAAATGTTTTTCTCATTTAATATATATTGATCAAAAATGGTAATTGTGCCATGCATTTTCGCACCCGTCTTTATGTAAACCCCCCCCCCCTAAATAAATCCAAAAATGTGTTGGTATTGTACATGGTTGCTTATAACATGGTTCGGTTCATAGCCCGGTCGGATTCTATGGCTCCCAACTACCGTGTTATAGCGGGGTCCCACTGTAACATGTAATATATTATATAGTCAAGCTTTCAGAACTTAAACATATTCACTTCCATAGCCAGCATAGCTTGAATGAATTTCTTGTGTTTTAAGGTATTAAAGTTTTATGCTCATTAATATTCCATTAAAGGAAAAGATGCTAGGAGATTGTACTCAGCAAAACTGTTATAAATATCTACCAACATGCATAAACATGTAGCCATTCAAGATACAAGGCAAATATAATAAATTACTGTTTTTTTTGTGTGTGTGCAAAAATGTGCAGATCAAAATATATAAAATCTTTAAGATGGTAAACCCTTCCAAAAAACAGTTGATAACCTTAATATTTTCTCTTAAAAATATAAAAAGTTCTTTAAAAACTATATAAAATAAAACAAAAAGGTTAAAACTGTCAAAGTCTCAAAATACAGGATCAAGTACTGGGAATTTATGTTTATCTACTATTTTTAAACAAGGCATCACTTTCAAGACAACTTTTACCTTAACTGATGATGAATAAACTATAGGTAATTTGGTTCAATGAAGCACCGTATATACTCACCTGTAAGTAAAGACCAACTGAAAACTATCTAGACCCATATCAGTCATCAAAAAATGAGGTGGCAGATCTGTGTCTGAAGTTTATTAGGAGCAATCAGTAAAAATATAAGCAAAGAACCTGATCTACTGGTGCAATATATGATATCAAATTAGGGCCTATGCTGTTTGTAGTGTTTACTCAATTTACATGTAAGTATATACAATACTAAGGAAAAACAATTGACAAAAAAATCAAACAAAACACTAACCACAACTCCCTGAATGAGATTCCCACCAAGTGCAGCTATGGATCTGGCTGACTGCAGGTAGCTGCCCTGAGTTTTGACCAGATCCTCTAGTTTGGGTTTTTCAGCTTGGTGCATGTCATAACACTGGGTCATACTCCGGTACACTGCTTCCTTGTCAAGGGTATCCTTGACTTCCTGCAGGTATATGTACAAAAAATCATTAGCTGATGTACCATATTTTTCCCTTAATGTTCAGCCCATCCCTTTACTTCTACAATGCTCAGGAGCTTCATTCAGTGGTCATCACATCCCCCACTTTACAAAGTTCAGAGACTTCATCCAGTAATTAGCCCATATCCTACCTACATTTACAAAGTTCAGTACATGTAGCTTCATCAAGTGATAAGCCCATCCCCAACTTTTACTCAGTTTAGGAACTTCATCAAGTGATAAGCCCATCCCCTACTTTTACTCAGTTTAGGAACTTCATCAAGTGATAAGCCCATACCCAACTTTTACTCAGTTTAGGAACTTCATCAAGTGATAAGCCCATCCCCAACTTTTACTCAGTTTAGGAACTTCATCAAGTGATAAGCCCATCCCCAACTTTTACTCAGTTTAGGAACTTCATCAAGTGATAAGCCCATCCCCTACTTTTACTCAGTTTAGGAACTTCATCAAGTGATAAGCCCATCCCCAACTTTTACTCAGTTTAGGAACTTCATCAAGTGATAAGCCCATCCCCAACTTTTACTCAGTTTAGGAACTTCATCAAGTGATAAGCCCATCCCCAACTTTTACTCAGTTTAGGAGCTTCATCAAGTGATAAGCCCATCCCCAACTTTTACTCAGTTTAGGAACTTCATCAAGTGATAAGCCCATACCCAACTTTTACTCAGTTTAGGAACTTCATCAAGTGATAAGCCCATCCCCTACTTTTACTCAGTTTAGGAACTTCATCAAGTGATAAGCCCATACCCAACTTTTACTCAGTTTAGGAACTTCATCAAGTGATAAGCCCATACCCAACTTTTACTCAGTTTAGGAACTTCATCAAGTGATAAGCCCATACCCAACTTTTACTCAGTTTAGGAACTTCATCAAGTGATAAGCCCATACCCAACTTTTACTCAGTTTAGGAACTTCATCAAGTGATAAGCCCATACCCAACTTTTACTCAGTTTAGGAACTTCATCAAGTGATAAGCCCATACCCAACTTTTACTCAGTTTAGGAACTTCATCAAGTGATAAGCCCATACCCAACTTTTACTCAGTTTAGGAACTTCATCCAGTGATAAGCCCATACCCAACTTTTACTCAGTTTAGGAACTTCATCCAGTGATAAGCCCATACCCAACTTTTACTCAGTTTAGGAACTTCATCAAGTGATAAGCCCATACCCAACTTTTACTCAGTTTAGGAACTTCATCAAGTGATAAGCCCATACCCAACTTTTACTCAGTTTAGGAGCTTCATCAAGTGATAAGCCCATCCCCAACTTTTACTCAGTTTAGGAACTTCATCAAGTGATAAGCCCATACCATACTTTACAAAATTCAGTAGCTTCATCCAGTGATAAGCTCATCCCCAACTTTTACTCAGTTTAGGAACTTCATCAAGTGATAAGCCCATCCCCAACTTTTACTCAGTTTAGGAACTTCATCAAGTGATAAGCCCATACCATACTTTACAAAATTCAGTAGCTTCATCCAGTGATAAGCTCATCCCCTACTTTAAATAAGTTTAGGAACTTTTCCAGTGATAAACCCATACCCTACTGTTACAAAAAAGTTCAGGAACTTCATCCAGTGATAAACTCACTCCCCATTTCTCATCACACTGATATTGCTGGCTACCTGGGCTTATCAGTGGAAACTGAATGTTTATTAAAATCCACATTTATTTGCAACCTACATTAATTACAGCAACTTTAGAGATTTTTGTAGAAACAAAGATCTAAACTTTTCATGAAATCATAGTATGATTATGTTGTGACCTGTTAGCATTTACCATTATTTTTCACACTGGCATGGTAGGGTATATTTCAGTGAACCAATTTTAAACAAAAAGTTAACCAATGCATTTTCATGTCTGAAATTGAAACTTTATGTTAATGCATTTTGACCTGTAGAATCTTTGAACTCTGTAGATAAGGCTTTTATGTAAATATTAGAATTGGGATTTTAAAATGAAATTGAGATGTTTTTATACAGTGGGTATATATAAACAGTGTTTGTACAGGAAATGTATGTATACAGTGGATATAAGTATATGTAATAATAATAATAATAATAATAATAATAATAATAATAATAATAATAATAATCATTAATTAAGAAAAGGTAACTCAGTTAGTTACAGAACTAATCTACCTTGAGGCCTTCTATCTGTTATGCACAATATATACAATATATGCAATATGATGTAAAAATATCTGGTTTCACACTAAATAACTGAGTGATTTTAAAAATCAAGATATTAAGCCTTGAATACATGCACAAGCATCTGTGAACACATAAACATATATAAATATCATCCTGCATTGAAAAGTCAACTGTGGAAATGATGCACAATTACAGAAATTCATGCGGTCTATATTTTACTAGAACAATTTGATTGTCTAAAGATTTCATCCATTGAGACATTGATTATGAAAAGAAGAAATGATAGAAGTCTGCTTTATGTCACTTTACTGAGAATGTTGTTCCAGACCAGTAGATCAGTATATTGGAAATTTTTATAAACATTTCCTTGTTTGGCCTTGGTATAATGTACTTTTTACTTGTTATGGACCTTAAATTTATAGTACCATCAGTATCTCTTTGGTGAAAGATATTACTTAGACAGGAATGGCTTTTCTGGATACTTTATACATCAATTTGACCTTTCTAAGGAATATTCTTTCATGTATTGTTAAAATCTTTATATTATTCATTGCATCCTGGAAATTTTCTATGCATTGATTTACAATTAAATGGCAAGCCCTCTTTTGGAGTCTTAAAAGTTATGTTTGAATTAGAGGTATTACCCTCAATTATGTAACAATAGTCCATATATGGCGGAATATAACTTTATAAAAGATGACCCAATAATGAAGAGGACAGTATATTCTGATCCTCAGTAGCCAAAGATAGAATTAATCTTTCTTGAATCATGTTTAATGTGAATAGACCAAGTAAGATTGTTATCAATGAATACACAAAGAGTTTTATCATGAGAGGTCATATTAAGGCTCACATTGTCAAACCTTAAGTTTGTCACTATCCAGCCTTGCTCAATTTTGTTGCATTGTAACTAGTGGGGCTTTCATTTTCAGTATTTATGATCTTACTATTTTCCTTGCACCATACTTTAAGTCTGTTTTGAGAATCTTGTAAGTTATTTTAAAGTACTGTTTTGGTTTTCTCCATCTCAGATGGTGTAGTATAATCTGCATAGAGGTCAGTGGAAGAAATTGAAATTCCTATCTTAAGAGGTAAGTTGTTGATAAATAGAATAAAAGAGGTCTGAGGATAGAGCTCTGTGGTACTCCAAAATTAATATTTTTACATTGAGAAAGTTGACCATTAAAATATACTTTTTGCACTCTATCAGTTAAGTAAGAAGTAAACCAGTTTTGAGAGTTTTCACTGCATTGATCGAGTTTTCATTTTGGAAGCAACTTTATATGGTCAACCATAGTAGTGTCTACCATTTCTCCTTAATCTAATGCTTTTAATGCATATTCAATTGTGTACTTAACTTTTGTCCATGATTATAAGATGTACTTTAGATAATGCAAACAGAATATTTATATAGCCAAGTTGTAAACAGAATGTTTTTCAAGCATTTGATTTTGGAAAATTTAAGGCCCAGTCTTGTTTTTTAATTAGACTGGAATTTCCCAATGGTATGATACATGTCTAAGTCAATTGAAAATGTGTATAAACAGGGAGCTGATAAACAAATAATTCTTTCCTGTTTGATACCAGTCCATGGGAATCCATGATCAGAGCTTGCAGTTATGTTGTTAACTTTGAATATAATTTAAGAGGAATTATTTACTTAAAATGGTCATTGGAATTACTAAAGTGATAATTTTCTTTTGGATAAATACATTACTTTGGATTGTTCTATCCTTCGAAGAGATTCCTAGAGTCTTAACAACATATACAGTGGATATACATGTATAGAGCTTATACAGTACCTGCATGTATACAGTGGGTAAATATTTATAGTATTGATTCAGTACATATATGTATACAGTGGATATACTATAACTTTAAACAGTACATTCATCTATAAAGTGGTTATACATGATTATAGTGTTTAAAGAATAAATACATGTAAATTGAGATGGATTGTTGGATATCATTATGATGGCATGTAAGGACACATATCTAATGGGACCCAGTGGGATTACTTTCATCCATGCTAGATAAGTGTTGATTATTATTAAATTCTCCACATCAACTTACAGTACTGTGATTTTTTTTAAGTATTAAAATTGTACATTTGAAAATGTTGACACAGAGTAAACTTATCTTCCAAAGCAACCAAAAATCACAAACTTGGATGCAGAGGTCATGTGTTCAAAATCTGGCCGAGTCATACCAAAGACTAAAAAAAATGGTACTAACAGCTGTCTCACTAGGCGCTAAGCATAAAGAGGTTAGTGTTAGGACTGGTGGGCCTGGATGCAGAATAATTTGACTGGGTGGGATATTATGTCACATGTCTGCAGCATGATGTCCTAGTGCTAGACATCACTATAAACTGCCACACAGCAGACATTGCAGTGATATGACAGAAAAATTGTTAAACCTAACTCAAACATCCAAATGACACACACACACAATTTTAAGTCTGTGCTAGACAAAAATCATTAGATCTGATACAATGCTCCAAATATGACCAGTGAATATTGGGCAGCATCATAGGTTATCATAAATGGGGATATAAGATTATATATACCTTTGCCACCTGTGATGGTCCAGGTCCATTCTCCTCAATGAGGGATATGATGAGGGAGGATATAATCATCCGCAGGTCTATCACCTAAAGGTGCAAATTGAAATTTAGTTATTTGTATGTGTATGCATGTGTGTGGGGATGGGAGTAAAGTTAAATTATACAATAACTTAACTATTGCATTGCTAGCCTTTACTAGGATGCTATGCCCACAATGCAAGCTAAAATATTCCCTACTACAATTAGTAATTAGTAATTGGGAGGCCAGAAAGAAAAGAGCATGATCTCAATGGGATCATATCCAACACTTGGCATATTCCTCTTTTGACTTAGACCAAAGCTATGTGACACCAGAGCATGGTGGAAGGAGGTGAATTGCTGCAATAGTAGCATCAAAGTATTACATCAATAAAATTAGCTGTACCCACCACCTGCTACATATTAATAGAGGTAATATATTACCTGCTAACATAGCATTGCTGAATTTACCAGTTAGAAGGGAGGCTGATGACCTAAAATAAAATGGTGTATTAATCCAATACCTTACCATTACAGTAGGAGTATTTCATGCTGTAAGCTGGTGGATGATTTGTGTTATTACAATCAGATCCAAAAATTAAACTCTGGTGTGCCAAAGATTAAGTTACAAGGATTACAATGTATATGAGATTGCCAAATGGTGGCTCACATTACATCATTCAAAGAGGAGTGGTTCAAATATGTCTAAGATGCAGCAATAGACAGAAGTTTATGGGATGAATTCACCTGAAAGAAATGTCAGTCTTGGGACATTACTGATAAGGTCCATTAATAAACCTGGGAATTGTGTATACCAAAATATCTGAAGAACACTTGAGATGGAAAGAGAACCAATTCTTACTTATACTCAGATACAATTGATAATGGGAATAAGACAATTGAGACTTGGAATCAGATACAACTGAGACTGGGAATCAGATAAAACTAAAACTGGGAATCAGATACAAGTGAGGCTGGGAATCAGATACAATTAAGACTGGGAATCAGATACAATTGAAACTAGGAATCAGATACAACTCAGACTGGGAATCAGATACAACTGAAACTGGGAATCTTAATATGTACTGGTGAGCTAATGAATGGAGCTGATTCTTAGCCATAAACTTTGGTTGGAAAAAAAGAGAAATCAAATTACAGCTACAACTTAATCTTAAACAACCCTTTTCTTCTGAAAAGACATGAATATCACTCATCCACAACACTGATGCTATGTAGATCAGGAAAACTGTTAAAGAGCAGGATTGTTGAAGAAAGCTCACTGAAGGTAAATAACAAGGTTTACATAACACCCAAAGAACACATACAATGTTCCATCTAGGCATTTTTTTAGAGAGATACCAGTCCCTGATGCCCCAATTACCTAATGGCAACACCTGCTTGGAATTTAAGAGTATTAGAAAGGGTCACCTTAAAACCCTTAATAGTAGATATAGAACATTCTCTTTCCCTAAAAAGAAGAAGAAGACAATCTGCAACTACAGTCAAACAAGGATATATAGCATTAACATGTTTCCTACTGCATTTACAGAAGATCCTCCACTTTGCATTGTAAACTTTGGAAGTAAAATGCTTCCTAGTCTTGGAAATGCAGTCAGCAAACAATCTGTGGATTACTGTGTAGCAAAGAACTACCAACTATTAAAGCAATCATTTCATTCAAAAAGAGGTACATTACACTGGTATATTGTCCAAAGTCATTGTAACACAACAATATGCGATCTGGTTGGCATACCTTTGTAGGATTAATAACACTGCCTACATTTTTTCAAGCTTGTAGATATGAAGGATAGATTTTACTGAGACAATAGTTCCAGAGGGACTATCTCCTCCACATCCAGGTGATTACCCCACCCTGAATCTGCATCTAAGTTCAGAAAGAAGGGGCATTTTCATGGTGTGAGTCTGGGCTGCAGTTAGACACTGGTTCCAATCATGTGGTGATGAAGACTGGATCCCATGGGGAATCCATATTGATAGCAGGTCGATGATGTGATCTCCAGTTTGTATGAATCAGGAACTTGAGGGGATACAAATGAAATTTCCCAGGGGAACTAATTAATTAGATGCATGCAGAGTTCTTTGGAGAGAGATAGAAGCAAGCTGACAATGAAGTCATGACCAAAAGACTCACTATGAGGGCCAGAATCTGAGCAATCCTGTGGTGGGGATACAAGGACTTCCCTGCTTGTGAGTAATTTCATTCTCACATAGATGAAGTCTTAAGAAGGTGGGGATACAAGGACGTCCCTGCTTGTGAGTAATTTCATTCTCACATAGATGAAGTCTTAAGAAGGTGTAAAATCTGACTTCTCTAAGTTGGATATTAGACTCAGATGAGTCACTATCAATAAAGAGATGAAGATGTCCTTAATGCAAGTGTGTCAGAGGACATTGTGCATCAACCAGTCATTGAGACAGAAATATTGCAGGATGGAGATATATCACATTACCCAAGTAGAGGCACTTGGCGTTTAGGTAAGCCTGAAATTGAAATAGCTCAAGGCAGTGACAAAACCATCAGTATTTTCTGATTGGCAGGAAGAGGAGGATATGAAGGTATGCATACTGAGGAGTCATTGGGACTTATGGCATTCCTTAACAAGGCAGTTTCCATTTTCAAATGTTCTTTCTGAAGAAATTTGTTTGTCATGAAAACTTTAAAAAAAAAAACATTCCACCTTTTTGTTAACACCAAAATGAGCATGGAATAAAACCATACTTTGTTCCTTGTATTGCAACTTGCGTAGAAGTGTGTGCACCCTCTTTCACATGATTAGCCATTTTAGAAACAAGATTGGGTTGACAAAGGTGAAAGGGGTTCCGGGAAAGAATGCATTTTATTTTGTGATAAAGTGAAAAGAACCCACACATTGTCCAAGACACCAAACTAGGCATCTGAAAGAGACAATAAGGTGCCTACTTTGATAATTACAAGAGGAAGATGATACTGGAGAGGTGTGACTCCCAATAACTCACTGAAGACTTACTCCCTTGGCTTCTATGACCAACTCATTATGAGAAGAGAAACTTATGAGAGGTTGGACTGACTGATCAGGGTGGGCACACTTCTTGGCCAATTTAGTTAGTTCCAGGATCATTGCCACAGATGAAATAAGACCTCCAAAGACCATCTCTGTATCAAGTGGTGTAGCTGTCAAGGTGTCAATGCCTTGGTACAGCAAAACCTTGGATGTCTCCAAAGAGGCATTTCTACAGAGGTAGAAGGTGCCATGGACAATAAAAGAGCTTGCCTTTACATTTTAACCACAGTCTCCAACACTGTTATAAAGCTGTTGAGACTATGATTCCTCATTCGAAAAACAGAAGGTAACAATAAAAATGAGGAAGGCACATCAGAATATTGTAACCAGGGCTTGGACATTTTATTCTAATGCCTCAATAGATTAGACTGTGAGATAAGCTGGGCTAGAGGTAATATTTCCAACGTGAAAGCACCTGACTCCAGGAAGTGGTGGGCTTAAGGGCTTAAAGGAGCAAATGGACCCAATAACAAGAGATGTAAACCATCGGTAAAAGACGTAGAAGAGTGTACATATCACCCCTCTTGCTGTCTTTAGCCTTATAGCTACTACAAAAGTCTATGTAAGATGCAGAACAATCACTGAGTGCACAGGCAACATATCTGAATGAGAATGAACCCAAGAAAAGTATTTCCAATTCTAGTACCCTAAGCTCCTAATTGCTTTGGATAGCTCTGGGGAAAGATGATGGTAAATCTCAATAAGTCCAGGCATATTCATCCTCCATAACCAATCCAAAAAGGTATTATAAAGAAGGGGGACATTCATGGAATGGAATTAAAATGGAACTGATATCCTGATCTTACTCCCAAGGCAAGACAGTACTGTTCTTCTTGTTCTCCAAATCTGGAAATTTAGATGCTATTTTTCATCGTCTTGTGGGGGTATTGAGAATAATTGTATCATCTTACCTTGAAGATTATTGGGATCATTGATCCCTTTTGACAATCTAGGTGAGTTACAGTACAACCTTTTTTAGCTGGACAACACTGGAGGGGATGGAGAGAATCTATGGCTGCTTCAGCTGTTGTACCATGGAACCAAGGAAGAGACGACCATGTTGTCATGGGGTAAAAGACTCATTACTGGGTAGTGAGGGGTTAAAATCCTATGGAGATTAAAAAAGGATTCTGATCCAATCTCCTTCTCAGACAAGCAAGCAAAACCCAACTCCTTATTCCCATTCTGATATCCAATCGTTGTCCCATGACTGCCGATGAAAACTCACATCTAATTACTTGATGGTTATTCAGAAAGCATTGCCCCGTGATCAGTGGTTGGAGCTTGAAACCCATGTTCCCAGCATCTGGTGATGAAAATCTTAATGAAGAATCTCTGTTCAGAGAACTAAAGTCAACAAAGTGTACTGAAGTGATATTGGTGCTCTTCCCTGTTTTGAGGAAAAAGCAACTTACTCTTATTGGGTACTAACACTTTTCCCCATTGGGAGAAACTATGTATCTATTCTTGTATCAGTTCCAATTTCAGTGTTCTAAGGCCATTTGGTCATTTCTGAACCATGGAAAGCAGTAAGACAGGAAGTGACCTACACCCTTCCTGGGAATGGACGGAGTCATGCAGTGAAGATGAGAAAGTGAGACTTCCTATTTCTGCAATTTCTGTTAGGTCCCAAACTGCATTCTCCCCCAGGCAATTGAGTGTTGTAAATGATAAATAGGTGGGTGAGTGTCCTACAGATATCTTCTTATGCCTGCACTTTTCTCACTTGGCAATTATATGCTGAAAGAGAATATTTTTCAACAAAATAAACCAGAGCCAAAATTGGGTGGGCAATACTTACCCAAATAGTGATTTTTAAGAAGGGTTAACTTTATGTGAAGAACTACTTTGCAAGGCAATACCTAAAGACTCTTTATATTTAATTAAGCTCATTCGAGTGAATAGAACTAAAATGCCACCATAAAGGATGTGTTACACTGAAAAGAGGCCCACAGTTAACAATGAAGGTGATTATCCATTGTTCAAGGACAAAAACAAAGATATCATTCATGTTTGATACAAGTAAGGAATCAGACTGGGACCATATTCTTTTCCAGGAGGAAATAGTGTAGCCTGGACTAGGGACTTATCATCTTTGAAAAGGAAAACATTGCAATAGTAGCAATATATTACTGGTATAAAAATTAGATGCAACAACTGTGAAATACATACAGATGTATAATGTATGGGTTGTCAACAATAGAGAAGTTATTGTTTCAGCCTTTGTGTATTAAATGTAAGACATGTAGATTTTTCATAAACTAAAATTCTGGAATCTACAAAGTATTGCAGCAGAATCACTGAAAATAAAACTTTTTGGAACTTATCAACAACATTTCTCTTATACTATAATAACTTTCACATCATTTTAAAGCCATTTGTAAAATAATCTTCCACACATTAGCATAATCATTGCTAACATCATCACCATCCTAATCAACAAAAGATGCTATTTCATTGCTTTGCTCTATTTAATGTAAACAAATGCAAACCTTTTCTGGTGAGCAGTTACCCAACTCCCCTGCCCTGAGAATGAAATTTATGTAGTCTATAACCTTCTTGTCATATATCACAACTCTATTTTCCTGGTTACCCTGAAATAAAAAAAAATCTAAAATACTCAATACATAGAAGTGACAGGTAATTCACACTGAATAGTCCTACAATAGAAGGGAGTTTACAAAAATTTGACTTTTTTTAAATTCCGTAATACAAAACATAATTATTACTATTTCTGTGCTCATCTGAGATGTCTGATTTGCTTTTTTATATCTTGATAATCATCAATTGTTTTAAATTTTCTGTGAATACCATCTGCTCCATTTGGGAGTACCTATGTATATATACATATATGTAAAAGTTGTATCTATTATTAATTCACACTGAATAGTCCTAAATACATATGTGATGAAATTCACAATGAAAAGTCTTAAATACAATCTTTAGGAAATTCACACTCCTAACACACATGGTCAAAAAGTCAAATTTGAAAGACAATTTAATCTGTGTACTATTGTTTACTAACGCTATTCCCAAATCAATCAAAACATTACTTGCTCTCTTCCTTAATCATTACCATTGTTGTGAATGGGTCCATCCAAGTTAAGTCCTGATAACTTATCTTTATTTCAGTTTCTGGGCATTGATTTTAATGCTAAATGTCTGTCATTACAAGGCAGTTCCAGATATAATAGGTGAAGCCATAGACTCTGTTATGACAGTAAAATAAAAAATGCAAAATGTTTTCATTTGTAACATAGTCTTCACAAAATGTATTGTCAAAATAACAGTACTTAAAATTGCAACTGCCAGAATGTGTTTTTCAGTGTGATATTGTCTATGATTTGGAACTATGCATGTGTGTGTGTGTGTGTGTTTGTGTGTGTGTGTGTGTGTGTGTGTAATTTTATGTGGTACTTGAAGTATAAAATCCTTAAAATATATGGGTTGAATAAAATAACACTGAGACCAATATATTGCCCAGTTTTTCTGAGGCAACAATAAGGAAAATAGACCCAGCTCACCATGAGACAGGATACACCATAATCACAGTGATGAGAATGACCTCCTGGAACCTCTCCTTGTCATATAAACAATGGTACAGCAATAAAGGTAAAATCCCTCAGTCACAAAGTAAAATTTGCAACATAAACTGCACTCTTTTTGAAAAGATCAAAACCTTTATCATCATCATATGATGTCTCACAGGGCAAGAAAACATTGCATCCGGCCCTTAGATGACTTTTGCAACATGCATAGAGACCTATTGGACAATGTTCAACATGCCAAACCTTCAGGTGGACTTCTCTTTCTTGACCAAGCTGCTACATTCCATGTCTGTGAAAATAGTCCACTTTAAAGTACTTACAAATAATGACTGCTGATGAAACTTTGCAGCCACCATCATTTTAGTTTTCAATAATTTTTATTTTTTCCTGAACTGTTTCGTAGATAATCTTTTGTTAAACTCAGACATTGAGAATCCACTGTGAAAGACAAGCTGAAGATGTAAAACTTATTTTCAAAAAAATTAAATGTAGATGAGAATGTTTCACCAGAAGAATGATCTGAACCAATTTTTATGTCTTACTTACACAGCAGAATTCATTGAGTGTTCCGAAAAGCTGAATGGCAAGATCCACTGTCCGATTGTTTATTGCAGAATACACAACATTCAGAAACTGTGCTGTCTCACCAACAATGTTGAATGACTTGACATTGTCTGGCTGTTCTCTCAGATAGTTCTGTTGATTGGAAATTTGATTAAAATTTAGATGAGTGAAATAAGTTTCAATAAAATGCTTTTGTATATATTTGCATAAAAACTATAAATTACACAATTTTCTCTATACTGCATGTATAAACTAATTATAAAAATGGAAGTAAAGCTTTCACTGAGTGAGTATTTGATCAAAATTCTTTTATATAAATGTAAAGAGTTTGAGTAAATCACTTCTTTCCATAGCAGGAGTACAATGAGAAATACAGGATATGCCCATCCAATGTTAAATAGTCCTGTATATAAGTACCAGTAATAGAATTGCAAAGGTAACTCTGGACAGTATTGACCAGAAAGAGTTACCTTTCTTTGGATCACTATGACCCTGACCTTTAAAGGTAGACCTGAATGCTATATCCTACTTTTGACAATCTTATTTTAATCGATATTTCAAGTACATTGTGAAGAGAGTACATACATTCATTCACTGGATTGAGAGATATGACCCTTTTAATATCCCCAAAATGCGACTTCTACAGAAGCAACCGAGCGACTTTATGTAAACAACCCCATACGCATGCCCGAGCTTGTGACATCACAAGAGGAACCTGCAGTTGGCTAGCAACACGGTTACTCATTGTGACAGTGAGAGTGAACATGAACAAGATTGGAATAGTCTTCCTCTTCGTTTCATTAAGGTCACTGACAACCAGCAAAAAATTCCAAAATTTAAATCCATTTTTTGTACACCACCAACCAGCCTAAATAAGGCCAAAAGAAATGGCAAAATGAATGAAAAAAAATAACAAACACCAAACCACTCAGGAAGAAACGAAACAAACCAATCAACCAGACAAACAACAACAACAACAACAACAATGAATATTTATATATACACAGTCATAGATCTATTTATTTTAAACATCTTAAATTAAAAAAATGGAGAAAAAACCCTCAGCATCAATATATCTTCAATAAATACAATGGATTAGATATTTAGATATTACAAAAGCAAACCAAATCATCAAAATAGCAAATAAATATGATTTTGTATGCCTTCAAGAACTACACCAGTTACCCCCAAAAAAATAATATTAAACTATTAGAGGACAAATTAAATGTTTTCTACCTAACAGATATACACGAAAAAGATAGATACTCGGGAGTTGGGATTATCATCCACAACAAATGGGTAAACTCAAATTGGAATATAAAAACCACCCAAAGAATTAAAATGGAGACTTTCACATTTAAAATTTAATGACCTACACATCATAAATGTATATGCACCATCTACCAACAGTTTAAAACTAGAATTATACAGCAACCTAAACAAATACCTTCAACCCTACATCAGGAAAAACCTTTTAATGATATGTGATTTTAACAACATTACTGACAAACATGACAAAACAAACATAATAAACGTTACGGACAGAAGATTTCAAAATCACATGAATGCACTTGTCAAAACCAACAATCTCATCGACAATTTTAGACATTAATACCCAATGAAACTAGAATACACACACACATACAAGTATGGGAAATCTAGAATTGACAGGGAAATCCTTTGGCAAACATTGGACAAAAAGATTTTAGAAAAACAAATTCAAGAAATAACAGATATAGAACCAAATAGAGTCGAAACCACAGTACCTGATATTGACTGGGAGAATATATGGAGCCATTGCAAAGAAATTAAGGACCCAACTAAATATGGTAACATATACCTATATTTACACAATGCATGGTGGATACAAGAAACTGCCTACCGCAGAAATATAATACACTACTTACCCAAATGTCTGCTATGCAACTCCGCACAAGACAGCAAAGATAATACTAGAATGCAAACATTTAGACAAAGTTCCATAGATGATAAAAGTGTTATTTTAGGGTTTGGTTTTGTTTTGCGTTTTTTATATTTGGTACTTCCATTGTTTTTATATTCATTGGGGCTATTTAACCCAGAAATTTGCTTTACACAGCCCAGATAAATGACAAAATATTCTGTGGTGAAGTAGCAGGCTGCTCCCATGCGATCTAGACGTGGAATACACACAACAGACCTTCCTTCTCTATTAATGAAGTTTATTGCAGCTGCAGTAATATATCCACCACTGCAGCTTCAAAGGAAAAATATCAACTCAATAACCAAAGAAAACTAATATGACCGATGAAAGTAGAATGGCGGGGCGCAATGATGAGAAAGTCCATATTTGACATCTAAATGGAACTCACTTGCCTATCTCCTTCTCACAACAAACAACAACATGAATTATTTTTTAATAACCATACTAATTAATACAATTTGTGGAAATCTCCACTTACAATATATATTCTGTTAATAACTTTAACAGAGGAATACACGTTAGAAATTTCTAAAACATACAACAAAATCACATGCTTTAACGAAGAGATGCTTCACGCTTGACAACAATACAACAATGGTTCCTTGTAATGTCGGGTTCCTCTTGTGACGTCACATGGCCTGAGATCACGGAAACTGCCGAAGTTGTACTTGATTTACGGAGAATATTCATGACTTGTACATTTAAAATAAATATCTCAATATTCGTTGATCGCATAGGGTAGAAATTTTCAGATATTACATAAATCATGATATTTAATAATTTAGAGTTAAGTGATATGGGGGTCTCAGGTCTACCTTTAAGTTGTACCCTATTTCCTTTCTATTCTTTTGGTTAAAGACTTTGTGCCATTATGTGAGGAGTTCACAGTAAAATTATTTTCAATAAATGTTATCCCTTATTTGCATCAATGATTTTGACCTCTGATATTCTGACTTTGGAAATCAAAAAGGTATTTTTCTTGGCTAAAGTGCAAGCCATCTACACAAGAACAAAATTCACTTTTTGTGGAAACTATTTTGAAATTTTATTTGACTCATTGTGATGTCATCGAAGTGGTTTATAACACCCCATTCCAAAATGCAAACATGGAATAATGATATAGTACATGATTTTGCACAGAAGCCATTTCTTGGGGGTAAAAAACTATTATAAACAAATAACACTCAAGTAAATGACCATTGCATTGTATCACATCACAGTTGCTATTGAAGATACAGTTATAATCTGCTATTTAAAAAAATAACGGGGTCAGATTCTCCACTCTCCACTTTGTTAAGTACTTTCGAGAGTTTGGATAATTAGAATTGTTAATATAAATGCTTCAGAGTCAGATAAAAGCTCTGATATCAATTCTGATTCTGATATCAATTCTGATATCAATTCTGATATCAATGCAAGCAAAACTGACATTTTTAAATTAATTTATCTCATTCATATGATTTAGTGATTCAGACATAGACAATGAACTTACACATAGAAAAATTAACTGCATTTGGTCACAGCTTTAATGACTTGATGGTGAACAAGTTCTTTCAAGATTTTAAAGCATATGAAAAAAAAGTTGTCTGTGAAAAACAATCATACCACAGTGAATTCATTTAGGTAACAAGTGTTCTATTTATAACACACTGCATTCTGTGACTTGAGCACATATGTATGAACAGCCTACACAGTTACAAACACAGGAGGTAGATGGATACCTCGGAATCAACAGATATCTTTCTTACCCCAATTAAATGGAAGCCCTCCAAAATACTTCTTTAAAAATCATAAGAAAAATGCTACAAAAAAAAGAATTGGGCAGGAAGCCTGTGATAACTATCTAGTCATACATGTATTCAGTTTAGCATATAAAAAAATCCAGACTGTTCTCAGTGCAGAACATTCATACAAAAGTCATGTGTAATATATCTGTAACATTTGAGTTCTCAGACTTTTGTTACAATCTGTTTCTGACATCCAACAGTCCTGCATAGGAACAGCATCATCTGTATTTGATACATTATAACCAAGAATGTTTGTATAGAAAATATCCGATATGCCTCATTATTACAGTCTGATTGTTTTTTGTGTGTTTTAGACAAATCTCTAACCATTTTTCCCCAATCTTATCCATTTTTAAAGCTGATCTCCTGCAATTCACTTCTAAGTGTATAACCATGAACTTACATGTCCTCTAACTGACATGTTTGGTAGGTTTGACAGCCAAGGCTATTAGGTCTAACTGACAAGTTTGGTAGACTTGACAGTCATGGCTATTAGGTATAACTAACAAGTTTGGAAGACTTGACAGTCATGGCTATTAGGTATAACTAACAAGTTTGGTAGACTTGACAGTCATGGCTATTAGGTCTAACTGACAAGTTTGGTAGACTTGACAGTCATGGCTATTAGGTATAACTAACAAGTTTGGAAGACTTGACAGTCATGGCTATTAGGTATAACTAACAAGTTTGGTAGACTTGACAGTCATGGCTATTAGGTCTAACTGACAAGTTTGGTAGACTTGACAGTCATGGCTATTAGGTATAACTAACAAGTTTGGAAGACTTGACAGTCATGGCTATTAGGTATAACTAACAAGTTTGGTAGACTTGACAGTCATGGCTATTAGGTCTAACTGACAAGTTTGGTAGACTTGACAGTCATGGCTATTAGGTATAACTAACAAGTTTGGAAGACTTGACAGTCATGGCTATTAGGTATAACTAACAAGTTTGGTAGACTTGACAGTCATGGCTATTAGGTCTAACTGACAAGTTTGGTAGACTTGACAGTCATGGCTATTAGGTATAACTAACAAGTTTGGAAGACTTGACAGTCATGGCTATTAGGTATAACTAACAAGTTTGGTAGACTTGACAGTCATGGCTATTAGGTCTAACTGACAAGTTTGGTAGACTTGACAGTCATGGCTATTAGGTATAACTAACAAGTTTGGAAGACTTGACAGTCATGGCTATTAGGTATAACTAACAAGTTTGGTAGACTTGACAGTCATGGCTATTAGGTCTAACTGACAAGTTTGGTAGACTTGACAGTCATGGCTATTAGGTATAACTAACAAGTTTGGAAGACTTGACAGTCATGGCTATTAGGTATAACTAACAAGTTTGGTAGACTTGACCGTCATGGCTATTAGGTCTAACTGACAAGTTTGGTAGACTTGACAGTCATGGCTATTAGGTATAACTAACAAGTTTGGAAGACTTGACAGTCATGGCTATTAGGTCATTTTACCTGTAACCCAGTATGCTGGCCATCACAGATCCGTGCCAGGACTTTGAGGACAAGTTCTATGCATCCATCATCCTTGTACTCTAACAGCTCAAACACACCTTCATCTGCATCTGGGGAAATTGCCTCCATGAAATCAGGCTCATTCTGTAGGAGCAGTAAAAGTTATTAATTTTACAAATCTAGTATTTAGAAAGCAGTGCTTTAAAATACAATTTTTTAAAAATGCTGTCTTAAATTAAGTTAAATAAACTTTTCTTAATGTAGCAAGAGGCACCTTTAGTACAAGAATGTGCTATACAAAATTTTGATCTAAGAGGAAGCTAGACATAAATATAATAATGAACACAAGAACCACAGTTTTTCATGTCAACAGAAACAGAAAGAATAGAAAAATGTGTACATTGATCTTCTAATTTTGCCGGTAATCACAGAATGGTCAAAACTAGCACTGTAATGCATATATATGTATTAGCTTTAAAAAATGATCAAGAAAAAGAACATTGTGGTGGAAATAAAGGGACAGAATTGTATTAATTTGTTGCTAAGATGCTTTAGACTAAAAGATCTTTATCTTCTAGATGCTTAATTGTTTAGACCAGTATGTGCAAGTGTCCAAAGAAAAATGATGATGAATAAAGATGCAACGTGATTATTGAGCTTGTGAAACCGAAATTCATAGATCCAAAAAGATAAAGATACAGTCAACCAACAAAATTTAAAAAAGCATAAGTAAATTCTAAAACTGATGTCCCCATATTTCTTTTGAAAATAGGGAGGTGCATTTTGAAGGAAGAGGAGCTAGGCAATGATGATAATATTTTAAATGAGTCTTGTACATACGTAAAGGAAAACATTACCAATGTAATAGAACAGTGACAACTTAATACAAAGCTGCATTAAAAATCTGCTTGAAATAATTAAAAGAGTACAAAAGTATGTATGTCAAATTTCAACAGCATATTTCCAGTAAGTAATGATGCAGAAAACATAATTAAATTTGGTTTTATCATTATTGAACTTTATATGCAATGTTCTTGAAATCCATGAAAATTAAGAGAATTATTGTTTGGAAGTGGTTGGGTCCAACAATCAGGGGCTATAATGATGATTCTCAAATCATTCTAAGCAAATAAAAATGAATCAAAGAGTCATCAACACAAAATGGCATTTGAAATCCAAAAGAAATTGATTAATTTATTTTGCAGTAAGGAAAGGGGGGTAAATCTAACAATCCAATCAATAACTTTAACTCCACCAGAAGATTACATTGCATACTGGACCTGTCACTCAGCAACAGTGACAATGATGTTGAGCCAATATCAATATCAATATCAATATCAATATCAAGCTGCCTACTAAATTATTTGAAATCCATTAAGGAAGTTTTATTGAGAAATAGTTGGTGACTCTGACAATCAAGGACTATAGATCTACTCAATGCTGATAACTGAACTTAGCCATGGTCTTATTAATATCAAACTGTATGCACATTTTGGTTCATCTAAAACCTTATTATAAATTGATCTGTGTTGATGAGGTAATTTTCATAAAACAGGCATGATAAATTGATCTGCATTGATGAGGTAATTTTGATCTGCATTGATGAGGTAATTTTCATAATGTCAGGCTTGATAAATTGATCTACATTGTTGAGGCAATTTTCATAATGTCAGGCATGATAAATTGATCTGCATTGTTAATATAATTTTCATAATATCAGGCATGATAAATTGATCTGCATTGATGAAATAATTTTTATAATGTCAGGCTTGATAAATTGATCTGTGTTGTTGAGGTAATTTTCATAATGTCAGGCATGCAATATCCCATATGTAAAAATCATTTACCATCCAAAATCTTGTCATGCCAAATTAAAATTGATCTTATTGATGACCATGCAATGTCAACCATCTATGTTTGAGAACTTATTGATGACCATGCAATGTCAACCATCTATGTTTGAGAACTTATTGATGACCATGTAATGTCAACCATCTATGTTTGAGATCTTATTGATGAACATGCAATGTCAACCATCTGTTTGAGAACTTATATTGTGATGACATAACTGAGTATGGGCAAATAGAGAAAATTTAAAATCTTTGGTTCAATATTATAGTGTGGTCTCAATATCACACAGAGAAATTTTAAAGTCTTTGGTTCAATATTACAACATTTGGCACCAAACACCACTGTAAAACAAATGAGTTATTTCCAGGCAGACCATCACATGGTTGACATTGGATATATAGAGGATCTTGCCTTGGTGAGTGAAAGCTGGCCATGATTCAATGAGTTTCATGAAATTAAAATTAAATCATTACCCACATGAAATTATTTTGATCACATAGTGTTTATTTCAGTAGAAAGTATTTAAATGGAAAGAAGAGTGAATAATTTTGTTCATTCTGACAGAAGCTGCACCTGTCATTTGTTGTGCATAAGAAATAATCCCATTTAAAGTTGAATTATTATTGATATTTAGAAGTAGATTATACTTTTCTTACAAATTATAAATCAAAAAGCAAGTGTCCTTCTGCATAAACAGAAAATTTTAGACAGAAAAAATCATGTTTCAACACAGAATGTCCAATGTGTCTAATGTCGCATGTACTACCTGTACAGTTACTACCTGTACAGTTTTTACATAAGCTTAAAGTGTCACTTTTACAACTAAACATTCCATTGATAATGTGATATTCATGTAATATAATATTGTAATGTAATATAATGTGATATTCATGTAATATAATATTGTAATGTAATATAATGTGATATTCATGTAATATAATATTGTAATGTAATATAATGTGATATTCATGTAATATAATATTGTAATGTAATATAATGTGATATTCATGTAATATAATATTGTAATGTAATATAATGTGATATTCATGCGAAAGAAGTTCTACTGGATGCAGAAATTCCCATATTTACTGTGATGTATTTGTGACATGATAATTGCATTGCTTGATTTAAAACAGCAGACTATAGAAGATATAAACAAATTTCCTTTTGACTTATAACTGCATCACATGTGTACCATGTAAATATGCGGTAGTTGGAGTAACTTCTGTCAGTTTGGAAAATGATTTATTTCCACATTCAGAAGTGAGTTTATTTATTTCTGTAAGTTAATATTTAAACCAGACTTCTACATAGGTTGGATTCCAGACTACAGATATATGGCCTTTCTCAACCCCAACAACACATAAGCAATAGTTTTACTTGTTATTGGGTTTTTTCTTGTGGTTTTAGCTGTTGGTCATGTTCTGATATATTTTACATCACATAACAAACTCATGTGGGGGATAAATTAGCCATACTGAAGCAGACAGGACCATTTAGCCTGATTCCTTTTCATGAGTCAATTCGAAAAAAGGTGGCCAAAAATTTTCATTAAAAACAAAAAAATTCCAGAAGGCAGGGATAAAAAGGTATTCCCACAATCACAGCCAATGAATCAAGAGAATACTGTGCAATAATTTCATTGGCTTATTTGTTCCAATCGGAATCACTTAAAGTGATATTTAACATGTGGTAATATAAAAAAGATGAAAGTGAACATACTATAGGAAAATTATACCTACTGTCAATTATACCTACTATCTGGTAGTAGGCCAACTGTAATATGTTGCCAGTGTTGCTGGTGCAATATCAAGTGTGCATGATTCACCAGCAGTAGCAGGTGCAGAAAAAGATACACTGAGTTCTGGGTTCATTAATGAGATTTTGATCATCAGGGTTGTATTTACAACTTGTTTTGTGATAACATAGATTTTATGTACAACACACAGTGTTTCAATTGTTGCAGAACTCATCATTTGTGTATGAAATTCATTGAAAGTTCATTTGTTGTATATAAATCATCAATATCATCAGCAACTTCACACATCAACATAAGATATGCATTTTTTTCCATATTGTCACTGGTGAGCATTGGCTAACAAATTGATGACTACAGATGCACTGTTACCTGCATGAACTAATCCAACAAGTCTTTTTAATCAATCAGTGTGGCCATTTGGGTCACAAAGTCCTTCAGAATATTCTCCATATTACATTTAAGGCCTTTCCATTCATTTGTATATCTTTTTGTACTATTCCATATTACATTCAAGGCCTTTCCATTCATTTGTATATCTTTTAGTACTATTCCATATTACATTTAAGGCCTTTCCATTCATTTGTATATCTTTTAGTACTATTCCATATTACATTTAAGGCCTTTCCATTCATTTGTATATCTTTTAGTACTATTCCATATTGCATTTAAGGCCTTTCCATTCATTTGTATATCTTTTAGTACTATTCCATATTACATTTAAGGCCTTTCCATTCATTTGTATATCTTTTAGTACTATTCCATATTACATTTAAGGCCTTTCCATTCATTTGTATATCTTTTAGTACTATTCCATATTACATTTAAGGCCTTTCCATTCATTTGTATATCTTTTAGTACTATTCTCAAAGTTGCTTCACATACATATATAGAAGGCTATTCCTATGGGGTTAGCATATGTTGTGGTGGTGGTGGTTGTTGGTTCAGCTTCAAAATACGATAGAAAATTAGAATATAAACAAAATATACTTTTGCTTGGGCGGTGTTTTAAGTTTGGCCAATTTAGTGAGACATTTCTTTTTTCAATTTTTTCTTCAGATTCTTCAGGTTTTGCTGGTTGTGGTAAATCTTCACTTTGAAGCACATATGCTGTATGTTTTATAAATTTTTCTTTTTACTGATGCAGCTGTTGTTCTTACTTTGACAATTCTTATTGTGGTTGGAACTGCATCATTTTTGGTTGAGGTGTGTGTAGTGCCATACATTCTCTCCAAAAATTTTACCTGCTTCAGTTCTTCTGTGCATGCATTAATCGTTTTGTACAAAATGACTCCACCATGTACCAGTACATTGTTTCTTTCCAGTACACTCCCTAAATACCATTATGGGCTAATCAATGTTCAGGATATTCCTTAAATACCATTATGGGCTATTCAATATTCATATGTTGTATCACGTGTTGTTAATGGCATTTGTTTCATGTATTCTTTACAGTTGTTGGGTCTGTTAAGTGTGTGTGATTTGGATTTTTAATTTTTTTCAGTCATATCACTACAATGTCTGCAGTATGACAGTTTATAGTGATGTCTAGCACTGGGGTATCATGCCGCAGACATGAATATTCATGTCCCACCCAGTCACATTATCTTGACACCTGGCCATCCAGTCCTAACACTAACCTCTTAATGCTGAGCACCAAGTGAGGCAGCTACCATTATTTTAAAGTATTTGGTATGACTTGGCCAGGGATCGAACCAACTAGGCCACTGGAGTGGTTGGGGTCTGCTAAGAGCAACCTATACAGAATTTCTAAAGATCACCTTTTGAGCTCTTTCATTAAAGTACTGAGGTAGTGTTTGCATCTGTGACTTGTATTCAGGTGACATGCATGGTATCTATTCAAATGTCTCTTATGTCTTCATCAAGTACATGTTTTTGTATTACAAGAGTGCTAGACCCCCAGAATGCACAATTGTAGAAAATTTAAATATTCCCATGGCTGATATTTTCTATAATTGTATGACAAAGGGTAACTGGTTAAAAGTGTGCATGGGTGTGTATTGCTAGTGAATGTGATGAGTCCAGACAAGGTCTAACAGTCATGCAATCATTATACACAATTATATTTTTAATAGAAGAACTATGATGGACCCTCAATGTTAATGATGTGAAAAAAATAATCAAAGCAGAGCAACAGTTGTGACATGCAATCAACAAAATAACTACATTGATCGTAAAACACAAAATCATGTGTTTGGTAGTAGATACTATTTGTGGTCTTGCTGCATAATTCAACTGTTGGTCTTGGTGTGGCTAGAGTCACAGCCACAACAACCATCTTATGTGCAACAATCTGAATTAGGGCTAAATTGATAGTATCCATTGTCTCAGGTGGTGCTAGCAAATTCATTTTAATACAATTACTTTCATGAATGGATGTCTATTCAGAACTGATTGCTGAAGCACAAACATCTAAACTTCCTTAGTAAATTCTATTTGGTGACTATCAAGAAAAAAAAATTAGCATGATTTCAAGACAATAATGAAAGAAATGGAAAATCACTTTACAACCTGAACATATATAAGGAACCATGTAGTGGATTTACTGACAATCAAAGTGGATAAAACGTCTACCATAATAATGTCATAGGCAGTTTTGCTGGATACTGCTCTGCATCACTACAAGACTCTATCTTCTTGCTTGGGCTACTTCACTTTGATGGATTATTAGTACTAGTAGTTGTAAGTCCACAGGTTGTAAAAGTAATGAGGATAGAGGTTGTGAACTAGAAAAGTAACAACAGGAGCATAACAAGGCTAAAACCGATAAAGTGACACTACTCAAAGTCTTATCAATACCATAATGTACTTAAAATTTAATAATAATTAAGGGAACTATTATGTGGAAATGCAAGTAAAATGGAGAGATGGATGGAATGACAAATAGGCCCCACAAAAATCAGGACAAAAACTTTCCTTGATAAACAGCGGCAGTTCAAACAAAAAAGCATAGACCTTAAATTGAATACCGTAAGCCATATTGTTCATCTATAACATTGTTCTTATATAAATGCTGTATACTTATGTCCCAAGCAAACATAATTATTGGAGAAAGCGAGAAGAAACAGCTGACTGAAAGTGTAGAACTCATTTAATTTTTCCAAATTTCTCTTGCTTCCAAGTGATAAGACTGTGTAGCTAACAATCCTGATTCTTATTTTTCTTTTACTTTTTCTTCCTCCAAGATGACAATTCACAACCACCAATGCTTTGATGAATGTCATGATACAGGTCTAGCTTTATAGTATTTCCTAATAATAATTATAATTATTTCATTACCTGGTTTTGTATTATAACATCAGCCATCTCCATCTCTGTAATTTGCTGACCTTTTTCCTTTGGTGTCAAGGGCATCAGAAGATTGTCACTGCTTGGATCCGACACAAGGATTTTGGAAATACCATTACTCTGAGGGGGTTTATTCTTCTTACTGGAGGACTTTCTTCTCCAGGATTTCTTTTTCTTCCCACTGGAGGGAGGCTCCCGTGCTCTACTTAGGGCCTCCTATTTACAACACAACATATAAGTAAATAAAATTTGTGCTTGGATCTTGACACTGTTACAGATATCAATATCATATATTACTTTATAATATAGTTTTTATTTAAGTAATTTAGATTGATGACATTTTTTAAAATTCTCTCATTCTGTGGTGGGTCTGTAATAAAAATACATTATTGTACTTTCTTCATTCATAAACTAAGGACATTGCCAAGTTCATGTCAATACCTAAAATGACGCCACAAATTATTTGATCCTAGAAGACTATCTGTACTGGCGGCGGAGAGAGCGATCCCTACAAAAGGTGATATAAGCCTTATTTTGCCAAAATAACAGTTTAATAATAGAAGCCTTATTTTGCCGAAATAACTAGTAAAAAATGCGGAGAGAGATCCCTATTAATCATTACAGCCGCATTAAATGTCAACACCGAATTAATGCAACATGCTAAATATATGGCGAATATTGGAGAAGCGCAGATTACTAGATTAAATAGAGAAAGGTTAGCCACTATTAAGAAATTTCTTCCGGTGGGAGATTCTTTCAGGGATAATCTCCAAGTGAAACAGCAACAAATAAAAATTGATTTTACCGCTAATACTGAACAACTCGATTTTACCTCTGATACTGAACAGTTGTTTAAGCTGATAACAACTCCTATTGAAAAGGTTGTTATGGCTACTAAAAAAAATAGCATAACAAACAAAAACATTTTGTCCTTCAATATCACACACTGTACCGTTCGTTCGTGTTAAAAAATACTTACCGTATTGTTGCGCATATAAGACACACCCATATATAAGATGCAGATTTGACGATTTGTGTAAAAAATATTTCATATAAGACGCACCCATATATAAGACGCATTCTGGGTGTGGAGTATGTAAAACATTGTAGAAGATGCGTCTTATATACGCGAAAATACGGTAGGTAATTTCATCTCAGGATTATTTACTAGAATCGCTTCAAAGATTATTCCTGTGGGAAAAGAATTAATTTCAAAAGCTATTGGTGCTATCACTAGTAAAGTTATCGGGAAGGTTGGTGATTTAGCCGGTAGCGCGTTTGATACCGTTAAAAATAAAATTATGTCATTGTTTTGAAAAAAACAAAAACCTATAATATTACCGTCCACGGAATTAATGCCACCTAAAATAAGTAAACAGGTGAATAAAACAGTAGCTCAAAAATTAGCTCCGTTGATACAATCTAATTTACCATCCACGGATTTAATGCCATCTAAAATAAGTAAACAGGTGAATGAAATAGTAGCTCCGTTGCATGATTCTCAGAGGAATATTACCGCTAATTTAATAGCTGGTTCTGGTCTTAGAAGAAGATTATGATTTAGATCAGTTGATTAATAATAAAATGTTCCAATCAATTATCAATGCCTTTGATATGGATGCTCCTGTACCACGATATGATTCTACGTGCGATTTTCAACTTTTCTCGTATACTACAGTGACTCCTGATATTAGATCACGAATTGAACTCCGATTTCATGACACCTCCAAATATTATTTACCGTGTGAAGCTTTTCTCGAGGTTGAAGGGCAGTTGTTAAGAAATGATAATAGTAATCAGTATGATAATCTCTCAACAACTCCAACTGGTTTTGTTAATAATGGTATAATGGCATTATTTAGTAGCAAGCATTATTTGATTAATTCAAATTTAATAGAATCCATCGATAATGACGTTGACGTCGCGACTTTGATACTAGGACTCGCGAGATACCCTGATGATTTTATCAGATCTGCTGGTCATTCAATGATGTTCGCAAAGGATCTTACTAATAACGTCGATAATAATCAATTTATAATAAGATGACCAAGAAATAATGCAGGAACTGCTGATGAAGATATCGAAAATATGATTATTAGTCAAAACCCTAATTATAATCTAGGATTTGCAACTCGAAAAACGATGTTAAACTCCGATGGAAGATTTTTATGTGTGATTCCTCTCTTTCATATTTTTGGATTTTGTAGAGATGTTAGAAAGGTTATCTTTGGATCTAGCCATACCGTGTTATTTATGAGAAAATCGAAAGACGATGATGCTCTCTGACGCAGTGCTGGCTGCTACCGATAGTAAAATAGTTTTATCTAAACTAGCATTATGGATGCCTGTGATGACTCCGTCACTCGACATAGAAACACGATTATTATCTTTTATGGATCACGGAAGAAAATCATTATTGTTGTGGTTAGACGTTACAACGGCTACTACATCAAGTTCTTCTCCGGGAGTATTCACCTGGCAAGTTGCTTTAACAAAAAATGTTTCCGCGCTGAGACATATCTTTATCGCGTTGCAAAAAAAAAATCAAACAGAGGGAGATGATAAGCAGCTACGTAGTCATATGATATTTGAAAAAATAAATGTCAGCGAGGTGTCACTGCGAATAAGTAATCAGCAGGAACTAGGAACTTGCTGAAAATCTTCTGATCGATTATGGTAATACTCATATAGGTTGTGCATATCATATATTATGGTCTCATATGGGGCATGATCAAAATATTGATACCAGATTACAGATATCACAGTGGGATTTTCAAAATTTGTATCCGATCTATTACTTCTTGCTACAACAATTAGATTTATCTAAACACTCCATCGTCGATGTGATGTTTCAAGCTCATGTTATAGGACTGTTTCCTGCTGGTTTAGCAGCGTATAGAGTAATCACTGTAATTCTGAGTAATAAGACAATGATGTTAGAAGGTGGTAATGGTAAAATGAGAGTAATCGATGCACCTGTGGAAAACTTGTAACAATTAGATGCTATATTATTTAAATAAAAATGTTGTATAATCACGTTATTGTCACCTTGACACCTGGTCAGATAAAGAAGTTAACATCAAAAACATCTACTGGGGGAGCAAGAATAACTTTAAAGTACATGCAGATAGCTAATGGAGGACCTAATAAACTCTCTCTAACAAAAACTCAGCTTAAACATTCAATGATGATAAAAGAGCTGGTACAGGAGTTCAGATAGATTTTTCATCCGCGGAGATTTCTAGTATGATTAAATCAGGTGGGTTTCTTCCTCTTCTCTTTCCACTAGTTACCGGTGCTCTCTCTGCGCTTGGCAGTTGGGAAATAAATAAAGTTTTAGGAGGGAGATACAAAAAAAAAGGGAAGAGGTTATCGATTACCAGGAATTTACAAGGGTCATCAGACAATAACTCCAATGTCAAATTTTGATTTAATCACCGCGGTAAAGAAATCTCTAATAAAATATTTCAGAGGTGTTTTTATGAGAAATCAATTACCTAAACAACCGATTATACCAGAAACCGGTATAATTAATCTAGAAGATAATACCGGCCTGGGATCTCACTGGGTAGCTTACGCGATACATCCACAATCAATTATTTATTTTGACTCGTACGGGTTAGCGCCTGCACAGGAATTTATCAAGTATGTATCACTGTTAAAAATACCAATGTGGTATTTGACGTTACCCACACAGACTTTAACCGATCCTCCGATATGTGGAAGAGAAGTTCTTAATGTGTTAACAGCGATTTCAACATCTCCTAATCTACCTCATAAAACTGTACACAATTATACCAGCTTTCTAAAGAGATATTAATGATATAACATGGTAGATATTTGGGGAAGATCATTAATGCGTATTAAACAACCCGGCGGTGGAGGAGTTTCCATTGAACGAGTAAATAGCGGTCTCTCTAAACACCCCAAGACACCCCAAGACCACCCCAAGACACCCCAATATTGCATATATTAGCACCAAATCTCGTAATAACATACCAAGAAGCGGAAAAAAAGAAATTAAAACACACATACGGACATTGTTACTATCAATGATTTATAGTATTGGTAGATGGCCCTATTTCTGATAATCTATGGAAACAAACTCTATGCATCACATATCTTTAATGATATATATAACAATTTCCTCATTAAATGGTGATGTTCCCTACTTCTCTCATTTATTTGAATTGTTGAATTGTTTAGGCTCCATGTTAATATTTGTCAAAAAAAAAGGAATGAAGGATTAGTTAAATTGTTATTGAGCTAAACAATTTTTTTTATATACAATAAATTTGCCAATTTTTAAAATTTTTTTAACGATTTATTTGTGGTATTGCTAATAATTAAATGTAGATTAATATTCACGTTACTGTACCGGAACACTCTTCATCAAAACGGGAGTTGTTTCCCTTGGCAACTCGCGACCTTACTAATTTTACTGTTACACAAAATATTGCTAAATATTCGCAGTTTTTATTTGTTTGTTTGTTTGTTTTTGGTTTTTTGTGCTGTGTTGAAATTTTAAGTGAGTATTATGTAAGTTTAAGGTGTTCTTGGAGAGTCATGGGGTGTCTTCAGGTGTCCTGGGGTGTCTTGGGGTGTTTAGAGAGACCCAGTAAATAGTCTTATATCGAGCGCGATCACGGACAGATTAACGGATCTCGGATCATCGGTGGCTTTCAATGATAAATACAACGCTCATGTAAATCAATTTGAACGTTTACAGAAATCTGTTACAGACATTCAATTTCCCATCTATGATTTCTTTGGAGATCCACCAGTGGTCACGCCGAAACTTGATAAGATAAAATTCGACCTCGATAATTTACAAGTGATATTAACAGAGTATCTAGATTTTTGTATGAGATATTTCTTGATTTTCTCAGTGATCTTCCGAAAGTTACAACAAAACTCACAGATATAAAAGAATTTGTCGATGATATAAAAAAAACTCATGATGATCATATTATCGCATATGATATATTTTATCAAGGTCAAATAAATTTAAATTTAGAGTTTATAGATTTCTTAGGAAGAAGAATACCATGAGATGTTAAATTAAATATCGTCGATATAAAAAAATGCTTTCTAGGAGGAAAGCTACCGCGGGATATCACATTGAACCTCTCCAATATAAAAACCACTATTGATACGTTAACAGATTTTCAATCTATGTATGAAGATCACGTAAAACAATTTGTATCTTTTCATAGAAACATCATTAATAAATTCTTTATAGGTGGTATAGATAGCATCAAAATAAAACTTCCTGACATAAAAATAATCCATCGATGATATCAAGACAATTCAAGAAGCCATTGAAGTTGATCTTCAAACCATGAACAATAAACTCGATATGATAAAAATTCCTCATGAAAATATAAAAAACTTAGTATACACAACCCAGCACAGAGTACTCGATTGGATTCGGGATAGTAATACCACATTAGACATCACCGCGACCATCAAGGGAATTTATAGATTAACATTGTTATCCAATGTTCAGTTTACTGTTTTGGGTAATGAGATATCATCTAATGGTTTAGACGGTGTAATATCAGCAATTATCCAAAAAGATTCAACCAAGCGATTTGATATAGCCACCCGGGATAGAAATATAACTAGAGTGTCAATAACAAGGTACGTAGAACTCGTCGTTGATTTAACTTCATTGAAATCTTTGTTATTTAATAATGTCGCAGTAGTATTGATACAATCAGGTGTTACAGCTACAAACTAAACTTAAGCTGCTCTCTGAGGAGTATCAAATGAAAAAAAAGAAGTATCAACGAAGGATTACCGCGGTTGATGTCACCGTGTATTCAATCTCAGGTGTAGTTGCCGGTGCAGGAATAATATTATCTTCGGTGGTAATGATCGCTCCGGTCGCTATTCCTATTTGTATAGCCACAATGTCAACCATCACGGGAATGATTTCTATAATCACCAAAAAAATATCGTGTTCCCAGTGTAAACTTCAAGATTACTCAATAAAGTTTCATATGGTATCAACCGTATATTCACAATTATCCTCGATGATTTCATCAAGCCTTGATGATTCATTGATATCTGATGTAGAATTCTCTGTGATAATGAATATTTATGACACCACGATGTCAAAATTAGAAAAGCGAGATAATAATAACAATGTCATCTCAGGAGCTATTTCAACAAATAGTGGAGAACACCGCCCCGGAGAAAACAACGATGATATCGGTGTTATGAAGGAAACCGGAATTTAGTATAGAATTTCCTGATCCAATTCCGATAATTGAGATCGCGTTAACTCATCTTCGAGTATATTATAGCTGGCCGAACATCATCTCAGAACCGTTCGGGGGGAGATCACCTAATAACTCTTTTGTATTTGCGTATAAGAATAAACCTGATGGAACACTTGATTGGAAAACAATATATATTCACAAGGGAACTTATGAAATCTAATTAAATAATAAATAATATAATATGTACACTCATGCAAAGATCTTCATGTACGACGAGGATAAACTCAAGGAAGCTATTAGGAAATCGTTCTCGGAAACTATCGTGCGTAACTTCGAGTTCTACATGGATAGATTCGGTGATGAAGATTTTCTACTGACTGATATCAACTGAGATGGCTTCAGCATGATTCCATAGCGATGATCAGTTGTGGTTGTGATCAGATCATGAATTACATTCACTTGTGTATGACCATGGATCGTCTCAAACAGATACTAAATGCGGAAACAACGGAAACCAAGTAAGAAGAAAAAAAATCATAGGATTTTTACATGCTAATTATAATTATCGAGTACTATTTCCGATTATTATTTTTTTATTGTTATGATTTTCAACCATGATTTCCAATCACGATTTTCGAGTATTATTTTTTTTCAGCGTAGAAATATATGAGAGAGCCATCCTATCTTACCGACGACGACAAAAAAAATATTATCGCTGCAAGGAGTTAAACGTCCTCAGGAGGTATCTTGCGAATACAAAATTGGCTTATCACGGTTATATAAGATATGGTCTAAGGAGCCGATGTCCGCTACTACAAATGGAACCGCTGATGAATACCGCGCCACGATAAAACATCAGCGTGAGATGCAGCGAGAACTCCGTGAAGGGAATTCTAAACTCCATGAGAAGATTGCGGAGTTGACTGAACAGTGAAATAAACTTAGAACCGTCATGGAGGATCTCATGAAGAAATCCAATGAGGACAATGTGGCTATCGCACAGCAGCAAGAGGATATTGTGAAGTTGACCACGTATAAGGAAAATGGTATCGCGGTTATCAAACAACTAATCGTACAACAAGATACTTTAAAGACCGATTATAAGACTTTAATAGCGGAAAAATACGAATATTGAAAAAGATTAGTAAAGAGAAATCTGATTATGAAACCGATATCGAATTAGCAAAAATAGGAATCATCACGAAGAAATCTCGTACTTAGCATCATACTCTTTTGCAACTGATTCTATTAGCGCTTCCTCATTAAATATATCCTCGATGGATTTTAAAAGTTGTTTTATCATCATTGACACAGTAATAAACTCCTTGCTGGGATTTTTTATAAATGATGTGACTACGCTCCCAAGAAAGAATCTTCACGATACGGTACCCTGACTGATATGTGGGAAAACCTAATCATCACGCAGATACTATTTTTTGATACTCCGCGTTGACGTAATTGCTAGTAAATACATCGCTGTTATGAAGATGTTGTACGTGGTCGAGTTCTGATTTTCATCGATCATATAAATATAATACTTCTCTAAATAAACATTTCAATGGTTGCTGTCGCGTAATCAATAGCTGGTTTTATATCTAGGCATTTAATCAACTGATATAAATTACGAATTGTATTCAAACATGTACGATCTTCAAAGATGTGGATTTCACATCCCGTCAAAAGTTTCTTATAAATTCGCCATTCGAGTTATAATGAATCTTGATAACGATCCTGCATATACATTTCAAGTTCATCTATCAACGCTTCATTATCAATTTTTTTTCCATCAATGGCCATTGAAGTTTCTTTGACGTCGTTGCAAGAATGTTTTAATCGTTCATACTCTTCATATAACTGCTCACGAGTTATGATATTGTGGATGATTCTGTTGTTATGAATATCATCGAGGTGATTAGCTATCATCGATATAACTTTATCGTCCATATATATTTATATTTATCTAAATAGTAATTTTTGGATTTTTCAAAAATAACGCGAAGGTAAATGATACCTTGTTATCAAATTTTTTCTAGTACACGGTTAAATATATACCGGATGCGGCTTTATTTATGGATGCGGGTTCAACATCGAAGTATTTAGGAGCAGATGATATCGATGGAAAATCGATAATAGAACTGTCCATGAGAGCTGTTACCGGTCTAGGTTTATGATTTATACTTTTTTGTGGACTTGTATTAAGACAATTTTCCCGCTGAGTAACTACTCATAAATTTTTCTACACGGTTATCAAGTTTATCCCGATTAATATGATCTACTACGAGACTGTTACTGATCTCTCCGATACAACACTTGACGAAAAATCTGTGAACGTAATATATTTTTTTTATTTTATTTTGATCATACACGGTAATTCTTTTACATCCCATATTGTTAACACAACCTAATGGAATCTTTCGTTGTCGATGTCAGATTGTTCCATCAGATGAAGCCTCGTAGTTAACGTAAATCGGATGAGCAACATATTCACGTTGATTCATCTATATTTTTCCTTTATCTAAATTGTTATTTTTTTTAGATTAAGATAATGAACAGGAGAATGTAACAATGACGCTTTAATATGACGTTCATAATACCATCTTAATGCGGTATAGTCTTTTAATCTGCAATTCGTGCACAATTTCGTCTTTCCCCGTACTCCAATACCACAGTTAATACATGGTTGCGGACCTGAGCTTCCTTGTCGGATATTTCAGATATGATTCCCGCAGGACTCTTTTTGACACGATTTACCACATCTGATGTATTCACCGATAGATAGCCAATTACAATTATTCATATATGAATAGATATTTTCTATTTAAATAAACCTTTATCTTAATAACAACATTATGATTACGATTCCTGAGATTGAGATAAGTACTAGAACGAAGAATTGTTTTGACCTAGATGACAAAATAAAATTCCCAAGGAAGTTATCTGCGATTAAAAAAAGTATTAGACATGCCAAGTATGAGTTTAGAAAAAACAGTGCCAAGTACGTATTTTCAACGTTTCTAACCCCGTTGTTGAAGTATAGAATGACAGATTCCTGCACCAAGGATACATTATCAATGATCAGTTTTAAAAATACTAGATACTGGATTCAGGTTAAATTATAGTAAACTTTACGGTAAAAATCTGAAATATCGTGGAAGGTGTTTAATCATCGAGAACATGTATTAACCTCGACGGGGAAATATGCCATATTGACAGAAAAATCTAAGCTGGGAAAGTTAACTGGAATTGATAATAAATATTTTCATAATGCGTATCCGGTGACAGCTCTAGTATACGGATTATACGAGCTAGTAAAACACGATGTGAAGAAACTTCTCCCAATGAAGTTCAAATAATTTCATATCAATTGTATCGCGGAAAGAGTTTTAGATCATTTTAATAATATTAAACGTGGAAATGGGCTTACTAAACTTCGAGTGAAGAAAATATTAACATGGGCGGAATCGGTTAAATCTACAGGAGCGTTCATCGATGATATTATCAAGCTGGAATGCGTACTAAGATTTCTGATCAGCGTTAAAACGTGTACTGGAGATGTTTTACATGAAGCTCTGTATAAGAATAATGGCGCTTCCATAGAAATATTTGATCATAACGGCCACGCATGGAATATTTCCATGATGACGTTTTCGTGTTCAAGAACGATAAAGTATTATCACGGAGATATATTTGACGTTATCCACGAGATGAGTAAAACAGATCTTGTCAGCGTATGGTTGTTCAAGGATGAAATGGGAATGCATGATCAATTCGTTTGAACGAATGGCAATTTATATTGAACAGAAGAACTTCAAACTCAGATGACTAATCTCGCGTTGAGTTATAACGGTGATCAGAATCTTACCAATGAAATTACTAAAAATTGTTTTACGATACCATCCATCATGGTGCACTTCGCTAGAAAGAAAAATTCTTGGAAACCTATCCGGGTTGATTTTATCGAGGATGTTAAGGCGAGTTGCATAGAGGCAACACACGGTGGATTATGGGAAACTAAGTATGATTCAAAAACATATGAAATGCGGATATCATATCATGCTATCCAGCTAGTTTTCTTGGATACGGAGAGTGTAATGTGTATTTTACGCGATTTGGTCATCCCATGGAAAGAAATGACGAGAGTATCTATTAACAGATATTTACCCGATTTTGATTTAACCAGATTTGTCAAGGTTACATCATTTAAATTCGCTGATAATCTTCACCTGATATTTTAATATGGTAAGGAAAGCATCTCAGTGAGAAAAAAATGGGCACCGATAACACTATTAAGATTTATGCTAGATAAAAAGGTATTAACGTATTTAACGGTTTCCTTGGCGATAATATCATATCGATCACAGAAGGATATTTGGCTACCAACTGATAAGGAGTTATCAAGAATAATAATTGGAAAATTTACTCAGGGTGGATAAAAAAAACAAAGAAAAATTTCTCGATTGATAATCGACGATGCTGAATTAAATTTTATCATCGAGGATACAACAAATAAAAAAATTTGTATATCATCATCATAGGCGTATTTATCCATGGGAGAAATACTCGGAACTGTGGTAGAATACTACGACGGAGAATCACCGCAGTTTACTCATGTAAGATCTTCAATGCTTAGTTACACCTTAATAAACGTGTTCTCGATGTTATATAAAGTATATGAAATCACGGTTAGAGTCGCCACTGATTCATTTTATTTCGACGTAAAATATAATGATCACGTTAATGAATATATTAACATGGCAGAACACTGGGAACCTGGAGAATAAAACACGAGCAGATACATCTTTATGTTAAAGATATTGATGATCCCATCGAAAATCATTATCGGGAGGATATCAACGATGATATATCGCTGCTACCGTGTGTGTATGATCTGATAACTAGATATAAAACCATTTATCTGAATGGTCCAGGAGGATGTGGGAAGACAACAAGAGTCATAGATTGTTTTGGGAAATCTGCTGACATAATTGTATTAACCCCTACTCATCTTCTTGCTCGTGAGATGAAACTTAGAGGTGTTAACGCGAGTGCTTATCAAGGGTTTTTAAATGGGATGGATCTGAGTGGACTCTCGATCACATGGAACAAAATATATTCCTCGGATAATGATCTGGGATGAAATATGTTTAATATCATTGAATATATTAAAAATATTTCTTGGTTGGCTACTAACGAAAAACACCGCTGTGATCATGTGTGTGGATCATGGTCAACCGCTGCCATTTAATGGAGAATCTCCTCATGATTGATTAATAAACAATGTTGATTACTATGAAGAGATTAATGCGGATCATCGATCCCTCGATGAGGAGTTAACATTATTGAAATCCGCGATAAGATTACAACCGGATTATATACAAAATGAAATAATGCGTAAGATGATTCCTGAAACGTCCATTGACAATTTCTGGGACATATGGAAACCAACAGATGTTGTTGTCGCTAGCAGAAAAAAAGTATGAGATCATCTTCAGATAGAATTATTTGACGCACATAAAGAGAAATTTCCGTTGGAAAAGGTTCCATTGTGCTACTGGCCTGATGGTAAAAAACAACAAAATATCGAAGATCCCAGAAAATCTCAGCTACAAGAACTTGTTTTTAATGATATTGTACAGGTTAATATTAATGTGGTAGAAGACGCGTTAGATGCTAATAAATCTCCGTGGATGCTAGGATACGCGATGACGATTCATTCATCGCAAGGATTACCCATCAAAGATACTACTGTTTGATCGTAGATGATTTAATAGAATGGTCAAATCTAATATACCTCGTGGTATCATGAGTACGAAGAATAAATCAACTTTGAAGAATCGCTATTATTTAAGATTAATCGGTGGTAACTGAGTATCATCCGGGATTATTTGTAACTGCTCACGAGTGAAACTTTGTTACGACACGGTTGGATTGAGTTTATAACGTGTTGGTCTATTATTAGATGACACCGTGGAATATATTTTATTCGTGGTCATGCTCCATATAGGATCAGTTGATCTTGTCGCGCCACCCTCGAGTTCTCCGGGTTCGTATAAATATCTCACAGTGACATTGCTAGGTAGGGTCAATGATGGAAAATCTCATTTTGGAAATCTGATATATTTTTTTGTTATCGCAATAGCTGGTTTCATATTTATGGTCCTAGTGACCTCATTGTTAATCGATGCGATCACTTCTGGGAATCGTTTGACCCATTCACGAGATCATTTATCATCGACGAATTCTTTTGCGTATTGATAATGAAATAGTTTATCTCCAAGAGTTTTATTAAACCGTTTAACGATTGCTTGATCATGATGAATCGTTGTATGTCCTCGTCGTATCTTAGTACATTGTTGCTTCATCACCAATGACACCTCACCTTGACATTCCTTGCCGGGATCAACCTGAAGAAGATTTGGCCATCATAGAGGACCTCGACGATAAATCTTTTTGAACGTGGAGGCGACTTCCGAAGATGATTTTGATGATAACAGCTCGGCATCTTTATATCTACTCGCAATATCAACAACGGTTAACGCTTACTTATAAACGAGTTTATTAATGGTATCATGCGGTAGAAATAATATATCAGCTTGATGAACTTCATTAGGAGTGTTAACATCGAATGACGCGTATTGAATCTTTTTCAGACCCAGTAGATAAATCTGCCATATAGCTTGCGCGGCATCTTTATATCTACTCGCAATATCAACAACGGTTAACGCTTACTTGTAAATGAGTTTATTAATGGTATCATGCGGTAGAAATAATATATCAGCTTGATGAACTTCATTAGGAGTGTTAACATCGAATGACGTGTATTGAATCTTTTTCGGACCCAGTAGATAAATCTGCCATATAGCTTGTTTAGCTAACCAGTCCGTGGCTACTTTACGTGTTACCTTTGCTACACCGGCAAGTTTATCAATGGTGGATTTTCTTATGTAATATCTGGTTGGAGAATAAGAAATCTTTTCCATTTTATACACCTAAACCAGCGACTAATTTTCCTTTCATGGCCGTTTTTATTAACCACGATGCTAATTTTTCTTTGAAGGTCTTATCGGGAATAGAATTCAATGCGTGGATTAATTTTACATCTGCGAGATGACGCTGTTGAAGATCATTACTATGATAAGCTATATCATGAACAGGACAGGCTTCATCAATGGCGTTTATCGGATACTCACCCGGATTAGGATTATCCTGATCATCGAGTCTAAAATCTAATCGTGTTCTGGGTCCACAGTAATTATATCCCAGAAGATGCTTCTCTCCTGGATACTTAGCCCATGGCGCCCATGGAAGTTTTGTTAAACTGGAGGTGATATCACCGCCTCTTTTTATTTTACAAATCTAATTTTTTTTATACTGCATCGCTCACATTTTCCCGTGATTGTTTCTCTGTTATTTTTCATTGTGATAGAAACCAGATCAATTGTTGGAGTTTTAGCTTTACATTTCACACAATATAAATCCATAATATTAGTAAGTTATATCTAATGGAAATTACCAATTTTTCCGCGTTAAAGAAACAACAATGAGTCAAACATCATCCCATGCTACTTAATTCCATCCAGATGATAATTATTGGACCATCTGCGTATGGTAAGACGCAACTGCTACTCAATTTGATTATGAAATGGATGGCGTCGGATAAACTATATTTAGAAGCACCTTGCATAGATGATCAACACTGCTATCAGGTCTTAAAGGATTATAATGAAAAAGCCTCAGAGATCACCAACGAAAATATCATAGAGTTTATCATGGACATCGATGAAGCACCTTCTGTACAGGATATTTCCGGAGACATAAATAAGTTGTATACGATGATACCATGTTAGAATGACAAAAGAATCATGCGAAGATATTTTCTCGAGGCCAACATAAAAACACTGACGTGATCTACGTTACTCAGCGATATACTCAGATTCCAAAAGTGATCCAAGATAACTGCAATGTGTTCTCGGTGTTTAACGGAGTTGACAATCATATGTTATGAAATATTTGTCAGACTTGTTGCTCCGATATGGATTTCAATAAATTTTGAAATTTCTTTAACGGTGCTCAGGCAACCCCTCACATATTTGTAATGATAAATTTATCTGATCCAAGGACACAATATCGTATTGGATTAGATCGCATATACGGCTAACCTTTCTCTATTTAATCTAGTAATCTGCGCTTCTCTGATATTTGCCATATATTTATTGCGTTACATTAATTCAGTGTTGACATTAATGCGACTGTAACGATTAATAGGGATCTCTCTCCGCTTTTTTTACTAGCTATTTCGGTAAAATAAGGCTTCTATTATTAAACTTATTTTGGCAAAATAAGGCTTCTATCACCTTTTGTTGGGATCGCTCTCTCCGCCGCCGTACTCTAGAGATGTCATGCATGCCCTGTTTGCTGATTGGTCCAATTATCAAAAAGTGTTAGATAAGGGCTGTTTTGCATAATATAGAACAATTTAAATGCCTGGAATCTTTTTTAGTGATTGAGAATTGTTGATTTGTTGCATATATAGTGGCTATATGAAGGAATTAAATACACAGCATTTCTGAGTCCAGTTTTTGTAAGGGTTAGGAGAGGATTCAAATCATAGATTGGAAATCCATTTACTCTAAACAAACAGTAGATTGCTGGATTATTGCGAAATCTCTCAAGGACGTGAATTTTTAATAAATGTGTTGGGATACCATGAAACAATCGAGGACATTTGTGATATTTTCCTTTCATTAAATTTATCTTGAAGTAAAGTCTTTTGGATATCAGAACAGTTATTCTGTGTTGTGCAAGCACATAAACACAATTAGAACCTTAATTTAATATGCATTTGGATTGTTTATGGATTACTGTGAAATTGACAGTATATGAATTATAGTAAATATCATAGGAATGCATACCATAATGTAGGTTATTTTTAATTATTTCATTTTGTTTGATTTTATATTTTAAGGAAATAAATTTATATTTTTGAAAAATTTAATTCTTGTTTGGTTTTCTTGTCACACAGTTTAAGATCCTAGGAAGTAACAATAGAGATAATTCAGAGAGATACAAACCATGCATCCCAAAACCAAACCTAAGCCAAAAGCATGCCTGATGCTACACGTGTAATAAAAATTGTCTGACTACTATCTATTTTGTATATTTAATGTTGAACATATAAACACCTAACATTGACAAAATTGGTATAATGTATCTATGTTAATCTTACTAGTGTTAGAAAAGAATATATATTACTGTCAGTGCAATATTAACTAAATAAATATTCCTTTACCCAACCCAGCGTTTTTTCTCTCTTGATCCTCGTGTCATAGGCCTGAATCATCTGGAATGATAAACAGTGATAAATAAAATAAAAAACGTATAGGTCAGGTCATACTACAAACATCTACAATGCAGTGGTAGATCTATGGAGTTTGACAAACATCTACAATGCAGTGGCAGATCTATGGAGTTTGACAAACATCTACAATGCAGTGGCAGATCTATGGAGTTTGACAAACATCTACAATGCTTTGACAGATCTGGGTTTATGGAGTTTGACAAACATCTACAATGCAGTGGTAGACCTGGGTCTATTTAGTTTGACAAACATCTACAATGCAGTGGTAGATTTATGGAGTTTGACAAACATCTACAATGCAGTGGCAGATCTATGGAGTTTGACAAACATCTACAATGCAGTGGTAGACCTGGGTCTATTTAGTTTGACAAACATCTACAATGCAGTGGTAGATCTATGTAGTTTGACAAACATCTACAATGCAGTGGCAGATCTATGGAGTTTGACAAACATCTACAATGCAGTGGTAGATCTATGGAGTTTGACAAACATCTACAATGCAGTGGTAGATCTATGTAGTTTGACAAACATCTACAATGCAGTGGTAGACCTGGGTCTATTTAGTTTGACAAACATCTACAATGCAGTGGTAGACCTGGGTCTATTTAGTTTGACAAACATATACAATGCAGTGGCAGATCTATTTAGTTTGACAAACATCTACAATGCAGTGGTAGATCTATGGAGTTTGACAAACATCTACAATGCAGTGGCAGATCTATGGAGTTTGACAAACATCTACAATGCAATGGCAGATCTATGGAGTTTGACAAACATCTACAATGCAGTGGCAGATCTATGGAGTTTGACAAACATCTACAATGCAGTGGTAGATCTCTGAAGTTTGACAAACATCTACAATGCAGTGGCAGACCTGGGTCTATGTAGTTTGCAGTTGGACCTGACCTAGTGAGTATAGTCGGCTCCGCTTATATGCATGGCCTCGGGACAGATGCTATGATATGCAATTAGGCGGCGTATGCACTAATCCGGCATTCATGTTATGGCGTGCACCTGGTGCAGCATGCATACTGATACCTATTATTTCTCCGAAACAAACCCCATTTGGACTAGTTCATTTAAATGTGACACAATTTGCTCTGGTATCGTATGGAGGTCAGTTTTGTCAGTAGATCAAAGAGAAGACTTGTGGTCATCACTCCAGTCTTAATCTACATAATTTAATGACCAGACAGGATCGGATTCTTAACGAGGGAGATGCGAGTTTGTGTTAAAGCTAAAGATCGTTAAAGCCGTCGACCATACTTGGTTAATTATTATGGTTGTCTACTATCGCGCCTCCTGGTGATCAGCAGAGAGTCAGAGAGCTAATGCTGTCTTGGTAATATGTATGCTTATCTACTATAGCGCCTCCTGGTGACCAATGGAGATCTAATAGCTGTGATGTTGATATTAACAGACCTCATTAATCAACCTTCACCGCCAATGTTCGGAATCGGTTTCTTTTCGTTCTGAACGGAACAATTTTGAACAAAGCAGTTATCCAAAGCAACTTAACACATAATAATGCATGTTCGGACCAGACAAATGTATGCAATTATGCGAAATATGCATATAAACAATATGCAATTGTCCAACATTGATATCCATTGAAAACAATGGTAACAAATCGGGACCAGCACAAAGCTATACAATAAAGCGGAATATGCAGTTATACGATATGCACATATCTGGAGCTGACTGTATATAGGATTTGTCCTCTGATAGGATAAAAGTATGGTGCATATACAGATAAAACAGATAGGTGATAAGAACAGTATGGTTGTAAGAGATCTAAAAATCTGTGTGTACTGCAATACATTGAAGATCAGTTGATTGCTAAAATACTTATTATGTACACCAATTAATCAATCAAATTTACAGATACAGGGTAGATCTGTAAATTGATGGAGGACAAGACAAGTGAGAAGTTTATCAATTGTTTTGATGTATGAAGATTTTATTGCAATTAAAACAACACTATGAAGAAAAATAAAGGTGATTAACTTTTTATATGCTACTACTACTACTACTACTACAACAACTGCTGATAATAATAATAATAATAATAATTCAATGCTAATGTATTTCACTAAGGTTGATTAAATTATAAACACTATTCCTGCCTTAAACACTTCAAATGAACCTTTAGAAAACTCAGACTGGTGTGTGATTGCAGCCTTCTAGCTTTCATACTAAGATGTGGCTTGCTACACTACAATGTTTAAATTAACATATAAAGATCTGGTTAGGAATAAATGTTCTGAGCTTTTTCTTTTTGTACACTATATACATGCACTATATACATCTCAACACATTTGCTCATAGCTGAAATGACAAGATAGAATAAAATTTAAAAGTGCAACATCTTACACTCAGGGCTCGTCTGCCTAAGGTCATGGTAATATTCAAGCTGCTCATATTTGTCATCATTTCACCTCGTCTTGCCTCGTGCTGGGCAAGCAATGCACGTCTAGAAGATACAATGATGATGCAGATGTAATAATAATAATAATAATAATAATAATAATAATAATAATAATAATAACAAGATCATTAATGATTATAACATTAATAATAATAACATTAATAATAATAATAATAATAATAATAATAATAACATTAATAATAATAATAATAATAATAATAATAATAACTGTCTTGATTGACATTTGGTTTTGATCATCATTAGGAAAACTATGTGCTCTTTGATCCACACAGTTGAGAAAAATGACATGCCTATGTATTCTAAGTAAATGTTCTTAAAATGGCAAAAAGTTCACTAAAAAATATTCTCAGATAATCTGAATATTATTACTCCCAGTGTATGCATTACAAGTTTCAGAAAGTGCCCTGATGAAACATTAAAATATCAAAAACTAAAAACCGATGCCAAATCTTTTTTCCCATTATTAACCTCTGAAGTTCATGAAGATAAGATAGCCATTCACGGCTGTTAATCTTCATTGTGCTGCACAGAATGTTTCATAAAGAACTTAACAAGAACTTACCATGTAACAAAACATACCCAACATCAAGTAAGCTAATTAATAATACATAGCATGTAAGAATTTTGTAATATATTTTTAAAAAATGGTTTTATTTGTTGACTAATTATTTATTGAGAACTATGGAATAAACTGTGTACCAAATCTGAATTACAGAATTTTTAAAGTTCTAAGCTTCTTAAGATCACTGTATTAGATTGAGTTTCATTATGTCAAGGTTCTCACTATCAAAAATTACTCATAAAAAATAAATATTGTTGTTTTTTACATGACACTTTTATGCCATTAATGTACTGGTCTTACTTTTCTTTGATAGAGTTGGTAGAAATCTGCATACGGTCTCTTACTGCCATAAAGAAAACTTCCTCTCTTGTGGAGAAAAAATAGTCCAACATTGATTTCTGTGAAGAAAATAGAAACATTTAATTTTTAGAATGGCATAATATATATATATATATAGACAGACAGACAGACAGCATTCACAAACTTCTACAAGGAATATAGTATTGTTGTCATTATGTTAGTGTTCGTGGACTCAGGCATCAAAATACATCAAGTTCAGATGCCTTATGGATAGTACTTCAACATGCCATTTTACATTTGACCTAATCTACTATTTTGGTGAACCCCATTGCAAATGGGTACTACATCTATGTGGTGGTAAACCTATGATGGCTTGGTGTGCCAACCACAGCAGTCTTGTCGTATCATTAATTACCATTATAATGGTATAAGCCATACCTGGACCTCCCTGGCCCAAGTCATACATAGACCTATTTGGGTCAAGTCATTCTTTGACCTCCCTATTTGGACTGAACAACATGATGCTCAAGACCTTGTGACCTTTATTAATACCTACCATTGGAGTTCCCTAGCCCAAGCCATACCCAGACCTCCCTGTTGGCATTGAACAACATGATTATGAAGACCTTGTGACTATTACTAATACCTACCATTGGAGTTCCCTAGCCCAAGCCATACCCAGACCTCCCTGTTGGCATTGAACAACATGATCATAAAGACCTTGTGACAATACCTAATACCTACCATTGGAGTTCCCTAGCCCAAGTCATTCCTTCACCTCCTGGTTGGCTTTGAACATCATGATTATGAAGACCTTGTGGCTATTACTAATACCTACCATTGGAGTTCCCTAGCCCAAGTCATTCCTTGACCTCCCTGTTGACATTGAACAACATGATTCTGAAGACCTTGTGACTATTACTAATACCTACCATTGGAGTTCCCTAGCTCAAGTTATTCCTTCACCTCCTGGTTGGCTTTGAACATCATGATGCTCATGACCTTGTGACCTTTACTAATACCTACCACTGGAGTTCCCTAGCCCAAGCCATACCCAGACCTCCCTGTTGGCATTGAACAACATGATTATGTTGGCATTGAAAAACATAATACTGATGAAGATCAAGAGCTCCTAAAATTGGCTCCCCCTAACCCAAGTCATACCTGAACCTCCTTGTTGACACTTAAAAATGTTATAGTGTTAAGGTTTAAGACCTAGTGACCCTTACAATTACTTAACACATGCTGACCATTTCTGGTCAACTTTGTACCTAGACCTCTTTGTTAGCATTGACCTTCTCCAGCTCAGGTCATTCCTTGACCTCCTTGTATTAAAAACATGATGCTGATGAAGTTCAAGACATCACAATCACTGACCCTTCCTGATCCCTTTCAAACTAGGACTTTCCTGTTGGCATTGGCCCTTGATGAACCTAATCAAGCTTGGACCTCCCTGTTGACCCTAAAAAACACATAGCCAATGAAGCTTAAGACCTCCAAAAATTGGCCTTCTACAGGCCAAGTGATACCTGGACCTTCCTGTTTGTACTGAAGATGATGAAAATCAAAACGTTCTAACATTGGCCATCCTAGACGCATGTCATACCTGCTAAAATTAGCCTTTCCAAGCCCAAGTCATACTTGGACCTCCCTGTTAGCACTGAAAATGATATGAATGGGGCTCAAATGAAGGGACCCTTATCAATACTTAACATTGACCATTCTTGGCACAATTCATACCTAAATGACACTGTTAGCATTGGTCTTCCCCAATCTAAGTCATGCCTAGATCTCCACATTAGCATTGATCAACATGATGCTGATGAATTTCAAGACCATATAATATTGGCTCTCCTAGACCTGTTGAGTTTTACCTGTGTCTCCTTGTTTCCACTAAAAACATGATGCTGATGAAGTTCAAGACCCCTAAAATTAGCCCTTTACAGACCCAAAGTCATACCCATACGTCCCTGTTGGGACTGGCCCTCCCCAGACCTAAGTCTTACCTAGACCTCCATGTTGGGACTGGCTCTCCCCAGATATAAGTCATACCCAGATATCCCTGCTGGAATTGGCCCTCTCCAGATCTAAGTCATACCTGTCCCTCCCTGTTGGGACTGGCCCTCCACAGACTAATTTAATCCAGGACTGCCCTGTTGGGACTGGCCCTCCCCAGATCTAAGTCATACCCAGACCTCCCTGCTGGAATTGGCCCTCCCCAGATCTAAGTCATACCCATACCTCCCTGTTGGGACTGGCCCTCTCCAGATCTAAGTCATACCTGGACCTCCCTGTTGGCATTGAACAACATGATACTGATGAAGCTCAAGACCTCACGAACAATGGCATCACTCCTTCTGGCCAGGTGGGGTAGCACTTTGTTCACCACATCATGTTGATTGATAGCAATCTGAATCTCCTTTATGTGGTTCAACTGTCTGGATTGGAGAGAAAATAGTACGTAAATAAATTTCATATTATATAAATGAAGTGTTATAGAATACTGGTTTAGTTATTATCATAAAACTCACACCTTACAAAGTACCCCTTTATTCCTGCATATCTACTTCAATACAACAGTATACATTTCTCCAGTTTTTAAGTAAGTTTTAGGATTGACTAATAGATAGCTGCTTATTGAGATCTGTTTGTAGTATTGTAGATCTGAAAGTTACAAAACACGTGAAAAAAATTATTCTGCTTTGTAACTTTGAGCTGTGGAAACTAGATGTTACTGTTGTACCTTTACATATGCAGAAGAACTGTTTTGTTGTGGATTTACTGATATAACAGATAACACATGGATGGTTAACAGCAATGAAAAGTTATACAGTTTTATGTTGTACAAATTGTAGTTTGGGGATTTCCCTTTTCAGGCCATTTGAAAATTGGGTATGCAGCATTAGGTAAATTTTACATTTCATTTGGGGTGGGGATATTGTTTGAAGATCATGTTCCATGACTCTAATTTAACTACTAATTTTAGGTACTACACAGGATAACAAGTCCATGACTAAATGCTATACTGATTACATGTATGACTGACAGTACAGTGTAATAAAACTTATGTATTGATTTTATATATTTTTACAGACCTTGCCTTGCAATAATGATTTATTATTGTCAACTCAGATACTTTTTTTAAATGTACAAAATTCAAACCTGTATTTGTCAAATTTGATCTCATGAAGAGCCTGGGTAATAAAGTTAAAGGATAAGAGTCCCTCAAAGAGACTGACACTCCACCAGCTGAAAACTATTTCTAGAAATTGAAAACTTATTATTCTGTATGACTATTGAGTGTTCAAGATGGATGCTGTGGTGGTCGTATTATATGTTCAATCAGCATCATTTTTTTTAAAAACCAGGTAACATAAAAATAATTTTGGCAAAAACCCCACGTTGATATGACCACCCATCCAGGAGTTGTTGCAGTAGCAAGATTTTCAAGATGGCTACCATGATTGCCATGGTTACAAAGCAGAACAATGCAGAATAATTTTTTTCATGTGTTTTGTAACTTTCAGATCTACAATACTACATAGTGAATGCCAGATCAACATCATTTTCAGTTAGATCCAACTAGACATCACAAGAAATATTTTGGACAAATCCCAATGTTGATACAACCATCAATCTAGGAGGAGTAGTGATAGATTTTCAGAATAGATGATGTGAAGGCCATAACTGAGGTCAAATCAACACAATTTAATTTTGGAAGTAGCTAGATATTATAATACATTTTCCAGCGAAAAACTCATGATAATATCACTCCTATATAGGAGGAATAGCAATAATAAAATTTTCACAATGGCTGCCAAGGTGGTTATATTGGATGCAGGGTAGGCAACATTTATATTTAGGACCAATCATCCACCACAAGAAGTTTTTCGTGAAAATAATACAAAGAATTTCAACATGGTTACCATGGTGACTATACTGAACATGAGATAAACACCATTTAACTTTTGAACCAATTAGAAATCATTGAAAGTCTTTTAGTGAAAATCCCATAACTGATATTACCATTCATTCAGTAGGAATAGCAATAACAAATTTTCAAGATACCCATTAATTCAGTAGGAATAGCAATAACAAATTTTCAAGATACCCATTCATTTAGTAGGAATAGCAGTAACAAATTTTCAAGATACCCATTCATTTAGTAGGAACAGCAATAACAAATTTTCAAGATACCCATTCATTTAGTAGGAATAGCAATAACAAATTTTTTCAAGATACCCACTGTGCTATCCATAAGGCCAGAGGTCTCGATAGGATTTTAAAACTAGGAGTTCAGGACTCCCATTTTGGTAAAAATAGAAGTCCAACCTTGTAAAAGTTGCAGTCCCATCCCAGTAAATGTTGAACTTGGCAGATTAGAAGAACTGTTGGTTGCCATTAAGTTTAATTTCCACATTCTTTATAACATTGACATGTACAACCGTGTCAGCCTATTCAGCATCTGGTAATTCTGCACAATGATACGTCGTTTCTCTAAACATTGAATCACGTGTTGTTTTGTTGAAAATTCTAATTTTTTTAAATTGCTGACAGAAACAGTCTAAAGTAATGTATTTCATGTTCATAGCCTGATGCATAAACATTACATCTTTTCAAAGCCATGCACAGAATAGGCCGACATATCTTGTCATGGAAACATAGGGGTGCTATCCCATTTGTCCAAACTTAGTATTATTTTGAATAGAATATTCTTGGGATAATTGCTGCTTTTTGATTGGTAAGCATTGCATTTATTTTTGTCATTTGAATTTGGTATGGGTTTTGTGCCAATAGTGGTGACCTTAGATGCACAGGATAGACTGACAGACTTTTAACTCTTGTTAGTCATTTAGGCTGAAACTGAACTTTGTCAATCCAAGGAATGGTCATATTTCAAACACTACACCAGGTATCACACACTTTCTTACACTTGGCTACTATTCCATCCAAACTGTCAGTTCTAGAAACTTTAGCACTCTTCTGAATCCCATTTAAATCTTTGTCAGTTTGTCATTTAAACATCAAATATTTATACAAATTTGCAAACAACGTCTTGATGTGTCTTGATTTCAAGGTTGCACACACTGTTTATTTAGCTGCAATCAGAAATTAACACAATAATGGAAGCTAAAGTTCTGGTTTACTCTTATAATAACCATGTACATCTCATAATATTTCTGTCTCTGAATTCTGTCATTGTAAATTTCAGCACATTTTCCCACCTAAGCTGCTAGTAGAAGTCTTTGAACTTGCCACCCAGCAATTGCAACATCATACATGTTCTTTTGATGTACTCTTATAAATGCAGCAGGCACATCTGGGGGTATTTTAACCAATGAGCTGAGCTAAAATGATAAAGTAATCAACATATTCTCATTCAGTAGGTTGTTGAAGTAGGACTGGCAAATTTTTTGAATTTGCCACCCAGCTATTTGCATGCATATGAAAGACTCCTGCATTGGTAATTTTCTGCATCCCAGATCAAATACTTGTATCCATATTATGTGTAATTAAGCATTTCTGACACCTCTGATAAAACATTTCAAGATGCAGCCATCCTAGACATCATCAGAAACCTTCAGGTCACAACCACCATGGCAGCCAAATTGGAGAGCAGATTGGCAATGTTTTAATTTTAGAACCAACTAGATATCATAAGAGGTTTTCTGGTAAAGCCCATTTTTAAAATAGGACTTTTAACTCAGAAGAAATAGTGAGAATAAGATTTTCAAGATGGTTGTTATGTGGCTAGTTTGGCATTTTTATTTACAGCCAAGCAGACATCATAAGAAGCCTTGTAATGAAAAAACGAGGTTGAAACTTTCATTCATTCATAAAGAATAGCAATGACATGGTTTTCAAGATGGTCGTGTTGTTTCCCATACTGAGTGTCAAAGTGGCACCATTTACATTTAGGGACAACCTGACATGAAATGAAGCTTTCAGATGAAAAATCCATGTCAATTTTGACTTTCCATTCAGGAGGAACCATAAAATTTTCAAGACGGCTGCCATGATGGTTATACTGGACATCAGCACATTTGAATTCAGGAACAACTACATATCATAAGAAATCCTAGGATGAAAACCTCATGTCAATATGACTTTCAGTTCTGGAGTAATAATAATAGCAAGATTCTAAAGATGGCTGTCATGGTTACCATAATGGACATTAGACTGATACTAGTTTCATTTCAGAGCGACTAGACATCACCAAATGTCTTTTAGTAATGGTTCCATGTTGATATCAATTCAAGAGAAGTAGCAATAAAATGATTTTCCGGAGGACAGCAGTGTCTACCATGCTGGATGTACTAGTGGCACCATTTTCCTTCAGGTCAAACTAAACTTCCTTAGAAATCTATCGGAGAAAACTACATGTCAGTATGACTTGCAATTGTGGAGAAGTAGCAAAACCAAGATTTTAAAGATGGCTACCATATTGGCTGTCAGATCAGCTCCATTTTCATTTAGGATCAACCTTAAAATGATTTGTCTTTAAATGAAAACAAAGGAGATAACAAGGTATTCACTATCATAGCCACTATGATGGACATATCATAGGTCTGAGCAGCACCATTTTCATTAAGGATACACTAGACTATTGGATGAATGTGTGTGTAAAGTTTAATGGCTATCTTCATGGTAGTTATGGGGAAGTAGTGATAACAATCTTATGATAATCTAGAGATGGACGATGGACTTCAGATAAAAGGTGACAGAAAGTAGGCCACCCAATTAATTCTTCTGGTCTATTACCAGTACAGTTACAAACCAGAGCATGCTCTAATTAGGCAAAATACAAAGGAAAGTCAAACAGAATGTCCATTTATAATCTAATGAAATCCTCAGTTCTTCCCATACATGTTAGAAAAATGAAGATTAATTGCAAATCATTATTAACAAAGATTCAAATACACTGAAAGAATTATCTACAAATACATGTATGTATGGCTAACTGCTCACTTTTTGATCTTGGTTTCTGAGGCTCTTGTATCCCAGTCCTCTGGAAGCTTTCTCTCCTCATTATAAATGATGGCCCTCAGAATCTGCAGACATTTGATGTCCAGGACCTCTTCTGCACCTGATGGTATCATGGCCATACGGATTTGCTTGGCAGATATCCTGCATTTAGTCACAAGATCAGGAACTGTAATCTTTGAGTAACATTCTATTGTCCATTAACAATGATGATAAACTCCATAATTTGTACAATATTGTAATTATGATGTATTCAGTTTGTACAATGTTGTTATTATAAAGACATTCAGTTTGTACAATGTTGTAATTATAAAGATATTCAATTTGTACAATGTTGTAATTATAAAGACATTCAATTTGTACAATGGTGTAATTATAAAGACATTCAATTTGTACAATGGTGTAATTATAAAGACATTCAATTTGTACAATGGTGTAATTATAAAGACATTCAATTTTTACAATGGTGTAATTATAAGGTATTCAATTTGTACAATGATGTTATTATAAAGATATTCAATTTGGACAATAGTGTAGTTATAAAGACATTCAATTTGTACAATGGTTTAATTTATATGGTATTCAATTTGTACAATGTCGAAGTTAAAATGGCAATCCATTTATGATGAAAAATGGATTTTAAAACATCTTTCTATTTCAAAACCTTATACCCATAGAATTGAGACATTTTCACGTGTAAACTTTGTTACATCCAACAAACATGCAAATTATGAAAAATATAAACATAACAACTGAAACATGAGCCAATTTTCTTTCAGCACTAATTTTTAAAGAATTATATCATTATTATTAAGGACACAGTGCTTAAAAATATTTAAATATTTCATTTTACTCCATTAAATCTTTAAAAAAATGTTCTCTATGCAGAAACAGACCTAGTGTTGTGACATGATCAGTATGATTCTTAAAAAATGATAATATTACTTTCTTTACTGATTTCTTATTCCATATCATTAGTATTACTTAGTCCTTAACTCACTCCCTACGTCACAGCATTTTCCATATCCTTGGTAATATTTAGTCTTTAATTCACTCCCTACATGAGTAGCATGTTTCACATCATCAGTAATACTTACTCCTGAACATACTCCCTACATGAGTAGCATGTTTCACATCATCAGTAATACTTACTCCTGAATATACTCCCTACATGAGTAGCATGTTCCATATCATCAGTAATACTTACTTCTGAACATACTCCCTATATGAGTAGCATGTTCCATATCATCAGTAATACTTACTCCTGAACATACTCCCTACACGAGTAGCATGTTTCACATCATCAGTAATACTTACTCCTGAACATACCTATATGAGTAGCATGTTCCATATCATCAGTAATACTTACTCCTGAACATACTCCCTATATGAGTAGCATAATCCATATCATCAGTAATACTTACTCCTGAACATACTCCCTATATGAGTAGCATGTTCCATATCATCAGTAATACTTACTCCTGAACATACTCCCTATATGAGTAGCATGTTCCATATCATCAGTAATACTTACTCCTGAACATACTCCCTACATGAGTAGCATGTTCCATATCATCAGTAATACTTACTCCTGAACATACTCCCTATATGAGTAGCATGTTCCATATCATCAGTAATACTTACTCCTGAACATACTCCCTATATGAGTAGCATGTTCCATATCATCATACTCCCTATATGAGTAGCATGTTCCATATTATCAGTAATACTTACTTCTGAACATACTCCCTACATGAGTAGTATGTTCCATATCATCATTAATACTTACGCCAACTGATCCAACAGCTTCTTTGTTAAAGCATATCTTTTGGATGACTTCTTTTCATGACTGTTAATGAATGTTTTCACAAGATTCTGAAACTCTTCACCTAAAGGAAGTTCCTCATTGCTTCCTACCTCGGTATATTCTGTAAGAAAACAAATTGGAGATAACCATGTGTTAGGCGCAGTAGTGTTTAATATTCACCTTTGTGCTGAAATACCCAACTGCAATGTTATAGAGCCAATTTGTAGTCATGTCATTTACCTTCTAATTAAGTTCTACAACAATCACTTTAAATCATTTGTAAAATGAACAAAAAAGATCCTGATCTACAGACACATAATATACAAATGATCTGACAGAAGATCTGGGTCAATGTACATTATTTGACAGAAGATCTGGGTCAATGTACATTATTTGACAGAAGATCTGGGTCAATGTACATTATTTGACAGAATCACTGTGTACATGTACACTGTGTCACAGAAGACTGGGATCTAAGTGCAATATTTGATGAAAGATCTGGGTACAGACACATTATCTGAGAGAAGATTCAAGTTCACATTAGTTAGGTGCACATGAAACACAAGCAAAAACATTAAATATATTGTGATGTCAGTATGAAGAAATAAGTATAGTTACTAACACACCACACAAGTGCATACTGATATTTTGTACATCCCAATAACACAGAAACTTCTTACATTTTTTTCAAAGCATGCTACATGATTTTATCAAAAGTGACCTTCCTTGAAAATGTGAAAGTCTTCAAAAATTCTAAATATGAATGTAAATAAATGAAATAAAGGCATAAGTGTCTGGTCACTCACATGGCTGGCATCTGCCTAATAGCCAGATATAGAAAGCTTTCACTCACATGGTAGGCATTTGTCTAATAACCAGATGTTGGATGTTTTTGTTGGAATTTTTCCAATGCTACTGATTGATATAAAAACAAACTGTTTCAATGTTGTTTTTTTTTTAGTATCTTTATTAATATTTGATTGCTAATTATCTTCATTTGTCCAATACTGAAAGGCCACTATGCCTGGAACTATTGTATCAAAATTGGTCAAATTCTTTTAAGTGCTTTGTTGAAATAATTGTTTATGTACAATGGTTAGTAGCAGCAGTGTTTGATGACAAAATATCATCATCTGCATAAATTCTAGGACACTTTCTGTTTCTGTCAATTTTTGTCAATTATTTTCAAGGCTGAAGAAGGACATGACTACATGAAACAAACTGCATGTCATCATCTACATAGGGAGATTCTATGGAAACAATCATAACATACAATTCCAATTTGTTATCTAATTTCACTAAGGTCCTCGTTATATTAATTCACCATAGTTCTTGTTTTCTAAATTTATTATGGTCCTTGTTATCTAAATTTGCCATACTGTGTCAATTGCCCAATCAGATGCCATACTGTGTCAATTGCCTAATCAGATGCCATACTGTGTCAATTGCCCAATCAGATGCCATACTGTGCCCAATCAGATGCCATACAGTGTCATTTGCCCAATCAGATGCCATATTGTTTCCACTGCCCAATCAGATGCCATACTATATCAATTGCCTAATCAGATGCCATACAGTGTCAATTGCCCAATCAGATGCCACACAGTGTCAATTGCTTAATCAGATGCTATATTGTGTCAATTGCCCAATCAGATGCCATACTGTGTCAATTGCCCAATCAGATGCCATACAGTGGCAATTGCCCAATCAGATGCCATATTGTTTCCACTGCCCAATCAGATGCCATACTATATCAATTGCCCAATCAGATGCCATACAGTGTCAATTGCCCAATCAGATGCCATACTGTGTCAATTGCCCAATCAGATGCCATACTGATACTCTGCTTGATATACAATAGATTTGAGCTCAAGTGATTCATCTGCTGGTGCATCGATTGCAAAGAATCATTTAAAAACACTCATTAATTAGTCTTGAGTGACAGTCATCACAGACACTAACTGACAACGTCTCTATTTTTATAGTTCATTATTATCAACTGGCAACTTCTGAATGTTTTCCTAAAGAATACTATATAAACCAAGCAATGGTAAATCATATAAATCAGGTAACTGTATACCATATAAATTAGATAATGGTAAACAATATAAATCAGGTAACAGTATATCATACAAATTTAGATAATGGTAAACAATGTAAATCAGGTAATGGTCAACAACTTTTGGTGTATACTACATCGTTCATGTTAGCTGCCAGCAGCCTACTCAAACCGTTCTATTTGTACTAATTTAAACATTATGGCTATCTATGTTTAAAATACTAACATTTTCTCTTATATTGCTATGTTTAATTGCTTGTTTGTTAGTTTTAAATTTTTATTTCATTACATGTTATTGTAATGTAACAGTGTTTGCTGGACTTGATCTTGTCCAACATTGAGTTCATTTCTGCTTGACCTGATTAACTTTTTAAATTTTTTTTCATTTAATTTATGTAAACAAATAATATCAGATTCATTATTCTCTGCGTGTAAGAGCTTATTAAACAAATTATTCAGGTAAACATAATGATTTGGGTCAGGGTTTTAGAGAATCCAAAGTGAATTTTATTGGCTATTGTGTTGTATGTAAACAAGGCTCATCAGATCATTATAGAATGTAATTTTCCATCAGGTAATGTTTATTTTTAGCAAATGCTAATTTGTGACCTGGTGTCAAGCAGTAAACTATATTATCTTGTAACTGAGGATATTACCAGTCATGTTTTAACATCTAGCACTTTAAGTTGTATTATGTTGTGACCAGTTTGGTCTAAATTTTATTTTCTTCAAATTATTGAATTGAAGTGATTATTTTCTCTGGAAATACAAAAGTGCTCTGATAAAATTCCTGGATAAAAACATTCACTGGAATTTATATTGAATTCAAACCTGGAATACTATTTCTGTGATTCAACAAGAGAATGTTGACACATTAGCACTCTGCAGGCCATGACATACATGCCATCGCTTTCAATTTTAAATCTCTTCAGGACTTGAACTGGTTTCTTTAAGGATATTTATTACTAGGACATGTGTTTTTAATTCTTGGATTATTTTTGGATTTAATTTGCAGTACTGTAAGTTCTTTTTTCCCCTCATTTTTCCTTTTGTTTTCTAGGGAAATAAATTATTTGTTAAATTTAACAGAGCTTGATATCTTCACTCTTTTCTGTTACTTATTTTAAGACTCATAACGATATTGCATACACAAGCTTAGCATTGTACTTTTAATTTTCAGTCAGAGAAAGTTGAGGTCTTAAAAGGTAAAAGCAGGTAAAATCCTGCATGAGATGCTACAAAAAGAGAACATTTACCCTACATGCAAACATGCAAAAAAATCTTTAAAACTCAGTGTATTTTAAGTTTATCAGTCTGTTTATTTATGTGTAGGTTTGTGTGCATTTATATTGCATATGCACCTACTAAAAAATGGTAAAGAACACTTTACATTTTTTTCTTTCTGACTATATGGCTCATAATTAAATCTGGAGGTTATCCCAATTTAAATGACCTGTATTGACTAAAAGAACTTGTCCATTACCACATCCCCACCCCTGTATCAAGATAGGACACCAGTCTGTCAAAGGCCAAGTCGCCCGCTCTGTAAAAGATATACAGTACCTACCTCTTTTTGACTTGATTTTGAGTTGCTGGGAAACGGAGTTCTGTCCACAGTGAACATGTCGGCAGTTTGTAGCAAACATATGAAACTTAGCATTCAGTTCTAGCTCACTCGCATAGTATTCCATGTTACCCTGTTGAAAAAAATAACAGCAAATAATTAAATTAATATCCTGACCAGACAAACTATGTCCATTATATGGCATATTTCATACTGGTGTGTGTACAGATAAACAGGTTTCTGGGTATCTCCAATGGTTGATTATAATATAGCAGCTGTTTCCACTGCTTGGTGTTTGATTGAACTGCACAGTATGCTAGTAAATGACTTGCAGCTTCAGTGATGTACTGCTTGTAGTCTATTGCATTATATACCTTGGATTTTTATTCCTTCTGATTCCCCATATATATCTATATAAAGCATGCACCTTTTTTAAATTACAAATTTTAAAGATAAAGTGGCTAAACCCCCCAAAATACTCAGTGTCATTTTGAAATTTGATGGCATCTGTGTCACCTGAGTCAAAGCATTTTGGTGATGTTGTTTTCAAATTATTCTTTGCAATTCACAATGATCCTTCACAGGTCATTATATAAGTCCAGGTTAATTTAAAAAAAATGCTATAATGACAAACAATAAAGAAATCTATTAGAATATTTTTAAAATGCAGGTATTCATAAATTATATAACCTGAATGAATTTTGTATTCTTCTAAGACAACATTAATTTTATGGTATTTATGGGTTAATATAATGCATATTTAAGGAATCAATTAACATCATCAAGGGGGGATGTTACCTTTCTAACAGCACTTTTTGGATCCCCAGTTTTTATTTCACTATTGAACTTCTCCAAAACTCCAACCATAATCTGAAAAGGAATTAAGATATTCTGGCACAACCCGACTCACTGCATTACCCATCTGTTAAATTAAAAAAACATGACTCTCTGGATGAAAAAACTTAGTTATGAAGGTCCTGAATCTGTTTCAATGTGATATCTGACAGTTAAGTGAAATTACATCACTCTATGGATGAGGAAATATTATTTTTCCTATGATCTGGCATAAACTGTCCAATCTATTTCAATGTGTCATCCGACAGTTAAGTGAAATTGTATTGTCTATTGTTGATGAAGAGGGAGATAAATCAATGATACAATTATAAAAGCACTATTTTACGAAGATAGCATAAGACTTTGATATAATTTCTCTGTTGATGACCACTCATTCTAGTCATGATGATACAACAAATTAGATGAAGGGTCATATTTGAAAATCTTTTGGGGACATTTCAAGGATTTTAGGATCACCAGATCCTGTAATACATGTTTAAATTACTTTTTAAAATTTCTTTCTGTAACATTTGCTTCACATAAAAATGTTTCCCAGGATGAAAGCACAGAAATCTTGGCAGGCTAGAATTTAAACATATATGTTGCATACACATTTTATATAGATAATATATTTTGATCTATCATGTCAGATATATTTAATGAGAAAGAATGTAATCAGTAGGTAAATACAACTGTATGGTACATACCGCTCTGGGTGCATTTGATGTGGACACTACAGCTGTCAAAGATGTAACCATGGATTTCATGTGCTTTGGATCAGATAAAACGGGTCCAATGACATCACACAGGGCCTGCAAAGCAGAAAGATACATGATAAGAAGCTGAATAAAATGTCTCAAAAAATGTAATCAAATATATAATTATGAAATTGACACTTCTAAATCATAGTTGAAAGTAAAAAGTGTTACAGATATTGGACATCATCAAAGAAACATTTATGTTAGTTTCACTGTATAGATTTATAGGCAATGAACTAGACTCCCTTTATCCCCAATTGATTTTCATATACATTTAAAACAAATGTAATTTAATAACCTCTGTCTCAAAATTATTGTCAGCTTTTGTACTATTTATAATGAATCTAAGGATTGTACCCTACCTTCCAAAATTTATTCACAGCTTTTGTCCACTTTTACAACAAATGGAAGTGTGCAGTGTAGAATCACAGAATCCAAGAAAAGTCACATGACAACTGAGGGTTTATTAACATTATTCCCATTGATATGTGATTAATGAACAGAAGCAGACACAGAAAAAGAGTGATAAAGAGTGCAGACAAGATAAAAGAGTGCAAGAAGAAAAGTACCAACAAAAGAGGTTTAAAAATACAATATGTTAGAAAAAAGTATATGATAGAAACCAATTTAACTGATGTTTTCATTTATAATCTAATTTCTAACATCAAAATTATATTATCATCAACAAGTTCTGAATCACAAAGCAAGAAAATCCCACCATTTCATTGTTTGCAGATAAACAGGTTTCTGGGTATCTCCAATGGTTGATTACAGTCCTGGATTACCCATTAGGCAGAGTAGGCAACTGCTTATGGGCCCCGCGACTTTTATGGGCCCCATTAGGGGCCCCCAGGGGCCCCCATGAGACCGTGACCGTGGGTCTGGGGCCCCAAAAGTTTGACTGCCTATGGGCCTCCACAGTGCTTAATCCTGCGCTGGTTGATTATAATATAGCAGCTGTTTCCACTGCTTTGGTGTTTGATTGAACTGCACAGTATGCTAGTAAATGACTTGCAGCTTCAGTGATGTACTGCTTGTAGTCTATTGCATTATATACCTTGGATTTTTATTCCTTCTGATTCCCCATATTGTTTATATGACTTTTGACACTATGATGTTTTGCTGGATCAGGAGCGTGATTGTGTTCAGATGTTGGCAGGACATTGTTGTTCAGTACTCTCATCTTCCATGGCAGCCATCTTTCTTGCATCATCTCCAGGATGTACTCCCATCAAGATTTTCTCTGTCCTTGTGAGAGACCGCAGGTGGCCAATCGGTCTAAAGGACTCATATTTAGCAATCACAGCCATCTCACCTGTCTGCATGGGTTCAAGACTCTGGCTCGGCCTATGTGGGTATGTGAGAAAATTAGTCAGTAGTTTCCCATAGGTCATGGTTCTTACTGGGGTTTTCCCTTGCTCTTCCTCCACCAATTATACTGAACACCATATATTGCCACCTTGCACTGAGAAGAGGCTAGAACCTACAACAACAACTGTTCTAGAAATATCTGTAACTGTCAACAAATAAAAATGCCATGCCTTTCTGGGAATCAATCTTCATTATATTAAATATATGTTCAACAAACTTAGAATTTATATGCTTATATATGCCACAAATTAAATTAACTTATAGATTTCATGATCCAGTGAATTTGAATAAGTAAATAATGGGTTTCATAGCAGATGCAACATATTTTGTTCTGATCTCAATAACATGTTTACAATATCTAAGTAGCCTAATTAATTTTCAGGTTTTTTATGTCCTGTGCTCTTATGATGTTGCGCTTTTGCCAGTGTGAAACTGATTGCAATCTTTTGTTGGTACTCTTTAGTCATGTTCTTTTGTCAGGATGAAACTGATTGCATCTTTTGTTGGTACTCTTTGGTTATATTCTTTTGTCAGGGTGAAACTGATTGCAATCTTTTGTTGGTACTCTTTAGTTATATTCTTTTGTCAGGGTGAAACTGATTGCAATTGTTTGTTGATACTCTTAAGTCATATTCTTTTGTCAGGATGAAACTGATTGCAAGTGATTGTTGGTACTCTTCAGTTATATTCTTCTTGTCAGGGTGAAACTGATTGCATTCTTTTGTTGGTACTCTTTAGTCGTGTACTTTTGTCAGTGCACTATAAATTACATACATATAATTATATACTGTTCATGTAATATCATGTACAAGATAATGAATCAGTACTGTTTCATGCATGAAGGAATACAAATCAAAATATGGCTGCTTAACATTTCTGACTTCAAGGCAGTCAAATAGTTATCTTGCATTTATATTTTCACACTCCTGTGGTGGATATAAAATTTATTCATGATAGAATTTATGTTAATCCTGTGATAGATAATATGTGCATCTGATAACTGATATACTGGACAGGATAACAGCAAATAGATAATATGTGCATCTGATAACAGCAGATAGATAAGGTGCATCTGATAACTGATAAACTGGACAGGATGACAGCAGATAGATAAGGTGCATCTGATAACTGATATAGTGGAAAAGATAACAGCAGATAGATAAGGTGCATCTGATAACTGATATACTGGAAAGGATAACAGCAGATAGATAATTTACATCTGATAACTGATAAACTGGAAAGGATAACAGCAGATAGGTAAGGTGCATCTGATAACTTCTATACTGGAAAGGATAACAGCAGATACATAAGGTGGATCCGATAACTGATATGCTGGACAGGATGACAGCAGATAGATAAGGTGCATCTGAAAACGGATATACTGGACAGGATAATGGCAAATAGATAAGGTGGATCTGATAACTGATATACTGGACAGGATAACAGTAGATATATAAGGTGGATCTGATAACTGATATGCTGGACAGAATGACATCAGATAGATAATGTACATCTGAAAACGGATATACTGGACAGGATAATGGCAAATAGATAAGGTGGATCTGATAACTGATATACTGGACAGGATATTAACAGATTAATAATATGTGCATCTGATAATTTATATACTGGACAGAATGACAGAAAATGCATTTTGTCCTCTGCAGCATTTTTGAAAAATGGGCTTAGTCTCATTAAATATCTTGTTAACTACATGTCTCAATTTCTAAAGGGTGACAAATGATCTACAATAATACAAATGTTTTATAATATGAAATAAAAATTATACTGGAGGATTAGGAAGAAAAATGATGCCTAGTTTTGAACAGCCCAAAAGTTCATAATGTCTTTAGAGCACCCTCTGCTGAGGGTGTATCGTTTTCATTCTGAAGAATTTAATGAACTGCTATTGGAGTTTTTAAAAAATATTTATGCTTAATTCGATATTATGCTGACTAAAATTGTAACTATTCTTGTCAATATGTATAAAAGACTTGTCCCCAAAAATAAGCATGATGTAAAATGCTATTAGACTTTGCCCCAGACAATCAAGTATACAGTTTGATTTGCTATGACTGACATTTTAACACAGACAACCAAGTATACAGTTTGATTTGCTATGACTGACATTTTAACACAGAGAATATAGTTTTAATCTGACAAAACACCAAGGTTACTTGCTTTTGGGGTGGGTTGGGATACATCTGGAACAGACCTGGTTATCTTTATTGCATCCCATTTAGAAATCAACATATCCCAATTTAAGAATAATTAATTTTGATTTACACTATTGTAAAATATTCCAGTCTGTTCTTAGTAGCAACTGTGCAGGTCAGCATGCAGTATTTCAAATTGAACAAAACCCTTAGTAATGTCCCCATCTTGTATGTAATATTAATAGAGTTGTTTAAAGAGTCACACAATTAATATAACTGGTAGTTAAACTTATATAAAGTTCAAACTTTAATCAGAAGTAAAACATACTACTAACCTACATTACTATAATAGGTATTTTTATAGGACACTTCCACTTCCCCATCTTTGTCATACTACCATCAACTGCTACAAAATATATAATAAAAGTAATGAACATATTCCAATTTTATTCTCCTCATCCTGATTTTAAGTTTATACCTGTCATCTTGCAAAACATCAATTCAATATATATATTGAAAACTTTTTTGCATGATGTTTAACTTTTTTTCTTTTAATCATTTGATCTATGTCATCAAAAGATTACACTAAACCTGCAGTTCTTGTGTTTTGGTGGCTGTTAGTTTAGTATTGTGTAAACTCAGTATGGCATTTTCTGAACAATAATTTTTGGTTAATCTTACAGGCTTCTCTTAGCTACAAGGCTATGTCCCTCCTTTCTCTTCACGCAAACTGAAATCATTTTTTTCTTTCATCTTGCCATTTGTAAAACTTTATTGCTTTTTATATATTGGTAATGGTGTGACTCTGATGAGTACCTTACAATATTGCAAAGTAATTAAAACATTCCAATTCCTAACGAAGTTTTTGGTGATTGTTTTGTTTTTGTCTACCAGAGAATTCAAGGCCCAGGTATTGCTGGCAATGTATAATTACGTTAGATCACAATGCTCTCTTAAAAATATCTAAATTTAGTAATATTATATATATAATAAAAGTTTGAGAAATACGTAAATGTATCAATAAAATAACTTGATGCATTCAATTGTTTGATCTTCAATTTTATGCCTTTCATTCATGTTATTAATAGACTATAATTTAACATTTTAATAATAAATTTAAATGCAAATGTTTAAACATTCTGAAACTTTCATGAAAATGAACTAAAATTCAAATCATGTCATCAAATGTTAAAATGTATACTTTTTTTCATTTACAGTCTGATCTACTTTCATAAGCTTTTGACAAAAACTGTAGCTGTTACCTTAATTTAAAGTTTCCAGATTGAAAAGTTAAAGTACACTTTCTGGTTAAGGAATTTTTAAAATTTTATTTGATAAAGAGTGTTAGCAGCCTAAATGCATAAATTCATCATTGATAAAAAAAATGAAGGATAAATTCAAATTGTTTTCGAAAAGTAAGTCAATCAAACCAATTAATCATTAACATCAAGGAGTGTATATGACATCACATAATGATGCATTACTGAGTTAATTTGATGTGTAAAGCTGGATGACTGATGCTCAATACAAAATGCCTTTATCATTCTTATTGCTGAAGGTAGAATACTTTAATTCCATTTTTTAAATTCAGAAATGCACAGAACTTGTTCCTATTACTAACAAATTTCCAACATATATTTCCTGAATCCTCCTTTATGTTGATATTTGTGATATTTGGACTAAATGGAACTTACAGTCAAGGCATTAGCAGCACTTTCAGTGTGGAAGACTTCATCTGGATACAAATCCTTGTCAGCAGCATAGAATGAGGTATAGAAGACCTGCATAGTATAGAAAAACATCACATGTATTACATAACACAATCTAGACACTGCAAAGTACAGGAAAACATCACATGTAGTACATAACACAATCTAGGCACTGCAAAGTACAGAAAAACATCACATGTAGTACATAACACAATCTAGGCACTGCAAAGTACAGGAAAACATCACATGTAGTACATAACACAATCTAGGCACTGCAAAGTACAGGAAAACATCACATGTAGTACATAACACAATCTAGGCACTGCAAAGTACAGGAAAACATCACAAGCCTGACAGTCTCTGTATTACAATCTACAGTTAATATATTACTGTCCAAGACTAAAAGTCTCTATATTACAATCTAAAGACCTGTGTATTACTGTCTAAGCTTGACAGCTACTATATTGCAAAGTACAGCTCATCTATTACTGTCCAAGAATTACAGTCTCTATTTTACAATATACAGCTCATATATTACTGCCCAATCCTGACAGTTTCTATATTACAATGTACAGCTAATATCTTACTATCCTAGCCTGACAGTCTCTATATTACAGTCTACAGTTCACATATTACTGTACAAGCCTGACTATCTATATATTACAATATACAGTTCTGTATATTATGGTCCAAGCCTGACCTTTATATATTTTAATCTAAAATATATCACATCAACAGTAAATATGTCAAACATGTGGCAGTTACCCAAAAATGTATAAAAACATTTGTAAAGAATTTTTTATGAAAGGAAATAGTGGAATATAGCAGAAAAATATTTCAACTGAAGACTAAAATAAAATAATTCTAATCTGAAAATAAAAGAAATAATCTGAAGAGATTAATCATGATTCATTTAAAACAGGTGACTAATTGACGTACATTTCTTTTTTATCTGAGGCGTGCATATATCAACTAAGTACAGTCTATCACAAATTCACTTTAAACACCTGACTAGATAATATACAGTATACATTTCTTTTTTTTAGCTGAATCTTTCATCTAGTAAATGAATCCAACCTCTCATGAGTTCATTTCAAATGCTTAACTCATGAATGTACATTTCTTTGTTTTCCAGCTGATTCTTTCATACAATATAACACAGTCCTATCTCTCACCTCCAAAAATGGCATGATGGCCTCCACAACAAAGAACAAGTTTATATGGAGTGCTGACTTCTCATCATTCTCATCAGTCACAGCACTGCAATGAAGAGCCATACTGAGGAATTTCTAAAATACCTATGTCCATTTAAATCCTACATTATTTCTTATACATAAAAAGACAAGCCCTAAATGCAAGTTCTTCACTCTTAGAATAATGCTTGATAAGTTTGGCGCCGTGCATATGGAAACTGATATAGAAGTGTCATACAAGTTACTCTTAAAACATGGAGGGAAGGAAACAATGAAATTTTTTTTCAGTGCATGAACACCCCTCCCAAGTAAAATGCATAAAAAGGGATTTAAAAAATGTCAGTAAAGGTATCTGAAAGTACTTCAGAACACGTGTGAAGATATGTAGCATCTTAAATGTAAAAATACATTAATATGTAAGGTTCAAACAGGAAACCATTTCTTAGCAAAGAAAATCTATCTTTTCCTGGACATATAAACGTTTACTTGCTATCTGTAACATTATCCACTTCACATCAATTATGTACATAAAATTAGGCATACATTTTAGTAAAACTTTTCATTTTGTGTTTTAGTGAAAAATGATGCACTAGATCAGTGAGAAAAATATTCTAAAAACAATCTTGCCCATTTATACTTATTATATCAATTTACAAAGAATTGTACAATGAACATTGAAAGCCTAGTCCATGAAATGCAAATCTTGATTTTTAAAAATTAAATTTCTGTATAATGAGCAGCTCACCTGCCAAGGGACTATCCAATAATTATGTAAAAAAAACAAAACTGTAGAGTTATGCTGGATACCAGCAGTGTGATTGGAATAGTCACTACTACCTGGTGTCATGCATCTCAAAATGGGGACCTAATTAGGAGGCAATAAAAGACACTAAATTAGGTCAATGCTGTTTCCCATAACAGTTTTATAGGAGGACATCTTACAGATAAACTGTACTATACCCTTTATGAGGTGGCATTTTCAGCAGCTCAGTAACCCTTGCAGGGGACCTCTTCACAGCCTCTGTCACCAGATTTATATCTTCCACCACAGATCCTATGAACTCCCACAGCTGTCTGAAAATTAAAATTTGGATTTCTTAAATACAGTAGTGAGATGCAAAAAGTGATGCAATCATCACACCTCTTTAAGCACATCTCTTCAAAGTAGAATAGTATGATCACAAATATAGTGAAATTTTCACAAACCAGACAATGACAGACTATAACATTTGGCCATTGCTTTTAGAAGCAGCCAGCTTATGGACATTAAATAATATTATAAAGGCCATATTTATGCCAATAAAGACTACTGGGCATAAGATACTGGATTACAGGGAGACAGGTCAGTTAGTGATATTTCATGGCATCTGCAAATATATTTACATTTGTTGATATAGGTAAGCCCCTGACTCATGACTAAAATAAATGTCTATTCACAGTGAAAATTCAAGATTGGTATATCTTTTAAAATACAGTTTTCACAGTGATCATTATTGATTGATGGATAGATGAACACTTTAACATTGATCCTAATCAAGGGTGTGGATGGCTGGATTAATGGATGGACACCTTAACACTGAGGCTAATCAACAGGATGGATGGATGGATGCATGCATGCATGAATGGATGGACACTTTAATAATGAGGCTAATCAAAGGTGTGTGTAGAAGGATGGATGGATACTTTAACACAGAGGTTGATCAAGAATGTGATAAAAAAGCAGAAAGTGTGAAATAGATGAAGACATTAGCAGACAGACAGGAAAGTTAAATAAAGATTAGGAGGAGGTAATTATTACCTGTCATGTTGCAGGTCAGCTGCCCCACTCTCTATCAGATTTTCTACTGGCTTCATGTAGACCCACATTAGGAACTTGATGAAAGGTTTCTTGGTGTTTCTGTCAACACCAGGATGATTGATTATCCAGGTTATTTCTCCCACAGGTAAAATTGTCTGACATAGTGATTCAATGAATTTATTCTCACCCTGTAAAAAAAGATAGTAGATACAGTGTTGGGTAGAAAATAGATGCCTCAAATGATACCAAAATAAATTAATTGTGCCATGTTTCCCAAAACTGGATTTTGTAAGACTAGATCAGTTCATTTGCAGATTTAAATAACTTCAGAATATTGAAAAAATGGTATTCATAACGGGAACAAACAAAAGCTTTGGTGTAATTTTGTCCTCAATAATACCTGCTTTTGAAAATTTCATCTGTCATTTTTTAAAATAATCAAGCTCTTCGGAAGCTGAAACTCAGAAGATGCCACTTGATGCTCTCTAGCGCAAGTCAGTTACTCTTGCATACAATGTTCAAAAGCCTTACAAAGTAGGTCACAGTGACAATATAGGCACATGACACCATCTTTTTTATCACCATGGGGATGCAACTTCAATGCAGATTACGGTAGCAATGTCTGAAAAGGTTTTTAAATATAAGCCATGACATGAGCTGTAAGCAACATTCAATAAACCCTAAAAAGCAGGTTATAGCAAGTGAATTTTGATCTGCTATATACTTTTATCCCTATTACTCACTTACAGTGCAAACATTGTAGCAATAACTATAAAGATGGCAACATTAGAGCCCCAATAAAAAAGCTTACCCTTCATGTAAAGTTGGTCAGAGCAACCCAGTTTTGGTTAGTACCACTGTTGATTTCAACATATTTCCTGGAGCAAATTTGCTATCAACGTGTTTATTAGTATAGGAATTAAGAGAAGGTGCACAGACAGACACTTGATTTAGCCAAATTAATTCCACAGACCATCTGCTTCTTAAAGTAAGGATGTGTAATTAAGAACATTTAGGCTCAGTGTAATGTGAATACTTTCCACTGTTTACAATTCATGTCCAATTAAAGAATGGAAGACAAGAAGCATTGATTTCTTTATAAGATTGTATGTTGATATCACTCTAATCTGTAAAGCATGGAATTAATAGCCTGATGGATATTTCAATCATCTAGATTGAATTCTTTATAAGATTGTAAGATGATCTCTTACCTCAGCACATGTAGCCAGCAGGTCCACAAGGTTGACCAGGTAGGTTAGGTGGCCTGGAGTTTCCATCTGATTGGTCAGAATCTTCTCCCTGCATCAGTACCAGAAGATGTTAAAATATCAAAATTCAGCACAAAAGAAATATAAGATAACTAAATTAGAAACTGCTAGTTGGGCATTTTTACCATGAAGCTAATATTTAATAAATACAATGAAACTGTAAGGTACAGTATGGTATTGAATTTTAAATGGTCTCTTTGAACTTGAACCTAAACTAATAGAACTGGTGTGAGAGAGAGAGAGAGAGAGAGAGAGAGAGAGAGAGAGAGAGAGAGTGAGTGAGTGAGAGAGAGAGAGAGTGAGAGAGAGAGAGTATTCAGGTTTGCTTATAATCAAATCAAATATCCAATAAAACCTTAGAATCTTCAATCCTCCAGTTATGTGTTCCTCACAGGATAGCACATAAGTTATAAAATAAAGCTATAAGAAAATGCACAATCAAAATCAATTGATCCAAACAAACGTATCCAATATTCATATCCTTAAAGCTGAAACGATAAATTTTATTACAATAATCACCAAAATGTCCAGTATAACATGTTGGAAAGTGGAGGGCATGAAAACCTAAAGTTTCTATCAATTCTTCGAATTGTTATAGAAGTTGCACTTGACATAAATAATAAATATGCAATTTAGAATACATAACATATTTTACTACTTTTTCTCACAAAAAGTTTTTCTAGTTGTTTTTTGAAAGCTCCATGGCAAAAGAGCTGTCTGTAATATAAATACATTTATTTCCCATAATAGTTACTGTAGATTTAAATTTTGGTTTATGGAATACTTTCATCAACAATTATCTTGTCAATTACCTCCCTTTAATAGTGAGTTATGGGTATCACATGAAGTGATTTTTTGTTTTTTTTATGCTTTAACGCTATTTTTAAGCAAAGTACCGTATTTTGGTGTGTATAACGCGCACTGATGTATAACGCGCACCCCGATTTTCGACCCAAAATAAGTGGAAAAAACGTAGTTCTGCCATATAACGCGCATGTGATATAATGCATTTTAAAATTTTGACTACCGCTATTTCGCTCCGTTTTCATAGTGCAACAACAGTTGGTCATTTTAGATAGTGAATGAAAAAGTGGCAATATTGATATTGTATCTTTCCGATTTTATTGTTGACCCTTAAAAGGGCCCTTTAAATGTTCGTCTAGTTGACGCAGTCTATTGCATCAAATCCCTCAAATTCCACTTTGTCATCATCACTTTCGAAAAGTCGCTGTATGTCCTGAATCAATTAATAAATACTGCTCACCGAGACAAAGCATTGTAACTATGTTGAGCGCATCAAAGCTTACCTGGCGCCGATTACCGTGAAAAGACCACACCGAGTCGATGAAGCATTGAAGCCATTGATCACTGTATAATCGCAAAGATATCTCAAATACTATGATTTAAGATGAGAAATAAAACTAAGTAACAAGCTTATTTTCCAAAGAGGAAAAAAATGTTTCCTGACTTCATACATTGATTATTTTGTTCCACAACGTATCAGTGTTCCCGTAAGAAAGAACCCGTAGTCGCAAAAATATATATGTCCCCAACAGATGCTCTGATGAGAACATTAACACTAGTTGAATTCTACACATATTATATTTCAAATTCGACCAATAATAAATGAAGAAATAATTCGATTAGATCAACAGTTATGGAATACGGTACTGAACATTTACGAAACAAGTACGGTAATCCACACAGTGGTATTTGTTCCGCTCCAGTGCGGCACTTTGCACAGCTTTTGAACAAATTGCCAGTCGTTATGTACATGTATTTCCGGCCGTGGCACAGAACAAAACTTGACACAGTGACGTGAAATGAAACCAGTTTATTAACATAAGCAATCAAAGAACAAGACTATTTGTAAGCATTATTTATTTCTTTAATACGGCTAGTACCGGTAAACATTTTGGCTACAATGCAATGTACAATGGATTTAATATTTCACAAGAGTGAGTGCCTTCATCCTCTTCAGATCGACCTGGAATTTTTTTTTTTTTTTAGTTCTTGTATACAACGCGCACCCCCGACTTAAGATAAGAAAATTAGGTAAAAAAAGTGCGCGTTATACACAGCAAAATACGGTATAGGCTATACATGGCGGCCAGTAATAATGATGGACGAAGAACCCGGAAAACCCCAGGAAAGAACCAACAACCCACAAGAAGCTACTGGCAAGCTTTCTCACCTAACTATATTAGCCAAATCTTAGACTCAAACCCACGTAGACAGAGGTGAGATGGCAATGATCCGTAATGGACAGCGCTTTAGACCACTTGGCCACTCGGGGCTCCTCACATGAAATGATAACATTATCACTGCTTGCAAAAGTTTATTTTGTGTTGATTTAGTCAGATGTGGGACCGAGATGCATGAACATGTGGATGCAGTGGGGACAGCAGGCTATTCTGAATAATTGTTTTTGTAATGCACACTCAAAATACATGAAAACTGTGCAAATAGCAGGTAAAAGAGAGAGAGAGAGAGAGAGAGAGAGAGAGAGAGAGAGAGAGAGAGAGAGAGAGAGAGAGTGTGTGTATTACTCAATTACAATTCTTACTCACACTATATCTGATTTGAAAGTATTTAATTTATTTTATTTAATTCTAAAAAGTAAACAAGAGTCACTCAAATGGACTGATGGCTTGTCTGAAAAGATTTTCCAGGAATGAGAGTAACACCATTTCTTCTTTTTAACTTTTGAATGTTGAAATCAATCCTGCAATAAGATCTAAAACTCAGCCACTGTTGTAAGCATATTAACTGTAAGATCTAAAACTCAGCCACTGTTGTAAGCATATTAACTGTAAGATCTAAAACTCAGCCACTGTTGTAAGCATATTAACTGTAAGATCTAAAGCTCAGCCACTGTTGTAAGCATATTAACTGTAAGATCTAAAACTCAGCCACTGTTGTAAGCATATTAACTGTAAGATCTAAAGCTCAGCCACTGTTGTAAGCATATTAACTGTAAGATCTAAAACTCAGCCACTGTTGTAAGCATATTAACTGTAAGATCTAAAACATAGCCACTGTTGTAAGCATATTAACTGTAAGATCTAAAACATAGCCACTGTTGTAAGCATATTAACTGTAAGATCTAAAGCTCAGCCACTGTTGTAAGCATATTAACTGTAAGATCTAAAGCTCAGCCACTGTTGTAAGCATATTAACTGTAAGATCTAAAGCTCAGCCACTGTTGTAAGCATATTAACTGTAAGATCTAAAACATAGCCACTGTTGTAAGCATATTAACTGTAAGATCTAAAGCTCAGCCACTGTTGTAAGCATATTAACTGTAAGATCTAAAGCTCAGCCACTGTTGTAAGCATATTAACTGTAAGATCTAAAGCTCAGCCACTGTTGTAAGCATATTAACTGTAAGATCTAAAACATAGCCACTGTTGTAAGCATATTAACTGTAAGATCTAAAGCTCAGCCACTGTTGTAAGCATATTAACTGTAAGATCTAAAACATAGCCACTGTTGTAAGCATATTAACTGTAAGATCTAAAACTCAGCCACTGTTGTAAGCATATTAACTGTAAGATCTAAAGCTCAGCCACTGTTGTAAGCATATTAACTGTAAGATCTAAAACATAGCCACTGTTGTAAGCATATTAACTGTAAGATCTAAAACATAGCCACTGTTGTAAGCATATTAACTGTAAGATCTAAAGCTCAGCCACTGTTGTAAGCATATTAACTGTAAGATCTAAAACTCAGCCACTGTGATAGCCATATTGGCTGTAAGATCAGCACAGCATTTTCATTCATAACAAACTGGAACCACTGAAAGATATCTGGTGAAAAGCCCATGTTAATACGACCTATTATTCATTGTGACAGCAATAGTTGGTGTCACATTGACACCATATTCATTCAGGACCTGCTAGATATAACAATTACTATTCTGTTGAAAACCCCAAGATGATATGACTTTAGCAATACCATTATGACTGCTATGATGTCAGATCAGCAATGTATTCATATAGTAGCAACCAGACATTATAAGAAGTCCTCTAGTAAAAGCCCAATATTGATATGACTCATCCAGGAGGACAGTAGTTATATAATTTTGAGGATGACCCTGTGTCAGCCATAATGGATATTAGATTGGCACAATTTATATTTAAAACCAACTCAACCACTACAAGAAATCTTTCTGTGAAAGCCCAAATTAATTATAACTTTCTACTCAGGAGTAGCAGTACTATGATTTTCAAGATGACTGCTGCAGTGGTTACCGGTATATATGATGTCAGCATCATTTAGATTTAAATTGTTTTAAAAACAGACACTAACTGCCTCCATTTGTAACCAAATAAGGGTAATAGCTCTTTCAAATTATCATGAAAGCATGAACTATTGGTTAGTATGCATGTCTTCATATGACCATTTGTACCAAGAACCACTTGAATCTATATATAATGTAAAGAATTGTAGAGTCTGCAAAGTTCTGTTATATACATGTTTTACAAACAACTGTAACTTAACTTGAATTACTTACAGAGGCACTTACAAAATATTGAAGTGATTAGTCAACATAAATATCTACTGAGAATGACCATAATATATATCAAGTCTCATAACAATCATCAAACAGTTGAAACAATAATTGTATTCACAATATTTTGTCACATGCAGCATATTAATCCACTGAACACTGTGAAACTAGTTGTGTTCACATGATTATGTCACACACTAAATAGCAATACATCAAAAACTAATACTAATTGTTTTCACAACACTATAAAGTGATCTATCTAAAACTAATACTAATTCTGTTAATAATATTTTGTCAAACACTATAATGTGATCTATCTAAAACCAATACTGCTTGTGTTCATAATATTTTGTCACACACTAAAATGTGATCTATCTAAAACTAATACTAATTGTGTTCATAATATTTTGTCACACACTAAAATGTGATCTATCTAAAACTAATACTAACTGTGTTCATAATATTTTGTCACACACTGTTACGGCTATTGGATTTAAATTATTTATTTTTTAATTGTTAAATCCAAATTTATCATTTAGGGTTTAATATCCATTAATTGGGAGATTTTTTCTAGAAAATTCATTTGACCTGGACTTTACTGATAAACAGGCTGACCTTGGCTTGGTTACCTCAATATCTGACCTTGTTTTGGACATTGTCAACAGGTCTTCAATTTCATTGGTTAGTTTCGGGGACAACTTTTTTTAGTGGCTGATTTTTCTTTCTAGATCATTCTTTTAGTATGTGACTTGGAGAAGGTAGCTTCTTTCTGTGACCTTCCAGACTCACATGATTCCTCTTGTTTATGAGGGAATTACAATATATATAGCTGTATTTTGGGAGCTAAAATCAGTAGAATTTTGGGCTTAAAGATATTAGTTGTGTGTATATCATGTTTGAGTGTTAAATTTTATTATTTTATTCTGGACTTTGTGTCAATTCATTGGAAAAGAAGAATTATTCTAATTATCTGGAAAAGGACATATGTTTCATAATTTCATTTGGATGATTTAAAACAAGAACTGTACCACGTGACATTGTCAGCCATTTTGGATTATTACATCGTCAAGATTCGAACCTGGAACTATTAGAACATTTATTTATAAGGACTTGCAATTTCATTAGTGGATTATTTTGTGAATTCTATATTTGTTGGATTTGATTCTCTAAAACCGTAAGTTTATTTATTTTATGAAAATAATTGTACTTAATAAAATCATTGTTAAAGTTTTACAAGCTTGTTAGTTTTCACTCTTTCTGTGTTGCTGCTTATTCCAGCCAAAGCACGTAACACACACTAAAATGTGATCTATCTAAAACTAATACTAATTGTGTTCATAATATTTTGTCACACACTATAATGTGATCTATCTTAAACTTATACTAATTGTGTTCATAATATTTTGTCACACACTATAAAGTGATCTATCAAAAACTAATACTAATTGTGTTCATAATATTTTGTCACACACTAAATAGTAATTAACTGAAAACTGCAACCAGTTGTGTTCACAAGATTCTGTTGCACTCTACACAGCAAGTCAATGAAACCTGTAAAACTAGATGTATACACAAATTCTGTCATCCAATACACAGCAATTCGTTGAAAACTAAAAAATTAGCTGATGTGTTCACAATATTCTGTCATACACTACATAGTAATTCACTGAAAATTGAAAATAGTAGTGTTCTCAATATTCTGTCATACACTACAAAGTAATATATTGTATAACTGTGAAACTAATGTTCATAGGATTCTGTTATGTTATACAGCCAGCATCAAGTTCTAGAGGGCAATAACTCTGATAAAAAATGCAGTAACAAAGTTCTTTGTCAGTACTTTGTCAATACACACTTCTTCTAATAATGATCATAACATGTACCAAGTGTCATGGTGATACATTCAAAACTGTAAGATGGCAGCTCTCAAAAGATTTTGTAATGCATTGTATTATGCTGTCAAAAATATTCTTAACAAAAGTTAGCCTGTGATCACTCACCTGGCTGACATCTGCTGAAAAGCCAAGTGCAAAATACCCTTGAAATCTGAGTCAGTAGAATTCTGCAATAATTTCTTCGAATGTTGTTAACTGCATATGCTGCAAATGCAACTGCCTCATGTTTTCTCTGGTTTGGATAGGTCATTAATATTATCACCATAATTCATATTGAAAGGCTTCAAAACCAGAATAATCTTCATCAAAGTTGGTAAAATTCCATGAAACAGTTTTTAGAGATAATGCTGTGTAAATATGTTTTTATATTTAGTAATGGTGGTCATATTTGAAGATAAACTGGCATAATTTGCATAATTTGCATAATTTGAAAGGCCATGTACAGTTTTACCTATGATAATCTCTGTAAAATCTGGTCAAATTCTGTTTATTAGAAGTTATTAAATGTATTTCTATTTTCAGTTGCAACAGATATATTTGATGGGAGATTGGCAATTAAAGATTATTTTTAGTAACATGGGTCATATTGGACAACCATGGATAACCAATTAGCATCCACTGAATTAAATCTGAACAGTCTTGAAGCCAGAGTGGTATTTCCATTATTGTGTGTAAAATGGGTGAGACGTTTTTAAGAAGAGGAAGTAAATAACAATGAATGGATGATCAAAGATACATAAAAGATGAATGACCAGACAAGTAGCTCTCTTGTTCTAATTGCCAGGTGAGTTAAAAATTGCAGGGACACAGCAGATTGTCCATATGCACATTTTCAGCTAACTGATGACCATAATATCTACAAAGTCACCCTAAATCCATCAAAAACTGCAAGACTAGTAATATTCACAAAATTGTGCAACTGATCAAAGGAAGGACAGATGGATGGCCCATGGGCACCAAGAATCCTATAATCTCTACTGTAAAAGACTAAATTGTGTCCATGATCCTAGAGCACACAATCCTATATGCTCTACTGTATGAGATGAACTTGTGTCCATGATCCTAGTGCACACAAAATCCTATATGCTCTACTGTATGAGATGAACTTGTGTCCATGATCCTAGTGCACACAAAATCCTATATGCTCTACTGTACAAGACTAAATTGTGCCCATGATCCTAGAGCACCAAGAATCCTATATGCTCTACTGTACAAGACTAAATTGTGTCCATAATTCTAGAGCACCAAGAATTCTATATGCTCTACTGTTCAAAACTAAATTGTGTCCATAATTCTAGAGCACCAAGAATCCTATATGCTCTACTGTACAAGACTAAATTGTGTCCATAATCCTGGAGCACACAATCCTATATGCTCTACTGTACAAGACTAAATTGTGTCCATAATCCTAGAGCACACAATCCTATATGCTCTACTGTACAAGACTAAATTGTGTCCATGATCCTAGAGCACACAGAATCCTATATGTTCTACTGTATAAAATGAACTTATGTTCATGATCCTAGTGCACACAAAATCCTATATGCTCTACTGTATGAGATGAACTTGTGTCCATGATCCTAGTGCACATAAAATCCTATATGCTCTACTGTATGAGATGAACTTGTGTCCATAATCTTAGTGCACACAAAATCCTATATGCTCTACTGTATGAGACTAAATTGTGTCCATAATCCTAGAGCATACAGAATCCTATATACCCTATATTCTAAGACCAATGTATGTCCATGATCTTAAGGCACACAAAATCATTCCATACATTATAAGAATAATGTGTGTCCATGATCTTAGGACAAAAAAAATATTGTCATATTTTTTAAAACTAATGTGTCTCCATGATCTTAAGGAACACAAAATCATTGCCATATTTTAAAAGACTAATATGTCTCCATGATCTTAGGGCACACAAAATTGTTGCCATACATTATAAGACAGTCAGCTACAAGCTCAGTATCCCAGGACTAAGACTTTTATATTAGTCAGGTCAGCTAAAAGCTTAGTGTCCCAGGATTAAGACATTTATATTAGTCAGTCAGCTAAAAGCTTAGTGTCCCAGGATTAAGACATTTATATTAGTCAGGTCAGCTACAAGCTCAGTATCCCAGGTTTAAGACTTTTATATTACCGTATTTTGCTGTGTATAACGCGCACTTTTTTTACCTAATTTTCTTATCTTAAGTCGGGGGTGCGCGTTGTATACAAGAACTAAAAAAAAAGATTTTTTTCCAGGTCGATCTGAAGAGGATGAAGGCACTCACTACTTGTGAAATATTAAATCCATTGTACATTGCATTGTAACTAAAATGCTTACCGGTACTAGCCGTATTAAAGAAATAAATAATGCTTACAAATAGTCTTGTTCTTTGATTGCTTATGTTAATAAACTGGTTTCATTTCACGTCACTGTGTAAAGTTTTTGTTCTGTGCCACGGCCGGAAATACATCTACATAATGACTTGCCTTTGTTCAAAAGCTGTGCAAAGTGCCGCATTGGAGCGGAACAAATACCACTGTGTGGATTACCGTACTTGTTTCGTAAATGTTCAGTACCGTATTCCATAACTGTTGATCTAATCGAATTTTTCTTCATTCATTATTGGTCGAATTGAAATATAATATGTGTAGAATTCAACTAGTGTTAATGTTCTCATCAGAGCATCTGTTGTGGACATATATATTTTTGCGACTACGGGTTCTTTCTAACGGGAATACTGATACGTTGTGGAACAAAATAATCAATGTATGAAGTCGGGAAACATTTTTTTTCCTCTTTGGAAAATAAGCTTGTTACTTAGTTTTATTTCTCATCTTAAATCATAGTATTTGAGATATCTTTGCGATTATACAGTGATCAATGGCTTCAATGCTTCATCGACTCGGTGTGGTCTTTTCACGGTAACAGGCGCCAGGTAAGCTTTGATGCGCTCAACATAGTTACAATGCTTTGCATTTGGTGAGCAGTATTTAATTGATTCAGGACATACAGCGACTTTTCGAAAGTAATGACGACAAAGTGGAATTTGAGGGATTTGATGCAATAGACTGCGTCAACTAGACGAACATTTAAAGGGCCCTTTTAAGGGCCAACAATAAAATCGGAAAGATACAATATCAATATTGCAACTTTTTCATTCGCTATTTAAAATGACCAACTGTTGCTGCACTATGAAAATGGAGCGAAATAGCGGTAGTCAAAATTTTAAAATGCATTATATCACATGCGCGTTATATGGCAGAACTACGTTTTTTCCACTTATTTTGGGTCGAAAATCGGGGTGCGTGTTATACATCGGTGCACGTTATACACACCAAAATACGGTAGTCGGGTCAGCTACAAGCTTAGTGTCCCAGGATTAAGACTTTTATATTAGTCAGGTCAGGTACATACATAGTGTCCCAGGACTAAGACTTTTATATTAGTCTGGTCAGGTAAATGCTTAGTGTCCCAGGATTTAGACTTTTTTATCAGTCAGGTCATCTTATTTTATAAGATCTAAATCCATTAGGACTTAGACTTTTATATTAGTCAGGTCAGGTAACTGCTTAGTGTCCCAGGATTTAAACTTTTATATTAGTCAGAGAAGGTACATACTTAGTTTCACGGGGTTGATCTAGGACATATCCTGACTTCTTGAAGCTCTGCATGACATACTTCATGACCAGTGCCTGGTTCCGCTTGATAGTTAGGTCCAGACCCTCAACTTTCACCAGGACATTCAGCAGTTCCAGGAATTCTGGGGCTTCATGCTGATGATCTGATGCCAGCAGAACAATCTTCTTTACTTGATTGGCTCGTACCTTTAGACAGTTACTCTGATTGGCAATAAATACCTGAAAATTGTCAAATTAATTTCTGCTAATTGATACAAATATTCTAATTACACAGAGATGTCAACCTATGGACATGCTTGAAAGGAATATTAGCAAAACTTTACAGAATTTAGGCAGCATATCTAAAATCAATAATATATTAGTTAAAAGTATGAAATAGTTCAACTGCTCCATCATTTAATGAACCTATACAACCCTATACACAATCATCAACATTTAATGTTGAATGAGAATAAATTGAATCAATTCCTCCAAATCCAGAACCTTTAATACCTTCAACATTTGTTATCAAAATGATGACCATAAACAATTGTGGGTTTTTTCTGCATCTTTCTTTCCTTTTCAACTCTGCCATTATTTTTCACTAATTTATAGTCTGTTTATTCTTCAGTAATTTGGTGCTTCACTGAGAAACTATACTGTACCAATCTCTTACATTGATGATATGTACAGTGACCACTGGATCCCAACCTTTTTGGCTATAAAAATAAACTGGCCACCAACAAGACCTCCCAACCCTCATTTTCTTTTGATGACCCTACATAACCCTCCTGAATCCTGACCACTGGTATAGTTTTCTTCTATCTTAATGCTTCCAAATAAAACATCCTCTTCAAAAATTTAATTTAATTTTTTTAAATACTTTTATGCATTTCATCAATATAATTTGGAATGCAGAATTTTCACTAAAAACTAATATTAATTAAAGAAAAAATTGGAAATAGAGGTTGTCTCAGAGATCTATTATTGCATTTTACATTTGCTCACTGAATTCATTTATTATATTTTTACTGGACTACCAATTAGGACTAAATAAATTTTACATAATGAGAAAATGTCAACATGAATATGCCATATTTATTGTAAAACATAAGCTATGTCTGTATTGGTACACTAAATTCAATTTCATTTATATTCCAAGTTTCATCATCCAATTCAGTCTTTGCAGTGCCATTCTTGGTTTGGAAGAATGCCATTTGTTGAACATTAAGCAGGCATCAAGGATTTCCAATGTAATTATTACAGTATTCTTCATTTACCTATAATTCTTAATTTTATCTCTATGGTATATCTTGATATTTTTTCAAATGTTAGAAATCCTTAAATTCCTTTTTAAAAGTAAAAGGATCAAAACAAGTAAAATTTTAAAATTGTTAAGTTGTTTTCATCCTTTCTTGTATTTTCTACCTTTTAAAAAAATTCCAGTGTTTATTAGTTATAGTAAGATAATGGCAAACCTCAAATTGTGGCAAACTGTTGAGAGGTTTTGCAAAAGTATGGCCTTCTTGATAATCATCTCTTTTACCTGGAAACTTGCATCATTATACAGTTTGTCTGCTGACTGGTAATAAATATTTTAAAAGATTTTTTTAAAACGTGTCCTTCGAGTACATACTAATTATTACACTTCATCTGTGTCCAATGACTCAGACATCTATGAGTTAGATCTACATGAAAGACCACTTTCAATAAGTAATCACACTTGGCTTAAACAACCACCTTCTTTCACTTATCTTAAACCAAGAATTGTACAAATGTGTTGAAAGGTCACTTAGTCCATCCAATGGGTGGTCCTCAAACAAATGGCTGTCTTTTGATAGAATGAAACCAAAACTTCCCTGACAATTAATTATTTGTATCTACATAGGCATAATAGAGACTGTCAAATTTTATTTAGTTACACATCTATTTGGAATGCAGAAAGCTGGTCTTTAAGTACATTTTGTTCCTTAACTGAGTTCACAAAATGTACATTTGGCTGAAATGAATCAAAAGAAAGTGCTTGTTTAGGACAGATATGTTTTTAATAGAGTTCATCTCTATGAACAAACATTCATTGGTTACACTTCTGTTGATTACCTCTTTAAGTGCAAGAGCCAGATCAGATGGAACAACCTGGACATCCAGCAGTGTGTCCAACCTGTTGAATATTCTTCCCTTGACTTTCACATTCTCTCTGATCAGTAGCTGTAACAGGTACAGGGTCTTCTGGAACACTGTTTTCATCCCACGATACTGCTCTGCCTATAACAGGAAGTATTAAAACATGTAAACTGTGAACATTGTAGTCTTAAGCTTGTTTTTAAGAGTGGCCATCCCTGATGACTAGTCACCTCATTATGAAACATAACAGACAAAATCATTTGTAATCACCTCATTTTGAATAAAAACAGTCAAGATCAATAGTAGTCACCTCAATCTGAACCATAACAGTCAAGATCAATAGTAGTCACCTCAATCTGAACCATAACAGTCAAGATCAATAGTAGTGACCTCAATCTGAACCATAACAGTCAAGATCAATAGTAGTCACCTCAATCTGAACCATAACAGTCAAGATCAATAGTAGTCACCTCAATCTGAACCATAACAGTCAAGATCAATAGTAGTCACCTCAATCTGAACCATAACAGTCAAGATCAATAGTAGTCACGTCAATCTGAACTAGGTACTCCAGTTGAGATTAACAGTAGTCACCTCATTATGAACCATAGTAGCCACAATCAATAGTAGTCACCTCAACCTGAATCATAACAGTCAAGATCAATAGTAATCACCTCAATCTGAACTACAGTAATCTAGATTAATAGTAGTCACTTTTCTGAACCAAATTAGTCCCAAAAAAATAGACACCTTGTTCTATGCAATAGCAAAGATCAATAGTAATCATCTAAATCTGAACCACAAAAGTCAAGATCAATAGTAGTCACATCAACCTGAACAATAGCAGTCAAAATCAATAGTACTCACCTTAATCAGTACAATAGCAGTCAAAATCAATAGTAGTCACATCAACCTGAACAATAGCAGTCAAAATCAATAGTACTCACCTTAATCAGTACAATAGCAGTAAAAAAAAAATAGTACTCACATTAACCTGAACAATAGCAGTCAAAATCAATAGTACTCACCTGAATCAGTACAAAAGTAGTAAAGATCAATAGTAGTCACCTCATTCTGAGCTTCAGTTGTCAAGATCAGTATATGCAAAGTCTTTATTACAAATAGCAATACTACAAAAATATCCACCACATTTTAAATAAAATGTCAATGCTTGACCCCTCCATCATAAAACATGACTAAATATTTCAAATAAAATTCTTTACTCCACATTTAGAAATTTTACTGAAAATAAATGAATGCAGCTTTCTTATTGGTTAGAATATTTTTCAACAAGATTTAGAGTTAAGTTTTATGATACAAATGCATGACCAGGGGTCTCAAACTCAAACCACCCTCAGGGCTGCATGAGGGCATCTTTGATGGCCTAAGGGCCACACCACCTTTGTTATCTATCAAGACATATTTTGACACCAATCATTTTGTGGGCCACAGGATACGGCTTAGTGGGCCATGTGTTTGAGATCCTTATTGTAGATCGTATTTGTCTTTATGAATGCCAAACACTGAATGGGTCAAATGTCTATTTGTTTTATGGATTCCTTATTTCTTGGCAAGTAAGATGAATTTACAGTAACAATTAAGTTACTAAAATCCAACTGAAATACTGTAAGGCAAACAATGAAATCAAATTTTCAAATGTAAACACTAGTGTGTTGATCATTGTTACTAAGTAAGAATACATACTGAAAAAGAATAGTTGAATACAATTCTTCCAAATTTGTCATGAAACATTTTGGAAAACTTGGATAATAAATATAATGAGAGATTGGAAAACTTGGATAATAAATTGGACAGGTATATGATTGATTGGAAAACTTGGTTAATAAATTGGACAGGTATATGATTGATTGGAAAACTTGGTTAATAACTTGGACAGGTAAATAATAGATTGGAAAACTTGGATAATAAATTGGACAGGTAAATGATAGATTGATCTGCATCAGTAATATCACTGATGAATAACTATTTTCAACAAGTTTAATCAACTGCAGTATGTGAGATCTTGACCTATATTATAGATTAATATTAATAATCACAAATGCAGTATCTCAGATCATGGCCCATATTATATATTAAATTAATAATCACACAGTATATCAGATCATAGCCCATATTATATGTTAAATTAATAATCACACAGTATCTCAGATCATGGCCCATATTATATATTAAATTAATAATCACACAGTATATCAGATCATGGCCCATATTATATATTAAATTAATAATCACACAGTATATCAGATCATGGCTCATATTATATGTTAAATTAATAATCACATAGCATCTCAGATCATGGCCCATATTATATGTTAAATTAATAATCACACAGTATCTCAGATCATGACCTATCTTATATATTAAATTATTAATGACCAACACAGCATCTGAGATCAAGACCCATATTAATATTAATTATCACAAAAACAGTATCTCAGAGCATGACTTATATTATAAATTAATATTAATAATTACCGATACGGTATATCAGATCATAGCCCACGTTATACATTAAATTAATAATCACCCACACAGTATCTCAGATTATGGACCATATAGAACATTAAATCAACAGATATCAACACAATATCTCAGATCATGGGCCATATTATATATTAACATAATAATTACATAGTATCTCAGATCATGACCTTTATTATGCTATATTAAATCAAGAACCACACAGTATCTCAGGTTATGAGCTATATTAACTATTTATATATATTGATATTAATAATCACCAATACAGTATATCATATCATGACCTATATTTTATATTGATATTATTAATCATCAATACAGTATCTCAGATCATGGCCTATATTATATATTAAATTATTAATCACTCACACAGTATCTCAGATCATGGCCTATATTATATATTAAATTATTAATCATTCACAAATTATCTTAGATCTTGGCTCAAATTAATATTAAAAATCACTCACACATTATCTTAGATCATGTCCCATATTATATATTAATAATCTACCACACAGTATCTCAGATCATGGGCCATATTATATATTAAAATAATAACCACATAGCATCTCAGATCATGACCTATAATATACTATATTAAATCAAGAATCACACAGTATCTCAGGTCATGACCTATATTATCTATTTATATATATATATTGATATTTGTAATCACCAATACAGTATCTCAGATCATGACCTATATTATATATTGATATATATTGATATTAATAATCACCAATACAGTATCATAGATAATGCCCATATTATATATTAAATTATTAATCACTCACACAGTATATCAGACCATGGCCCATATTAGATATCAAATTAGTATGTACTTCATCTATGTAAAAAAAATATAAAAAATTTAGATGACTAAATTCCTAAATTACATAACTAACCAAGTGACATACATGCATACACAAAAATATATGCAAAATTCACTAAAGAAAACTACTTCACCAAATCTGTTGAGAAATTCAATGAGAATGTAAAGGAAAAAGCTCAAAAATAAAAATTCATGCAAACTGATCTTGAATTTATTCATAGGGAGTCCTGTAGCTTAGTGGCTAGCAATTTCATTAGGTGCTCATAAAAGATACTCATTGCTTTTTTTTCAGGATACTTTGATAGCTCTAGTCAATTCATCTAAAGATCTATACCTATATTATCCAGGAGGAATGGGTGGACAAGATCCTGTAATGGCCTGGTGTCCAGGCAGACTAAATTAAACAGTGAAGAGAGAGGGATGCCTGCAACAACTTGGTGTTTAATCCTTCCAGGTGACATACAGTTGAATGAGGTGGACGCTGCAATGGCCTAACATCCACTCCAGCAAGACTATAAGGCAGGGGAAAACCCTGAAGTGGACTTGTGTCCTTTCTAGTGGGACTAAAAAAGTAAAGGGTGGGTGGATGGGAAATGTTTGTAATACTGGCGTGGTGTTCTATCAGTGAGATTGAATTAAGCAGTAATGGGTAGGGAAGTAACCCAGCAGCATTGACCTGGTGCCCTGTCCATGGGGACTGGGGGACAGGCTGTTTAATGGCTTGGTGTCCTATCTAGGTGGACTTGTGATTGGATGGGAAGGGGCCCTACAACCTTCCTAGTGAGCAAATAAATTGAACAATATGTAGAGGGAAGAAACCCTGCAGCAGTAGGCTGGTGTTCATTACATGGAGACTGGAAAAGAAGGCCAAACATCCTATCTAAGGGCACTGTAATTTACACTATGGGAGATGGAAATGAATCTTTGCAATATTGATTTGGTGTCCTTTACATGGGGATTGGGTGAGTGGAGAAAGGGGGACTACAATAGCCTGATGTCCTATCCAGGAGAAATTAGGTTCAGAGGAAGAGTCCCTACCATGACATAGCGTCTTTTCCATGGGAACAGGAGGAGTAGAGAAAGGGGGCATAAATTAGCCTGATGTCATATCCAGGGGGAAATAAATTAGCCTAATGTCATATCCAGGGGGAAATAGATTGAGAGGAAGGGTCGATACCATTATTGGTACATGGTGTCTTTTCCATTGGGAAAAAAGTTTATTTTCAGTATCAGAAAAAGCTGCAACCATTCCAAACAAATCTCCTCCTTACAATCAGCTACCATAATGCCTTAATAGAAAGCTGGTACCATTAAAAAAGCAGCCATTACGATGCCTTAATAGAAAAAGCTAGTATCATTCCAAAAATATCTCCTCTGTACAAGCAGCTACCACAATGCCTTAATAGTGAAACCTAGAATCATTCCAAAAATATCTCCTCCGTACAAGAATCCACCATAGCAAGAGCTAGTACCATTTTTTAAAAATCACCTCCTTAGAAGTAGCCACTAAATGCCTTAATAGAAAAAGCTAGTATCATTCCAAGCTTTTAAATGAATATGATTTAAATTGCTGATTACATGTTAGTAAAACATTGTATAGCTGTAAAATTATCACAATTTACCTTTAAAAATGCAGTGAATTCTATTTTTATGTGAACAGATTACTGTTTAGTATCTTATGAATAAATCTACATTTTTACATCAATATACACAAATAATTTGTTTTGAGCCTCAGTCCTAAGAAATTATATTAATTCTAAAGGTTAGAACTATCACATAATTTTTAAACAATATATCAGTCAAATTTAAAATTATAATATATAACATAATACAGTAGCATTATTGTGAGTACAAAGTTAAATCATGAGACAGAATTTATAATGATAGATTCAGTACATAGCCTTACAGGTTTGTATAACTTAGCCTTTTCCTTTTCCCGTCTAGTAGCATCTTCTGACACCTGCAAGTGGGCACAGTATTACACATGGTTACATGCATTTCTAGAATTTAGTTTAGCAACATATATACAAGTTAACTCCAACTGAAAACAATATTGACCCTGATTTACTGTCACATAATGTGCTGACAGATCAGGGTATATTTTTTTTGCAATACCCATTACTCCTAACAGAATGTATAGACCCAAGTCTGCAGGCTCATGATTGGATGGCATAGCTGGTTGTGTGCAGTTTTCAGTTGGATAATCAAGTATATATGGTTCCCAAGTGTTCATTAAAAAAAATTCTAAGATAGATAAAAAAAAAAAGTAGTCAACTGTATATCAGATGACATTTTAAAAAGAACTACATTTTTATTTATGGATAGACACACACCTGAAGTTTCCATAAATACCTTCTGATGCTATAGAAAAATCTTGTTTGGAATAAAACCTGAGATTATTTAAAGGTTAAAAATCAGTAAATTCATTAAATAAAAATGACATTTATCTTGTTATAGCTACAACAAAGGCAAAATGATCCTAACCTTATTTCATAGAATGATTTGAGTTTTTAGCTGACTGCATCAAAGAGGTACACAAAAGTTCAGCTTCAGTCACTTACATTTGACTATACACCATTCCCTCAATAACTCGTGCCCTGATAACTTGCGAAACTGCTTATAATGCATAATGCAGTGTCTGGCATGGATCCTGATTTTTTTCCAAAAATATATTTTAAATATCTTTTAAAATATGCTTAATGTGATAAATATATGATAAGAATTGGTAAGTTAAACCTTTTTTACATTTCTCATTTTTACCATTAAAAATGGTGATTTAATGTCCTTAGAGATAGAATCCATATTGTGAAAGTTGCAAGTTCTAAATAAGATATCACATTTTATCTTATGTTTTATTTGTTGATAAATAGTCATCATTACACTGTTAAAAAACAGTCTGGTGAAATAGCGATCAATGAAAACGTCTGGTAAATGCTAACAGGTGGCAACAGTCAATAAAATAAACACCAATTAAATGTTTTGCTATGTGAAAGTTACATTCTAATCCTTTATTTTCATTTTAGTATAAACATATTCATGGCAACATATTCTTTGCTATGAAAACAAGAAAACTATCAATCGACCATCACAGCGAAACCCGTGAGTACTTCAGTAAGAGCTTAATTACCTGCCATCTTTGTTTTGATCAACAACTTGGCAAAGTGTTTGTTGCATTCAAATAATCAATTAAAAGAGACCTGTGTTGTTATATCACTTTGAATATGTCTTTTGTATCAAATCAAGCAAAGGACATACAATGAAATAATTCAAAGGCATGCAATTTTGAGCATAAGTTCTTGTGGTCACTACTGTTCTCAAAATTCATTTATATCAAGCATATCACAAACGGCATGTATTATCAAGTTCTAATTTACATTGTTTTAAATTTGCAGACCCATTAAATTCATGTTGGTAATGATTAACCCTTGATTTTTGTTTTGATTTTCATTTTACTTCAACCACAATCAAATCTATCTATCTATCTATCGATCAATTGAACGATCGATCGATCAATCAACATTGTTTCTTAAAAAGAGAGTTGATCTTTTGTATAAAAAAAATATGTGTAATTTGGATCAAACAATAAAACTAGAATGTATCCTATTCAACACAAAAATTAGTGATATAGTACACAATTTATGATGTGGTACACATCTTAAGTGAACAGAAACCATACGGAATAATGTTTTTGATGATCTCCTCAATCTACTTTAACTTATCCTGAAATTAATGTTACTCTATGAGGAAAAAATAAATAAACTACACCGTTATGAAGAGATATTTATTCACAGATAATCTCAGCATATTTATAAAGTGAGTATTCAACACTATAATCAGCGAACCCAACCACCCTTTTACTTTTGCCATTATGTTGATTGCTTTATTGGTTGTTTTTTTTTCTAGGTCCATCAATAACTTGCGCCTCACTTTTAGTGCAGCTAATGCTTTTGGACCCTGATGTGCTCGAGTTATCAAGGGAGAGGTGTATGAAGGACAATTTACTTGCACCTACATTTCAAGTTTCATCTAACTAAATAACCAAGGTTTTTAGCATGATCATGTATTTTTTGATTTATTCAGAACTGTTGTCAATCAAACCAGAAATTTCATTAGTCAAAAACACATACAGAGGTTTACAAACAAAAATGGTGTAAAAAGCAAAACTTAAATCTAGAAAGGTAAGCATTTTGTTCATGCACACTAAATGTATTAAATTTCTTGAAAACCATTAGTCATAATTAGGGCTAGGGGATAATTGTTGACAGTGACGGGTATCTATCCTAAATATTTAATCAGAACAAGGGATAGTTGTTGATGCAGATTGAGATCCAAGGGATATGAATCAATTACCAGCAGTTTGGAGTCAATCTCTTGAGACAATATGTCCAGAACAATCTCCAAAATACCTGCAATGAGAGATTAAAAGTAATGCAGCATGAGATAAAATGAACTGCAGTATAAGATGAATAGTAATGCAATAAGAGATGAAAAGTAATGCAGTATGAGATGAAAAGTAATGCAATAACAGATGAAAAGTAATGCAGTATGAGATGAAATATAATGCAGTATGAGATAAATTGAACTGCAGTATGAGATGAAACAGAGTATTAAAAGAGATTAATGAAATGTCATATGAGATGAAATGATGAAATGGATTGTCATAAGAACATGGACTGAGCATATACTTTATCTTTTCTCTTTAAAACATTTTAAATACAAACTTGATCTTTATTCTTTAGAGAAACTATTGACACTAGTCTTTCAGAATATCATGCCTACAAATGTATCCAATGGAATAATAATAGGGAAAAAATATTGTATGTCCCATTTGATGTCAATATTTGACTGGAATCTCTTTATTAGAACCTGACATTAATGCAAGCTCAGTTGATATACTTAACTCATAGTGGTCAGATTTCAACATACCTAATGGGCTCTCTCAGAGTTAAAGAAGATTTTCAAACAGACAGAGAACTGGATTTAAAATAATTTCAAATTACACATTAGTAAATCTCTGTAGACATACTGATTTCTTTTCATATGAGTTATTGTGTATTGGAAACATTTAATAAGCACTAATTACATATCGTAAAAGTTTACATAAATTAAGGAAAATTCAACTTTGAATAAAATGAATTTAAGTGCATTGACTAATGGGACTCATGAGGAGCTATAACATTTCCATCTGATAATAATAATAATAATAATAATAATAATAATAATAATGAGAACTTTGTATAGCCTAATCTTTAGAAGCTCTATGCACTATGATATGAATACAAAAAACGAAAAACAAAAACAAACACCATGAAAATGGAAAACAAAAAAAATGCTGAAAATATTTAAGGTAGGAAACATTTTTAGGTCTTGTTCTTGCAGTTGAAAAAGATGAGTTTTAAGAGGACTCACTGTGTCTTTCTGTCTAATTTCAATGGGCAGTTCATTCCATGTTGATGGGCCCTAATATGCAAAAGAACGTAGTCCATATGACTTCATTTTCATAGTGGGAATAATGAGTATACGATTGTCAGAAGAGGAGCATAAGTATCTTCCTGGTGTATACACATGGGTGAGGCCAGATAGGTATGCTAGACTAGAGTCCATTAGTGAAACGTAGCACAGAAAACAAATTTTGTGTTTGATTCTGGATCGATTGATCTGGCCACAGTTCTACTTTACATCACATTTTCTTTCAACAACTGATTTTTGAATATCTCATTTATTTCTTAGTTGACAACAATTAATTTTTCACTAACATTTGCAGTCAACAAGGATTAACAGCTTTACTTCCTTATATGTCAAGTCCAATTGCAAACAACAAAGACTCTGATCTGCCATTGCACACTGCATAGAAGGTCGGAATCTATGTTTGTTCTACTGATTATTCCTAATAAACTGCATCGACTCTGGTCTGCTTGTGCATTATGCAAAAGCTGAGCTGGGTCTGCACAGTTTGCAGTTGGTCTCATCATATATAAGAGAATATAGGATAAAATAAAGTCATAATAATCTTTTGAATTCCCATAAAGAGAACTTACTTTCATTTTTAAAGAACATGCCATCTCCTCATATTTGAGTAATTGCTAAAAAGAATTCTCTGGAAAAAACATTCCAAGGTGTATGATTTTTAAATCATTTTTTTTTCATCATATCTACTATTCCCACTCACATGGCAAATTATAAAAGTTAGGGAAAATGGGGCTGACCTGAATTTCTTGAAATAATTTGAGAAGAAATGTTAGAAATTTAGTGAAATTGGACTCACCTGAGTCTCTTGAGAAAATGTTTCAAAAGGAGCAGTGTTTGTTTTAAAAAATATGAATTTAGCTAATAATATAGAAGAAATAAAAATATACATTTTGGAATAATTTTCACCGTAACATTGGTAATTCCAACAATGAGTGTGCATCCAGACCCTAAATCAGAGTACAAAACAAACTCAAGCTCCAAACCCCAAACAGATATGATACTTAAAGTATACCTACATCAAGTAAATCTGGCAGTCAAGAAGACAGTCCCATATTAGGAAGGTTCTGCAAGTTTTGTAATTATAATCTGCATCAAAATAAAAGTCAAAAGCCAGACTATGGGTGTTAACCTCAAGACATTCTGAGTTTGAAACTCAATCTGAAGCACTTTTGCTTCAGACATTCTGAGTTTGAAACTCAATCTGAAGCACTTTTGCTTCAGACATTTTGAGTTTGAAACTCAATCTGTAGCACTTTTGCTTCAGACATTCTGAGTTTGAAACTCAATCTGTAGCACTTTTGCTTCAGATTGAGTTTTAAACTCAGAATGTCTTGAAGTTAACACCCATAGTCTGCAGTCAGAAACGTCTGTTTTAAACCTTTTCAGCAAAATCTCCAGCTCAATGTTCGAGTTCAAAAGTACCTAAATTAGGCATAGCACTTAAGTTGCACATGTTATGCATTATTCTAGCATTATTGCAGAGAACCTTTTGTTACAAAAGAAATCTAAACCTTCTGTGTCAATGTGTTGGACCTCCTTGCTTAAGCCTGAGTTTCTTGCTTGAGCTCCTGGAGGTTGATCTTCAATAAATATTTTGAGAATATGATGCTGTTAACAGCATTAGTAGACTGGTATATGCTGTTGTTAAAAGCATTAGTAGACTGGTATATGTTGTTGTTAAAAGTATTAGTAGACTGGTATGATGTTGTTAAAAGCATTATAAGACTGGTCTATAATGTTGTATGAAATACTAGCAGACTTGAATGTATGCAGTTGAATTAAATTATTATAGCAGACCAGTGTATGATGTTGTATAAAGCATTAATATCCCATGCAATGACAGAATCCAGACTACCTGTCAATTTATTTTCTTATAAAGTGCATCTGCACATCTCATTGATATTTGGAATAATTTATAATCTCCTTTTGTTGTTTACATACACTTCATGTTGTAATGTTCTACCTCTGTTTCCAATGCAAATAATAGTAGATGTAGTAACAGTGTTTGATATATTAACAGTGTACAAAGGAAAAGTAAATTGATGCAATATGTAAATCATATAAAAATGATTTGTTTAAATATCATCTGAGGCAAGATATTTAAAGTCCAGTGTGTACATGATATAATTGTAAATTGTCTTTCCTTACCTTCTATTCTGAGATTGAAATAGGCACCTGTCTCCATTTTTTTTCCAAGATTAAGGTAATACTCATGTAAGTTGATAATTTTTCATCACCAGTCATCAAATGCTGAATCTTTGTATAATTTATTGTGAAATAATTGTTTTTTTGTCGTTTGAAATCGGATGCCATTTTTACTACTGTGTGTTTTGGGTGCTTGGCTTTCCCCTAGGTGCTCAGGTTAATCATTTTGAATGTATCCATATTTAGTTATACTCGTGAAAACTTTGTCATGAATTTCCCGAGTGTGTTCCCAAAACCTATAAATAAGAGTGATATTCTTAAGACCAAGAAAACTGATGAAAAGTCTCTTGTCAATCTTAACTGATAATTTCAAGCATCAATACAATAGCAAGGTAGACTTGTCATTACCTACACATTAAATTTAGTACTCGTAATGACTACTAAAAGGTTTCTCTGAAGTTGTATCAATATTGATTCTGTGTGATATAAGATAACAATTCCTATAGAGGAATTTAGGTGATGACACTGTCACTGTGTTGTCATCAACACAGTCTAGTCCTACAATGTAAGACATAGCACATTTTGTTTTTGTTTTAGTACTTTACCATCATCCCCAGAACAAAAATATTGGGCCATGTGTCTTACATTGTAGGACTACAACACAGCCATCTGCTCTCTATTGGGAATTTAGTATTCTGATTGGCATTTTTGAATTTTTACTCAATTACATATATCATTTTGAATCACAAATTTTGATCCATTTTGTAGTGGCTATGTCATTTGGATGTCTAAATAATCTACCTAACAGAAAGACACTCTTTGTTGCTACAAGTTGACACACATTGTTGCATTCAACTCAAGCAACACACTATTGACATCTGGTTCCAGATTGTGTCATTCAAAACCACAAAGCTGTCTAAGCCAACAAATGCGACACACTATTGACATTTAGTTTCAGACTATCTCTAACGTATTTACTATGGGTCTCTGAAACACAAACCCAGGTCTGGTTATGAACTTTGATTGGATACACAAAATCATTACCAATTTGGTATGTCATATGAAAAAATTATGAGAACTATTAACTTATTTTTCAGTTCAAGATTAGTTTGGGAATTGGGATTATCTGAGTGAGAGATTATCAGAATAAGAAAAAATGGAACACTTATGCTGATTTTCTGATGCAATTCAACACTAAAACTATTGTTGTCATTTCAACATGCTTTATCAAGCATCTGTTCTAATTAATTGACAAATATTACATTTCACCATTTTGAACCCTTAATTATGTGAGAAACCACACACAAGAATGGAAGTTATATAATAAACTGTTTTTACTATTTATATTTGTCTTGTTTTGTGCTTTTGTCATCTAAATAAGAACTTTTGTGATGAACACAACATTTCTTGATTCTACAATACACTGGAGAGATCTAGTAACTGAAAAAGCCATGAGCTGTCAATAATTCTATTTTATTTGATGATGACCCTTGACATGTTACAGTATACTGTATACCAGAGTCAATGTTGTTGAATAAAATATTGGTAGATCAGTTTACACTATCGTATTAAAGTATTAGTAGACCAGAGTCTATGCTGTTGTATTAAGTATTAGTAGACCAGAGTCTATGCTGTTGTATAAAGTATTAGTAGACCAGAGTCTATGCTGTTGTATTAAGTATTAGCAGACCAGAGTCTATGCTGTTGTATAAAGTATTAGTAGACCAGAGTCTATGCTGTTGTATAAAGTATTAGTAGACCAGAGTCTTATGTTGTTCTATAAAGTATTAGTAGACAAGAGTCTATGCTGTTGTATAAAGTATTAGTAGACCAGAGTCTTATGTTGTTCTATAAAGTATTAGTAGACCAGAGTCTATGCTGTTGTATTAAGTATTAGTAGACCAGAGTCTATGTTGTTCTATAAAGTATTAGTAGACAAGAGTCTATGCTGTTGTATAAAGTATTAGTAGACCAGAGTCTATGTTGTTCTATAAAGTATTAGTAGACCAGAGACCATGCTGTTGTATTAAGTATTAGCAGACCAGAGTCTATGCTGTTGTATAAAGTATTAGTAGACCAGAGTCTATGCTGTTGTATAAAGTATTAGTAGACCAGAGTCTTATGTTGTTCTATAAAGTATTAGTAGACAAGAGTCTATGCTGTTGTATAAAGTATTAGTAGACCAGAGTCTATGTTGTTCTATAAAGTATTAGTAGACCAGAGACCATGCTGTTGTATTAAGTATTAGCAGACCAGAGTCTATGCTGTTGTATTAAGTATTAGTAGACCAGAGTCTATGCTGTTGTATAAAGTATTAGTAGACCAGAGTCTTATGTTGTTCTATAAAGTATTAGTAGACAAGAGTCTATGCTGTTGTATAAAGTATTAGTAGACCAGAGTCTATGTTGTTCTTTAAAGTATTAGTAGACCAGAGACCATGCTGTTGTATTAAGTATTAGCAGACCAGAGTCTATGCTGTTGTATAAAGTATTAGTAGACCAGAGTCTATGCTGTTGTATAAAGTATTAGTAGACCAGAGTCTTATGTTGTTCTATAAAGTATTAGTAGACAAGAGTCTATGCTGTTGTATAAAGTATTAGTAGACCAGAGTCTATGTTGTTCTATAAAGTATTAGTAGACCAGAGACCATGCTGTTGTATTAAGTATTAGCAGACCAGAGTCTATGCTGTTGTATTAAGTATTAGTAGACCAGAGTCTATGCTGTTGTATTAAGTATTAGTAGACCAGAGTATATGCTGTTGTATTAAGTATTACTGCAAACCACTCTATGTTATTGTTATTGTTATTATTGTAGACCAGTCTATGCTGTTGCATAAAGTATTAGTATTGCTGCTGTATAAAACATTAGCAGGCCAGAGTCTATGTTTTTGAATAATGTATTAGAAAGTAGAGTCTATGTTTTTGAATAATGTATTATAAAGTAGAGTCTATATTTTTGAATAATGTATTAGAAAGTAGAGTCTATGTTTTTGAATAATGTATTAGAAAGTAGAGTCTATGTTTTTGAATAATGTACTAGAAAGTAGAGTCTATGTTTTTGAATAATGTATTAGAAAGTAGAGTCTATGTTGTTGTTTGAAATATTTGTCTATCAGAGTCTGGGCTGTTTGTTGATTTGAAGCAAATACAAAACACTTTGATTTGGCAAGACTGTAGATCTAGTTCTGTACTGCTCGCCCACTGTATGATCATAGAGGTACCTGTATGTTGCTGGTTTTTACTTTTATAAATATTGGTTGTTACTGCCAGCCAATTATGTGACAGTAGATTTTAATGTAAGGTCATCACAGATAAGAGTCTGTGCTTTGAGTAAATTGTGTGACTCCAGATCTGTGTTTGTGCTGATGGCCCATTGATTGATGATATACCTAGGCCTGCTCTCCCATCCCATTATGTAACCACACATAAGGGTCTGCTGACAGCCATTGTGTTTCAGCAGATCTGGGACTATGCTGATGGTCATTTATGTGGCAACATATATTGGTCTATACTGAAGGTCATTTATGTGGCAACATATATTGGTCTGTCATGATAGTCATTTATGTGACAACACATATTGGTCTGTACTGATGTCATTTATGTGGCAACAGATATTGGTCTGTACTGATGTTCATTTATGTGGCAAAATATATTGGTCTGTGATTATGATCATTTATGTGGCAAAATATATTGGTCTGTAATTATGATAATTTATGTGGCAACAGATATTGGTCTGTAATGATGGTCATTTATGTGGCAACATATATTGGTCTGTACTGATGGTCATTTATGTGGCAACACATATTAGTCTGTAATGATGGTCATTTATGTGATTACAGATCTGGATCTGTGCTATGGGTATCCATTACATCTAGTCTATAAAGTACAGAATTTCCACTCACCATGGCTAATCATTATGTTCTGGTTCATGAAATGTGGCTCATGTGGTGTCTTTGGCAGAAAACAAAACCTAGAAAAGGTCAAAGAAATTTTAACATCGTCATATCTTGTTCAGTTTATTCAATTTTCCATTAACCAATAATGATGGAAATTAAAGCTTGATGGAATTTCATTGCTATTTGTTTGTTTGCATTTTTAGAAATTTGGTATTTATTTGAAAATTTGCTGACAAAGGGTTATAAACCCTTAGCTCTGTACAGTTCATCTTTCATCTTTTTTATCACTGGATAAGAAACAATTTCCTCACATGACTTATCAGTAGATGCAGTGGACCAAGTTAATATATTGTTTGTAGTTGGACTCAACTTATAAGCATGCATATAAAGTAGCAAATGTAATCATGATTCATGTAGTTCATCAGAGATGCAACATATACTCACTTATAAGTTGAGTTTACTGCAACACAGACCCTCATCACAAAATGTACTGCACATCAGGGTCTATATCACTTTTTCTACTCATTACATTTAATAAAAAGTGCATAGACCCAATCTTCTGGCACATTATGTGATGGCAGATATGGATCTGTGCAGTTTGCAGAATTGGAACCTGTCTCACACTGAATGCTACTATAACAGTAAAACAAAGCACAATAAGTCTTGTGTGAAAACCAATCTTACACTGAACAATACTGTAGTAGTAAAGAATAAATTACAAAATGTCTAGTGTGAAAACCAGTCTAACTCCATAAACCACTGTGTGAAAAACAGTTTCACACTGAACACTACTGTAATGGTACAAATAAAGCACAATATATTTAGAAAGAAAAAATAGAGTTGAATATTCTTTTTTGGAAGACATTAATATAATTCTTTAGAATGATTCTGTAGAGTCTGAATCAGTAGTAAAATTCTGGCAATTAATTAATGTTATCAACAGATGTGAGCATGAAATGAACAAGACATTATGCTTGTGTCTGGAAATATATAAATTTAAGGAACTTATACGAGTGTTCAATTCACATGAAAGTTTTGTAATGAGTCAAATTATTTATATCTTTAGTTAGCCTCAGCAAGTAAAAGATTGAATTATTTCGTGAGTTTCATACATGTCATCTGAAATGAGTATACATGCAAGATTCTATTTATTGCTTGATGCATAATACAATTTTATTTCACTAAACCACAGAACAGGGTCATGAAATGACTTTGAAATACATCAGGATGCATCTGTACCTATTACTTTCCTCAGCATGATGTTATGATGTCATTATGAGCTCATTTTGTGTTATGACAATAGTCAAGTGATGTAAGAAAATATGTTATTATGAAATAAATTTATTGATTATTTACTCTGTGATGAAAGAAATTATGTCATTATAAAATAGTTTATCGATTATTTACTCTGTGATATAAGAAATTATGTCATTATAAAATAATTTATCGATTATTTACTCTGCCAGTTCATTGAGAATCTCATTCATAAGTAGAACCTGCTGCTCATTAAGTTTCTGTTTGGAAAGGCGCCTCAGAACCGGCAGACTTCTCTGAACCTCACGATGAACCCGGGCCGAGTCTTGCGTTACCAGAACCTACAAAATATCCAAATATCAAAAACTGTCTATTTGTGGTGTTTGTAGTCCAACATTTGCCTGTAAATGAGTAGTGCCTATTTATTATACAGAAAAATATTCAGCATTGATATAATATAGTATCATACAGTAATACATGTAATACCATTATATACTCTCTTATTAGTTGAGTCAAGCTATAAACAACAAAGATCCTGATCTGCTGTCATATAATGTGCCAGCAGATGAGGGTCTATGTTGTTTGTTCTACTGATTACTCCTAACAAACTCATAGACCCTGATCTGCCAGTGCATTATGTGACAGCAGATCTGACTCTGTACAGTTTGCAGTTGGGCTTGTCGTATAAGTGAGTACAGATTGTACATATTAAAATATACTTTGAAATTAACACTTCTGTAAATTTAAAATAGGTGCTTGTTTTAACTGCAGTTAAATTTGTGTTACACACTTTCCAATGAAGGAAATGTGCACCAGCACCAACACCAACAGTGATGAAACTGATTTTATTTATATTAGAGCCTATAATCTAGTGCTTTCAAACCTAAAATATTAAACATTGAATTTACTAAAATATTAAACATTGAATTTACTAAAATATTAAACATTGAATTTACTAAAATATTAAACATTGAATTTACTAAAATATTAAACATTGAATTTACTAAAATATTAAACATTGAATTTACTAAAAGTTGCATGCTTTCATTTTACTCATTCATGCTTTCATTTTACTCATTCATGCTTTCATTTTACTCATTCATGCTTTTTACTCATTCATGCTTTTATTTGAATGATTTGAACATTAATTGCATCAACTTTATCAGGGAAAGGTGCAAGAAATAGTCATGCTGATATTGGTGTTAGACATGTTGATATTAGTGTTAGTTAGACATGCTAATATTGGTTAGTTAGACATGAGGATATTGGTGTTAGACATGCTTATATTGGTGTTAGATATGCCAATATTGGTGTTAGTTTGACATGCTATTATTGGTGTTAGACATGCTGATATTGGTGTTAGGCATGCTGATATTGGTGTTAGTTAGACATGTTGATACTGGTGTTAGTTAGACATTGTGATATTGGTGTTAGTAGTGATAACTCAGTGTTAAAGTTAGTGTTCAAACTTTTGTTAATGTTAGTGCAAAGACCAATGTAACTATTTTTGTGCATTCCCATACTAAAGGTTAATTGCAAGCCTATATTTAAGATTTTATACAAGCAAATCTGCATGTCATTGTTTATGTTCTTGTACTACCCAGTGTTAAACTGTATATGTAAGCTACAGTTAACAGTTTTGTGCAAACCAATCTTAACATTTTAGTGAAGCCAGTTTTGAAGTTGCTGTGCAAGTCAATGATTATTTTTTTATGCAAGCCAATGTTAACATTTTTGTGCAAGTGAGTTTTAAAAGTTTTTATGCAAGTTCATTTTAAAGCTTCTGTACAAAGTGTTTGTGTAAATGAGTTTTAAAGTTTTGTGCAAGCCAACATTTTAGTTTCTGTTCAAAGTTTTTGTGCAAGCAAATGCTAACCTCTATGTGCAAGCTAACATTAAAAATTCTATATGAACCAATATTCAGGTGTTTGTGCAAGCCAGTGTTAATGTTTAGTGGATGCTGGGAAAGCCATCAGAAAAATCATAAAATGAAAAAATAAATAAAAAAGATGAGACATGGTGTACCTGGAAGCACTTGTTAATTGATTAATTACTACAACACAGGATACTTTTAATTACAAGATGTCTGTTTATGCGAACAATGATCAGTGACAAAAGGAACTGTAACATGTACTTGCTGAGCATTACAATTAACTTACCTGTAATTCAATACCATGGTACAAAATTATTGTACATTTGTGCAGTTCTGAAGCAACATTCAAATTGAAAAAGCAATTGAATACAATATACAAGTTCAACCACAAACAGAACAGACCCAGATCTGCCATTGCATAATGCACCAGCAGATCTGGGTCTGTGCAGATTGTTAGGAGTAATTAGTAGAACAACATAGACCTGATCTGCATGCGCATAATGGCAGATCAGGATCTTTGTTGTTGCAGTTTGACTCGACTTATAAGTGAGCATATATGGTAAATAAAGGGTCAAAACTTTTGTGTCATTAATACTGCAATCAAAGGACTTGTTTTTAAATATAATGAAATAATAGCCAATAGTTTCAGCATTCTACCCTCATTTGACCTTTGACCCATTCTCCTTTGATGCTCCTACCCTTTATTCATACCTGTGCCTCCAGTGCCAGCTGGAACATGTCACTCTGTGAAGAGTACAGTTTGTTTAGAATGTCCAGGCTCTTGGTTACCATGGTGTCATACTTGTAGTTTGACAGGTCCTGTAGGTTATAAAGTACACAATACAAATTAAACATAGTGACTTCTTCATTTCTAGTTTTCATTGCATATGAAATTCATCACCATTCTATGAGCTGAACTGTGATAAAAGTCTTTATATTAGCTATTTTACCTTTCATTCTCTTTATTAAAAGTGAACGAATGATTTGGGGAGGGAAAAACAGGCCACATCTGTATTTACCCCTCTTACCCCCCCAAAAAAACATGTAGGAAAGTCTCAGTAAAAGAACATGCTGTATAATGTTCTTTGTTATATGAGATAATAAACACAATATTGATAGAAAATAAATTAATTAAATGCATACACATATAAGGTTGCTACATAGATTCAAATATTTATGATTCAATATTGTATGGAAAGGATAGTGTAACTGACAATAACATCATGATAAAAGAATTGGGTGAGTTCAAATCTGGCCACAAAATTATTGCAACTCTAAGTACATTAAGACATTTTAGGCAATTATAATCAACTGTTCATTAAAAGCTAATTATATGTCATCTTTATATGTCAATACAGCTGAGTAAAATATCCACATTCCCTTAAAAAAATGAAAGAAACTCAGAATATGAAATAGAACGAATAACTCAAAGCATGTTTAGTAAATTCCTCTTTTCTCAAATCAACTCAGTTTATTATTCTAGAAATATATTGGTCAAATAACTGCCCACATTCCATGTTTTGACCCCTGATAATGAACTTTACAGCTGTCAATAGCCTAACAATGATTAAAATTTAAATAGCTCTTTATAAACTGAATTTCCCTTTCTTAGGACCTTGAAATTCAAATTACAATCCCATGATACAACATGGCCATATGTGTGATTGATCATTATGGTGCACAACCAACATGTCTTTAAAAAAACAAAACACCTTCAGGATATTGTCACAGAGTACTGTACATGTATACAGAACTGCTTACAAAAAGTAAACATGTTGATAATATTTGAAAGTTATTAGCATAAAATCTTAGTACTATTAAAATAACACACTAAAACAGTACCCTATCCAGACATTTGCTTTTAAAAAACTTCCTATATTATCAAAAAGAAAATAGGTTTCCAAACCTTACAAAGAACATACCAAAAGCACTAATGTGGTAGTCTCAATATCAAAGATGGCTGAGGCATGGAACATTTCCCTTAGCTCCCTTAGCACTTCTTTCTGTTTCTTCAGGCTCTTCCTATAATCATATTGATATGCAGCATTCACTTTAGACAGTTTCAATAATGACTTTCTTGTAATGTACAAAACGTATTCAGTAAAATGACTGCCATTTTCTTTTCTGTGAAAAGTTGAGTTGATTTTCAAATGGTAATGAGGCCTCCAATGGGAAACTCAGGCGTCCTTTCAATCATATGACATGCATTAATTGTCTGGGAATATATTTATACAGACTATGTATACGTATATTAATCAGGGAAAAGTCAATCCATATACACTGACTCTCACTAACAAACTGTCATTTGGAATTTATCAAATGAAGTCTACAGTGAAGCTTCCATTTAATAAACAAACTGTACATCAGCTATTGTGTTTATATCAGGTGACAGTGCTGGTAAGCTGAAGACAGTGCTGTATTCTTGTATGATGAGATCATGATAAGCAACTGCATTGCTGTCCTGAAAAAAATACCAACTTTCTGGGAAATATCAAGCTAGAATGTACCATAAACTGGCATCCAGAGGCACTTTAGTCACTTGATATTTTGGAACATTTGTTTCCAAGTACACTTGCTAATATTCTAATAATGTGCATATATATGCACCCCATATCACCACTTGACATTAGTTATCATCTTTGGTAAGAACCAGATCTGGCATTTGCCTCTCTTTCTTCAAATGTAAATATGTTCATCAGTTTCAACAACTGTCTGAATTTCATCTGAAATATCACTCCATCCTACTGTCCAGATGTTACCCATTCATGTCATTTTCCTACACAGCACCAGGTTCTATGCATTTACAATTAATCTTCCTTGTCACAACTTTCTTCCAAAACGTTTTTTCTATGATTTGTCCTTTGAATGTGTTATATTTTTATTGTATTTTGCATGTGGTTTAATTATTTTTATTCATGATATTTGATTATTACTACAGAATGTATTTCTAAAATATTCAATTTTATCCTGATTTCAGTTACTGTTCTCACATCAAATCTATGGCAATATTTTACCTTCACTAGTAACTTTGGACTCCATGTGTCCTGCTCTGCCTTTATCATTTTCAATGTAATTAAGAGCAGAGGGCACTTACAGGCAGTGAGCATTATTCCACCTGACCCTTATATAAATAGATACACAAATTATGTTACCTCATGTTTAATTTTCAATATCTGAATTACAATAAAATTAAACTTCTCTTCAAGTATAACAAATGGTTGTCATGTTGTTACTGAATGCTTTTTGTATTCAAGTGTATATTACAGGTGTTTTCACAAACTACATGTAATAAAAAAAAAACTAGTTTTATGTATTTTCTTGTCTAACACAGTTTTCCTATAAACTAATATTTACTTGCAAGACCATTGAGTTTTCTTAGAAGCCAGTTCTTTGGCATAAATCTTTTAGGCACCTTGTCAGATTAATATTTAACTCATATGGTATAAATTCATTATCCATATTAAGTAATGTTTCATACAACATAGAACTGAATATACTGGCTTATAAGACTAGTCCAATTGCAAATTGCAAATACCCAGATTTACTGGTGCATCTTGCACTGGCAGATCTGTGTCTGTGCAGTTTGTTAGAAGTAATCAGTAGAAAAAACAACATAGACCCTGATCTTAGGCATAGTATGCAACAGCTGATCATGATCTGTATTGATTGCCATTTTAATGAACTTGTAAGCGAGTACATATGGTAATTCAAAGAGTTTGACAGTCATTCACTGACCATGTTATGTTAAATATCATAAACTATGACAACAGTCATGCTTTCTAAATGAACTTTTAATTTACCTCAAACACTGAATGGGAACAGCATCAATTCTGCCCTAAATTACTCTAGACTTACTTGGAAAAGTCTGTAGGATCATAGGTCTCATACTGCAATGGTTCCATGCTGCTAGGATTTCTGCGTTTAACTCCTACCTGTTCTGCAACCTTAAACTTTTCCACAAATGCCTGAAACAAAAACAAAAAGTGTAATGTATGCACCAAGATATAATGTATTTTATACCACAATTAATCAGAGATAATATGAAGATAAGTGTAAAAGTAAAATGATTTCTTTTTCTTAAAAATTTTGTAGGTATAATCAGAGTAATGTCTTGTTTCCATTAGCTGGTTCACAGTTTTCATTTTATAGTTTACAGTTTTCATTCGATGGTCAGAGTTTTCATTGGATAGATCAGTTTTCTTTGGATAGTTCAGTTTTCATTGGATAGTTCACAGTTTTCATTGGATAATTCAGCTTTCATTGGATAGTTCACAGTTTTTGATGGATGGTTCACAGTTTTCATTGGATAGTTCACATTTTCAATGGATAGTTCACATTTTGCATAGGATAGTTCACAGTTTTCATTGGATATTTCAGTTTTCATTCGATGGTCCATTCTTTTATTAGATGGTTCATTCTTTTATTGGATGGTTTATTGTTTTCATTTGATATTTCATTGCTTCCATTCATTGTTTTCACTGTATATTGTTCATTCCTTTATTGGATGGTTCATTGTTTTAATTAGCTGGTTCATTGCTTTCATTCATAATTTTCATTGGATGGTTCATTCCTTTATTGGATGGTTCATTGTTTTCATTTGATGGTTCATTGTTTCCATTCATTGTTTTCACTGTATGGTTCATTGTTTTCATTCATAAATTTCATTGGATGGTTCATTACTTTATTGGATAGTTCATTGTTTTCATTAGCTGGCTCAATGCTTTCATTCATAGTTTTCTTTGGTTGGTTCATTGTTTTCATTCACTGTGTTCATTTAATGGTTCATTGTTTTCATTCACTGTGTTCATTGAATGGTTCATTGTTTTTATTGGATGGTTCATTATTTTCATACATTGTTTTCATTTGATGGTTCATTATTTTCATTGGCTGATTAATTTGCAAATATGTTTATCTTCACCACATTATGAACTTCAATTTATAAATGTTTGTTTAATTTGCAAAGTTCATTTTAATGATAATAAAATTACTCAGTTTTGTCACTGTGTATAAACATTTATACATGTTGCCCCATTTGATAATTTGTAACAATCATGCTAATGAAAATAAAATTACTCAGTTTTGTCACTGTGTATAAACATTTATACATGTTGCCCCTTTTGATAATTTGTAACAATCATGCTAATGAAAATAAAATTACTCAGTTTTGTCACTGTGTATAAACATTTATACATGTTGCCCCATTTGATAATTTGTAACAATCATGCTAATGAAAATAAAATTACTCAGTTTTGTCACTGTGTATAAACATTTATACATGTTGCCCCTTTTGATAATTTGTAACAATCATGCTAATGAAAATAAAATTACTCAGTTTTGTCACTGTGTATAAACATTTATACATGTTGCCCCATTTGATAATTTGCAACAATCATGCTAATGAAAATAAAATTACTCAGTTTTGTCACTGTGTATAAACATTTATACATGTTGCCCCTTTTGATAATTTGTAACAATCATGCTAATGAAAATAAAATTACTCAGTTTTGTCACTGTGTATAAACATTTATACATGTTGCCCCATTTGATAATTTGTAACAATCATGCTAATGAAAATAAAATTACTCAGTTTTGTCACTGTGTATAAACATTTATACATGTTGTTAGGCCTGATATGAAAATTTTTAAGTGCCTTTAAGGTCATAGAAAGGTAATTATATAAAACTTACAGTTAATCTCAAGTTCCTCTGAAAGGTCAACAGAAGATCCAATACCTCCATGGCCCTGAGTGCATATTGGAAAATATAATATTAAATACAGTCTGATAAGCTTGTAAAAAACTTATTAATATTCATACCAGACAGGGACGAGTTACTGATATTCTTACCCCAAAAATGCACAGCATTACTGGGTGAGATTATTAGTTTGGTCATGTTAATATATGAATATCACAATTCTTGTGTGATTTGTTGCCTGGATGTATTGTTAAAATTATACTTTTATCTAAACCACAACTGAAACCAATAACTCTGTAATTCCACATTCTTTGTAATTCATTCACAAAACAATTTCACAGATAGAATTTCCTTTGTAGAGAAATATGAGATGCTCTCTTGCTTTACTATTTACTAATGTGAGTGATAGAACTAATAATGCATGCAAAAAGAATTTCTCAGCTCAGCTGCTTTATAGCAACCTACACATATTCTCATTTGTGGATAAATCTACTGTTTTTTGCTGGTCCAGTGGTCTATGATGCAGAATAATGTTACTGTACAGAAACCAGTTTCATTCTTTCAGTCAAATTGACCTTAACCTTTGACCTTATGACTCTAATTTGCTTCTTCTTATTCTATGTCCAATTTAGTATCTATAGATGATGAAGTTATTGTGTGGGTAACATTTTCTTTTTTCACTTACAGCGACACTAAACTTTGAGGTCTTAACATCATTAAATCATAAACAAATTTGCAATCTTCTGGAACCTAATAAAAATGTCTTTATATTGTCATTTTAACAAAATCCTTCCTGAAATAAAAATAAACCTCTCTGAAAGCTGTTTAGAAATATCAGATGTGTGAAAGCCTGACCAAAGAATCAGTCAACTGAATAAAATGGATCAAAATAACTTTAAGTATTCTTCTGTCCAACTGTACTAGATGCATCGTGAAGTAAAATATTTTGGAAATATCCTGAACAGGAAGAGTAACAATATGAAAGACAACAATGTAATATACCCACACAACATTCTACAAAACAGTACAGATTATATTAATTTAAGTAATCTTTGTTTGGTTTATTTTTAAGGGTGGCTTATTTTTGAGGTAGGCATATTTTTAAACAATATATTGGTAAATGTTTTGATAAAGATAAGTTTTTGGTGTACACTTCAATTAACTGATTTTGTATGTTTAAAATGATACCTTTCAAATAAACATTTTATTTGTTAAATATCTATTTAGACAAAATTAACTGAATATTATTCAACATATAGTTCAGAAGTATTAGGCATCTCATTTCATGAGACTAGTCTCTCTCTCTCTCTCTCTCTCTCTCTCTCTCTCTCTCTCTCTCTCTCTCTCTCTCTCTCTCTCTCTCTCTCTCTGTACATAGGTATAAATACAAGATGTGAAATAGATATTTAAGGGTAACATTTAAGGATGAATGACTTCTGAGAGCAAAACATTGCAGGAATCAGATGGTTTTTATCATGGTAGACCTCACTGTCAAGGCTTGTAAGTTCACAGTTAAAGTTGGCTCACATTGAAGGCTGTTATCTTCACACTTTTTAGGTATTGTAAAGCTTTGAAAAACTAAAGAAATCAGCTCAAATTATTCTTAGAAACACTCTAAAATTAAATTCTGGCATATTTTTCAAAGTAATATTTAAGCACTGGTTAAACTATTGTTAAAAACAAAGGTATACAACAGGTAATTGTATTAGGGACTTTAACAGGAACTTGAAAAAAGTACTAAGTTCGAAATTAAAAATGTCATGAAAAAATTAAATTATGAATACAGTGGGACCCCGCTATAACCCGCCCCGCTATAACCCAAATTCGGATATAACCCGGTCGTGGCATGGCTCCCAAAATTTCGGGTAATTTATTACAGGTATTTTTCTCAAAGACCTAAAAAAAAAAAAAAATTAAGTATAAAAAAAAAGGCAAGAGTTTAATTATCATTCTCATATTTGTCTAAACAGTGTGAAAAAGAACCTGGAAAAAATGTATTATCAAATTTTCTTCTAGTTTTGTGCAAAAATAAACGTCGTTAATACGAACCAATTGCTGAGCCTACTGAGAACTTTGATCTTTGTTTATTGTTGAAAAATTACAGCTCATAAGTGTCAATATTATAATTACTGATTCCTGAGTAATGAAGCCATCATGTCTGCTTTGTGTTTGTCTTTAATGCATTCTGAATACAATGGTTGCTCTAATAATCTCCGATATATGTTCTCTTAATTTCATACACAACTAAACAATAGCCAATGCGGGGGTTGATAAAAGATTCTCACCAGAATGTATAAATCAATCAATTTAAGTACATTGTTTATCATCAAAGTGAACTGCCGAGCTAAACAGTGATTCAGTGGTTAAAATATTTTTTGCTATTTTCTTTTCATTGAATTCAGTCACATAATGATCTGCGACAAAATTATTGAATATTTTACATCCTTGTGTGGATATTTTCGATGGAAATATATGTATTATGGATTCAGTGTATGTTACAAGATTCGCTGGTGAGTACACGGTGTTGATACTCTTTTCATGCAATAGATTATACAGGTATATATAAATTAGACACGTGTATGTACCAATGCATGGTTCTCTGAATAAAGTTATATATTAAATCTGCAATTTCTGTTACCACAGTAAATGTTTTTCTCATTTAATATATATTGATTAAAAATGGTAATTGTGCCATGCATTTTCGCACCCATCTTTATGTACCCCCCACCCCCCACCCTGCAATTAAATCCAAAAATGTGTTGGTATTGTACATGGTTGCTTATAACATGGTTCGGTTCATAGCCCGGTCGGATTCTACGGCTCCCAACTACCGGGTTATAGCGGGGTCCCACTATTAAGCTACATAAAAATTGGATTAAAAATATGCAATAACTTATGACTGCTGATGTACCACTGAGATAATCCTAACTCACAAAAAATGTAAACCTATAAGACTAGAAGTTTAATAGAAGATAGTGGCTTACTGGTATTTGGCTTTGACAATGGCCTCTGTTTCCTTACTCTTTTCAAATCTCCCAGATGTCCGATATTGTGTGACTACTTTTTGACTCTCTTTTGAGTAACCTAAAGCAAAAATGAAAGAGTGTTACAGTAAAATTGAAACATTGTGATGGACTCAACATCAACTTAACACTCCTATTGACCAATATTAGATTAACAATGACAATAAAATGATTTTGAACATCAAAATGGCAGAATGATTCTGATGAAAATAACTGTGATATCGAGAATCTATATCAAACATTACACTGCCAAAAGAAACCTCTGGAAAATTCAATGAGGAAAAACATATTTATGAAATGAAAAGAAAAATGGTATTGTAAATTAAATAATGATAAATAGCATTTTAATTCATAATAAAAATGAGGAAAAACTGCCCTATCATATGTATACTTCTCTAGCAAGAAATGAACATCTAATCATCAATAACAGTATATTTGATGATTACAAACAATTTTCCTTCAAAATGACTGAAACTCTACTGGATAAAGAAAATATCAAGGAATCCATGATAAACCCATTCTTGTGTCTTTTCAACATTAGTAACTGCTGAGTATTGAAACCATTTAAGATATTATTGAGATCTTGAGAAATTTCAGCTTAACAAATCTGGTACTAAAATTATTTTCTTACATGTTGGAGTTAACAGCATGTTGGTGAGATACATCAATGTGCAGTACTAATTATTTGTCATGAACTTGACTTTGACCTTGAACCCAAAATCATGGATAGACAAGTTTGGTTAAATTTTTAATTTATTTTTGTGAGAAAACACCAAAGTTACTGAATTGGTATCATTCAAGATACTTATAAGATGTATCAACAATGTTACTTGATAAAACTCAATTAAAACTTCTTTGTGTTATCATACTCACAAGTCATTATCCCCATAAACCTGATACAAGCCCTTTACATAACCAACAGTCACTATGCAATAAATCTAATATGGTAATTTCTTGTGATAAATTTACACTTGATGTGTAAATCACAGATGCTATTCTTATCCATATATATTTGATCTGTGCTCAAATCTCCCTTCTGGCCAACAACAACAACTGTTGCCCACAACAACAGCTTGCAAATTTGGGAGGTCACAGCAATATAACTTTTGTCTTCAGGAACATCTATATATAGTGATAAGTGTTTTCATCCTCCTCTTTAAAAGAAATAGCAATAACAAGATTTTTTTTTACTGCTGCATGGTGGCCATCATGATGAAGGTACCATTTTCATTGAGGATGAACTAGATTTCATAAGAAGTTTTCTTGTCAAAACTCTATGTCAACTTCACTACCTGCTTTGGAGACACAAATGATAAGATTTTCAAGACAGCCATGATGATGGGCATATTGGAAATCTAACAAACAACATTCACATTTAGGACCTGCTACATATCATCAAAAATCTTTGAGGGAAAATCCAACATCGCATTCAGAAGTCCCAATACAAGAGTTTGAATATAACAGTCAATTGGAGTCATGCTGGAAGCCATATTAACACTATTTTCATCTAGTACCAGCGACAAATCATAAAAAGTTATTTAATGAAAACACCATGTCAGTCTATCAAGAAGAAGCAGTAACAAGAGTCTGAAAATGGCAACCACATTGGAGGTTTTATCATTTTAACTTAGGAACAGCTATGCATCATAAGTCTTTCAGTGAAAAAGAAAATGTGACTACAAGCACAGAAGAACTAACAATAACAAGATTTCCAAGATGGCCACCAAAGCAACTATATTGGAGGTGACTGATCAGCATGGAATAACTACATATAATAAGAAGTCTTATAACGAAACACAATATGCTTTTAGCCAAATATGTTTCTTCAATAATATTTACCCAATCAAAGTATTGATAAAAAGTTGTAAAACTGCCGAAGATGAGAGTCAGACAAGAGTGGTCTACCCTTTGTGCATGAGACTGGCTCAAAATCATGTCAAAAGACAGTTACTATTGGAGTGGATGTGCACAAACATGAAGTGTAGCTATCTAGTATAGCTCAAAAATGAAATCATCTCATATAACCCCAAACTGCTAAGGTAATCAGTTCTGACATAAACTGTTTAAGGTCTTGCTACAGAGCTCTAACACACACTCAACTTTATTAAACACTTCATGGTTTGACAATATCTTGTACTTTGGGTTATGTAAAGGGTTTGAAAAGCACAAACATTAAGTGCTTTTTTTACAGCATGACTGTGAACTTAACAAAGACAAGAAAATAAGAAATAAAAGTAATGAAAAACCAAGAATATCTGTTTAATACTTATTTCGAGATAGGTGTGCTGTATAAACCAATTTTAAAAAACAAAAATCTCAGTAAATTTTGTGACCTAACCATTTAATGTACCTTGCCCATGTAACCCATGATGCACCTGGGGCAAATGAGCAATGGATTTTTATGGGCACCAGATGGGGCAAGAAAGATAAGTATCTTAATGTCAATAAGGCTCTGAAAACAAACTTGCCCATGTTTACTTCAAAATGTATTACAAAAACTCAAGCATGAGAAAATCTCAAATTTACAAGCTAACAGAAAACACTCTTCCAGACACACAGGCTATATCCATCACTGGCCAAAAAAAATCCAAACTGAGATCTCTCAACAACTACCCCAAATATGGCAACAACCAGAAATGTGTTATATCAAATCTATTTTCTTTAAACTTTGTCAAATATCTCTCATCCATCCCAGTTGAAACTAAATATAATAATGCAATTGCAAAATGAAAACTTGTGCACTTCCCAATCAGAGTGGTTCATTTATCAGACCACATGTTACTCCATGAGAAAATTTCTGTGTAGCACATATTTGCACTTGTAATAACAACACTTGTCATTTTTCCAGGACATATACTAATTTCCAAGAAAATCATTAAGTAGATATCACCTCACTTAGTCATTTTGTATTTGAGGGGTCTTTAGAATATGATGGTAATTTTAAAACCAATATCAATTAGAACACCAGTATGTCTCTCTAATTCTCCATGAATAGTCCAACATATATAAATGATACTACATCCATTATACACTTCATTACAACTGTTTATCCAGCATCTTATCATTGGCTGCCTTTGAAGTTTTCCAAACTTTGAACTGTTCTAAAATAAAATGTATCCTTGCCAAACATATTGATGTTATTTTCATATGACATCAATTAAATGAGATATTATACAATAATACTAATACAAAATGCTTTTATACTTCTGTTTACTCATGTGTAGAACTTGTGTACTTGGGTTGGACAGGTTACTGCCATCATAACCATATTTATACATTTGTATGGGTTTAAAAACAATAGCAGGCAGCTTGAGATGCTGTTGGTGCGATAAATAAAACATGTAACAATATTAAAGCTTTTTTTCCCTTCTTTTCTAAGAGTGGCAGATAAAGATAGATTCTACTTTAATAATTGTTAATAGCTTTACCATTTAATTACCTCATTATTTACTCTAGAAATGTACCCCTTTTTTGATGAGCATTAAGAGTGAATGTTATGCCAGTCATATGCTTACTGTTTAACAGGCATATATCATAAGCATGTTATTATTGTAAACCATGTACAAATGTTTACACATTTGGTAAATGTTGTAGTTACACATTTTTCTTTCAATAGTCAAATTTAGTTAAGGAGTGATGATTAATTTATATTTAAATATCTTTGTATTACTAAATAAACAAGAATTAATACATGTAGACCCGAACAACATTCACAAAGTATGTTTATATGCAGAAACAGCACTGTATAAACCAAACAAACACATGGGGAATGGAAAAAACCTTGGATAGCAGCATCATATCTGGTGACAATCAGTGTGTTAAGCTTATTAAATAGGCCAGCAAGAAAAATTGACAAACAAACCCCAAAATTTCATCGAATTTTAATTAAATGTTCACATGTTCTTCCCATCATATACACAGGCAAACATAATCTTTGAAAGGTCTGTGCGCTTAAAATACATTTATTTCACATGTTTATTTTCGGAGTGGGAGTGGGATTAATGATAAGGTAATCATATACAAGTTATCAAGTCTAGACAAATCATTTTTGAAAAAGTTGAGACTTAGTTTAGGAAAAAAGATTGATTTGTCTAGCAGAATTATTCAATACATCAGGATAAATAGGATATCAAGATATATTTGGTACGGCCTGCTAGTTTGAATAATAAGTGGTCAATTTGTGGTCATTGTAGTTTTCTTTGAGATTGTTTGCTTAGAGCTAGCATTCAAACACACATGCTAAAGTTTGTTTTGATCAGCTCATCCATACTTCCCATACAGTACACCACTCTACCTGGAATAGCATGAAACAAATCATATATATATATATAATGACTCACTCAGCCAATCCATCTAGAATCAGATATTGAAATATGAAGTGGAAAAACATTTCGTTTAAAGTGAAACTGCCAACCTTTCGCTTTGTCTTTGGGAAATGGGGCATCATGTCTACCATCCAATTGACAGAGAAGGGGAGTCAACAGATGTCTCACATCCTCAATGTCACTATAGTAGCCAAACTTTACAAGGTACTGCAGTAATCTCAACACCTGAAAATAGTAAAAAATGTTTTGTTAGTCATAGTTCTTCTCATAGTTTTGGAAAAATATTATCATGTGAAAAATTCTTAAAATTGATGTACTCTATACATGATAAAAATGAAACTAGTTGTTTCATTTCTAAATCTTGCAATTGTAGAATCAAGTCATTGGACTTTGTGGAAATTATCACTTATGACCAGATGCTTAAATTCTCAGATGTCTTGGATTCTTTTCTCTGTCCTGTCTGCAAGCATTTATTTCCAATGTAAATATTTTAAAATTTTCCCTGAAAAAAATAAGAAAGTTTGCCATTAGGTGAATAATCACTTTTATAAAAATGAACCACCCATAGAAAAAAATCATGAAACAGCCACTCCAAATTAAGTTGCTATTCTGTCATAAATTACACTTCATCCAAGTACAAGCCATTCGTTCTGAACTTGTTTCTAAAAGATAATGTCTCAAATTAGACTTCTCTCACATAATATCACATTACCTGCTCAATTAAGAGATTATGTCCTATCTCAGATGCTGTCATTTGACAGTTGCATTTCAGAAATTCCGCCAGCCAATCTCGCAGTACTGGGAATATTGTGACAAGATCCTTGACCACCTAAAAATAGAGTCAATCTGCTTAGCCATTCTGACAGAAAAGTGTAATAATAGTTTTACTGATCCATGTGTATGATTTATTCTGGAATTAAAAAACATTATTGACTTTTCTAGCCTTTTAACTCATCAAGAAATGTGTGAAAATGTATACCAAAAATGAGTAAACATGTATACCAAAAATGAGTAAACATGTAAACTATATAAAACCAATAGTTCTTCTAGTACTGCATATGCTTGCATATAAGTTGATACAAATATTAACAACACAGACTCATATCAACCATTACACAATGAGTCAGAAGATCTGGATCTATGTTGTTTGTTGAGATTAATTAGTATGACAGAAATGTAAGATCCAGTTTGTATGTGCATCATGTGATGGCAGATCTGGGTCTATGTTGTTTGTTGGGATTAATTAGTATGACAGAAATGTAAGATCCAGTTTGTCTGTGCATCATGTGATGGCAGATCTGGATCTATGTTGTTTGTTGGGATTAATTAGTATGACAAAGATGTAAGATCCAGTTTGTCTGTGCATCATGTGATGGCAGATCTGGATCTATGTTGTTTGTTGAGATTAATTAGTATGACAGAAATGTAAGATCCAGTTTGTCTGTGCATCATGTGATGGCAGATCTGGATCTATGTTGTTTGTTGGGATTAATTAGTATGACAAAAATGTAAGATCCAGTTTGTCTGTGCATCATGTGATGGCAGATCTGGGTCTATGTTGTTTGTTGGGATTAATTAATATGACAAAAATGTAAGATCCAGTTTGTCTGTGCATCATGTGATGGCAGATCTTGGTCCATGATGTCTACAGATTGATCTGACTTACATGTAAGTACATACATTAATTAGGTTTTCTGATTGCTCTCCGACAAATAAACATGAAGTTTTCTCATTACTGAACAGCATAATGCTTATAACACAATTGAATCGAAAAAATTTGTAATGTTATCAGAAACAATCTTACATTTTTTAACTTTTACACAAAGCTATTCGAAATGAATTATAGAAAGAGAATTGCCTTCTTTATGATTATCAATAAGCAAAACAAATCATTTCACAAAAAAACGGCTTAACAAGCAGTTGGGAAATATGATATTGGGACACTGAAATGATGTAAGTTAAAATGTGAAGCAAGTAAATAGAAATGCATTCTACATAAGTAAGTTAACTATATAGCAATTGCAAAAGGCACATAACTATGCAGGCAATAGCAAAAAAGCATGTAACTATGCAGGCAATAGCAAAAAGCATGTAACTATGCAGGCAATAGCAAAAAGGCATGTGAAATGTACCTTAAAATGCAAGATATAATTCATTCAGATTATTGGCAGTGAAATATTTTTGTGAGTGCAATGACAGATAAAACAGATAACTACATGCAGATGTTACAAGCGAAATGATAATAATTGTGAGTATGGTATTCTGGCATAGTCATAAACATAATGAGATTAATGTTACTCCTTAGCTATTACAAAATTGTATACATTGCGAATTATGTTACTCCCTAGCTATTACAAAATTGTATACAATGCGAATTATGTTACTCCTTAGCTATGACAAAATTGTATACAATGCACTTTGTGTTATTCACTAACTATTACAAAATTGTATACAATGTGAATTACATTACTCCTTAGCTATGACAAAATTGTTTACAATCTAAATTGTAATAATCTCTAGCTATTACAAAATTGTATACAATGCGAATTGTGTTGCTCCTTAGCTTTTATAAAATTGTATACAATGCACTTTGTGTTAATCCCTAGCTATTACAAAATTGTATACAATGGGAATTGCGTTTTTCCCTAGCTATTACAAAATAGTTTGCAGTGCAAATTGTGTTACTCCCTAGCTATTACAAAATTGTATACAATGTAAATTGTAATAATCCATAGCTATTACAAAACTGTATACAATGCACTTTGTGTTAATCCCTAGCTATTAAAAAATTGTATACAATGTGAATTGTGTTGCTCCTTAACTTTTACAAAATTGTATACAATCCACTTTTTGTTACTCCCTAGCTATTACAAAATTGTATACAATGCAAATTGTGTTAATCCCTAACTATTACAAAATTGTATACAATGCAAATTGTGTTAATCCTTAGCTATTACAAAATTGTATACAATGTAAATTGTAATAATCTCTAGCTATTACAAAATTGTATACAATGCGAATTGTGTTGCTCCTTAGCTTTTATAAAATTGTATACAATGCACTTTGTGTTAATCCCTAGCTATTACAAAATTGTATACAATGGGAATTGCGTTTTTCCCTAGCTATTACAAAATAGTTTGCAGTGCAAATTGTGTTACTCCCTAGCTGATACAAAATTGTAATGCAAATTGTTTTACTCCCTATTAAAGAACAGTCATGAGCAAATTCTAAAATTATACAGTAGATTTTGCCAGCTGCCTTTTATTTTGCTACACTCTTCTTTGCATTTGAAAACTGTTACATAGTTACCAGAATATTATTTTTAATTTATTTGGTTTCCAATTCAAGAAAAGGAATAAAGAATAGCACAGAAATATGATCTATATGAATTACAAGAAAAAATTATATTACATTTCTCTAATAAGCTCAAATGAAGCTAAAACACCTTATTTGGCAATTTGATGAAAGATATGTGATTTGCTTGCCAGTTTTGAAATTCTGAACTATATTCATCGCTGTCCTTTACTGTTACCATATCTTTTGCCACAAGGTGTGGTAAAGTCATAGCATCACCTACACCAGTCATGGAAGGAATAAATGTTTGTTGAGGTAAAAGGAATGGAGGCATTCCTGCCTCATTCTTTGCAGGTTAAATTACACGCAACAGTTCTACAAGATATTCAAATATTCTCATCAAAATCATTAAAAAATATTATCAGTTCATCTACAATGCTGACTCAACGTTGGAGCAAAATTTTGGCACTTGCTGAGTTAGTGATTGACGCCTTTGCTTGTTTAGGGCATGTTGAGTTAGTGATTGACACCTTTGCTTGTTAAGGGCTTGTTGAGTCAGTAATTGACACATTTGCTTGTTCAGGAGACTCACTTCCTATTGTAAGTCATACATTAATTTACTTAAATTTTAAAAAAATGTCTAAAGTTTTACAGTTGCAAAATATATATAAACATTTGGATGAAATATTTGAACAAATTTAACACTGATCCAGCCAATGGTTTTCTTTGCAGTCTGTTGACAAGACAGAATGTACAGGAAATCTATAAAATTTAAAAATAAGCCACAGTGGTTTATTTACCCAGGATCTTACATGGTGTGGAGTGAGTGAGTGGGGAGATTACTGATCTGCCATTTTTATAAAGGAGTGTTGTCAGGGACTTTCATAATAAAAGACAGCTTATAACATGTTTCAGAGAATAAGTAAATCAAATACTTAATTTTCAATCAAAAAAGGTAAATCTTTTAGTTCTGTATGTTCATTATTTACATTAGTAGCAATCAATGTTTCAACAGTGTCTCTATATTCAATGGATGAGAAAGGCATGTAAAGACATTAATACCGAGAGAAAGGCATGTAAAGACATTAATACCAAGAGAAAGGCATGTAAAGACATTAATACCAAAAACTACATGTCCATCACTGCACAACTTCACCAAGCACTGTTAGAAATGCTCTTCCGGGTGCTCACTCTCTTCTTATTGTCAATTCATTAAATTTAGTGGGGTTTTGCACAACCATGAGTCGTTTTGAAAATACTGCATATATAATTTGATTTAAAAACCCTGAAATATAACTGAGTCAGATTAATTAATTAATTGACCAAACATTTTAACAATTTGGTTATTATTGGTAATTTTTAGCTTAGTTTAGTCACGTGTTGAACTCTTGAAGACATTCACAAGAAATCAATAAGCATTATTTTCACAAATAATTTTCAGTCTCCTTAAAAGGATAACAAATATTATACAGTGTATAAACAATAAACTAATTAACATTTGTATAATTAGTGATCAATACTGTAGTTGAGTTGGAACTGTCATGGCAGACGTACTGATTGATACAAAAACAATCTAACCAATCAGTGAAGATACTGGAAATAATCCTTTCCCGTCAACCAAATCATTGAAAAGAATGACTGATGTTGATTTGTCAGAAGAAACTAAACAAAATTTAATTTCTGAAACTGTTTAACAGTAAAAATGTAAAGAGAACAGACAGTAAAAGGGGCTGGAATCTTACAAAATGTAACAAGATGTACTATATTGACTCGCTTACAAGTTGATACCAAAAGCAAACTGCACAGATCCAAATCTGTCATTGCATAATGTGCTGGCAGATCTGGATCTGTGCAGTCTGTTAGGAATAATCAGTTGAACAAACGAAATAGAACATGATCTGCAAGCACATTATGCTACTGCAGATCATTTGTCGTTTGCATTTTTGACAGTATATTTAACTTTGAAACTAAAGCAGAAAGTTAACTTGTCAATGATAAACAGGTGCCTGAACTTGTAGCTGTCATCACATCACATCTTAGGTTCATGTCCTAATATTTTTGCAACTCTGCAAAGAAAGCACAACAGTGGCTATAACTAATGGTAACCTTAAACACCACACAGCACTTAGAACAAAGCACTACATGAACAGAAACAGGATATCAGGGGCCATAACACTGTCTAGGATATTTTTTAAAAAATGCTAACAAGTAAATATGTCATTCAGCATTGTATCCAGTCTTATGTTCATGAGCAAAATATAAAGAATGGGATGTTTCATGCAGCATACATGTGATTCTACCAGCAGAAGGACAAAAATACCACATTTACAGTTTAGTTGAAATCTCACGCCTTTTAAAATTAATAAATGAAAAATTGGAGAAAAAGATTATATTTAAAATGTTCTTTTTATGTGTTCAATATACATATTACAGAATCAAGTTGGAACCAGTCTATTGGGGATTGGAACTATATAAGCAGTGTAATGATGTGTGACTGAGTAATTGGATTAGAAAGTTTAACATTAGTACACAACATCATGTTATTCACTAATATTGTTATAATCTGGACAGTTTAAAACCAAATGCTTTTTGGGGTGTTATACATGATAAAGGGATTAAAGAGTGTTAATTATGGCTCTTGACTTTTTGATTAATATAGGTTAACCTTTGGCAGAGGTGAGATGAAATTTGACCAACCCAAAAATGAATTCAGCAGAAACACTTGAACAAGTACCGGTATTTTAATAGTCTGTCTTGCCTAATTAGTAGCCTACTGCCAAGCTCTATATAGCATCAAAGTCATGCATGATACACTAAAGTATGTGGTATTAAAGAAAGCTAGATTGATTTAGCTTTACAATGATACCAAATAATCTGGACATTTAAGTTGCACTACAAAATAAAGAGGGAAAAATCTAATTTTTTGGACCCGCTTTTTTTTCCATCCAAAATTTGCCCATGGTCGGAATCCAAATTTGTGTCCAGATTTTAGACTTTATGGCCTCAGATCTACGGCAGACCAGTCTGAAGTGCACACAGACAGGTGAACCTGTGCAAAAAGTAGGATAAGGGGAGTAGCTGTCCATTTGAAAATAATGAGCAAAAACAACCAAAATTAAACCCACTCCAACTTTTCACCTTCTGCTCATGTGCTATCAAAATAACCAATGGAAAAAATTTTTGTAGCAAAACTATGCATTGGTCTAATGAAAAATTGCTTGGAAGCCGATGTATTCAGAAAAGTCCCCAAAATGTTTTCCTACTCGCATTTCTTTCAAAAACAGTAAAAACCTCCAGGGTTTAATGTGTTAAAGTGGAATATTTATGGGCAGTTCATATGTTTGTTTGGTTTAATTCATGTGCATGCTGAATTGTGAGCTTTCTCCCAAAGCTAAAATAAACCCCCACCAAATAAAAAATATGAGACTGAGAAATGAATGTCAAGTAAAATTTAGAACCTTTCTTCTCAAGGTTAACTTAGCTTAGAGACATTTTGGAAAGCAGACAGCAGGCTAGAATAAAAAATTGAATTCCTTGCAGATTAATTATGGCTGTTTTGTCATTTCCACATTCTAATGGTCATAAAGAGAGGACTTTCTCCATTTTTTGCCAGATACAAATGATTCAAGAGAAAAAATGGACCAGAAACAACTATCAGGATACAAAGGGAGAACTTAAAAACTGTGATGAATGTCATCAGTGGCCACCAGTCATTGTTCTTGTGAAGAAAACTAAAAATACTTTTGGATGTGATATAAATCTTTGCAGTAAATTATGAGATAAAGAGGTTTTCCTCTTTTTCATTTATCTGGCAGTGCTAACTCTTATTATTTACTTATTATGTAAAGACTGCCATATATTGGAATGCCAATCATGGCAAAAATGCACTTGTTTTGTTTTCAATCCACTTAAAACATATAAAATTAATATTGACAAAAACTATCTACCAATTTAGAAACCAATTTACTGCACACAAAAAATAAATCTAGTAGTTTGCTGTTCTGATTCTGTCACAAGCATGATTCTGTTGAAACATAAAATTAAACACAAACTACAAAACCCTGCCAGTGAGGATGGTCAAGACTGAAAATCAAGATCAGCATGAAAATAAATGATAAATATTGGTTTCTCCAGATTAAATACCATCAATGCACTACTTCCATTAACTGTTAGAGGAAATGTAAAATAAAATATGTCTGAATGGAAATGTAAAATAAAATATGTCTGAATGGAAATGTAAATAAGATATGCAACTGTATGAGGATTTGTACTTAAGTACGATAAAATAAAAGGTCTAACCTAATGAGTCATAAATATCACATGTGCTCTCATCTGGTAGTAAAGGTGTCTGGTTATATATCAAACAGAAAAAAGCCTGCACAGTATGAACAGCATGGAACAATAATGAACAAAATATTCTAGTCAGAGTTATGTCCCCTACCTGTGAGCCATTGCTAGTAGAAGACTCCTGCGCAACCTAATGCCAGAAAGGAAAGCATGCGAATATAAGCACTGTCAGGGTTCAATGCTGACATTCTTTCTACATCATCTACTACAACAGCAAAACACTTCATACCACGATTAATGGTGAAAATTTACTCTTTCTAAAATATGACACCCATGATTTCATTATGAACAAATTATGAATCTCAGTGTAACACACAGGGCTTTCCTGTAGCTTCCCATGGTTCATTGGTTCTTTCTGGGATCTTCCTGCACTAAAATAAACTAGCTGCCATGTATATAGCCTATTATGTGCTCAAAATCCTACAAAACCAAACAAATCATCCATTTTGTGAAACAAACAAATCATCCATTTTGTGAAAAATATTGTTAGTTTACACAGCAAAACAGCATTCAAATAACTTGTGAAAGCAAATATATTTTCTTAAGCTACACTTTTAAATAATATTTATATTTTTTCAGCTGCAATATCCTAACTTCATGCATGAAAATTTAATTTCAGTGATTATTCAAGTCCATTGAACATCATCTTATAAATATGAAACATACATAAAAGAATTTATTGACCATTGTGTTACCAATTCAAAATATGCAGAACTTAGGAAAGGCAGATTTTTTAAAATGAATATATGCCAGGGTACTTTTGATAATTCCAATTTGTGAAAAATTATTTTAATTTTTTTTTTTATTTGCATCCATAATTGACTATTTCATGTAAAAAATTCCTTTACTGGACCTCATGTAAATTGTACAGGACCAGCTTTTGTCATTTATCACCTTGTACAGCACAGTGAAGAGTATTACAGCAAAATGATATATATTAGCATTAATTTCATCTGCTATTACATTTTGATTATTAATTCTTAAATTCCACTTTGTTGATATCAATATGAAAGACATTTCTTAAATGTGGGTAATGTTTCTCTTTGATGATGACAATGATCCTAGAAGTGTTAGTAAATTCAGCCAAAGGAAATAAACTTTAGCTTGTAGATAGTTAGCAAAGGCTTATTTGTACATATTTCCCATGGCTTATTTGTACATATTTCCCATACTCTTATTTGTACATATTTCCCATAGGCTTATTTGTACATATTTCCCATAGGCTTATTTGTACATATTTCCCATAGGCTTATTTGTACATATTTCCCATGGTTTATTTGTACATATTTCCCATACTCTTATTTGTACATATTTCCCATAGGCTTATTTGTACATATTTCCAACACTCTTATTTGTACATATTTCCCATACACTTATTTGTACATATTTCCCACACTCTTATTTGTACATATTTCCCACACTCTTATTTGTACATATTTCCCACACTCTTATTTGTACATATTTCCCATACTCTTATTTGTACATATTTCCCATACACTTATTTGTACATATTTCCCACACTCTTATTTGTACATATTTCCCACACTCTTATTTGTACATATTTCCCACACTCTTATTTGTACATATTTCCCACACTCTTATTTGTACATATTTCCCATACTCTTATTTGTACATATTTCCCATACACTTATTTGTACATATTTCCCACACTCTTATTTGTACATATTTCCCACACTCTTATTTGTACATATTTCCCATACTCTTATTTGTACATATTTCCCATACTCTTATTTGTACATATTTCCCATAGGCTTATTTGTACATATTTCCCATGGTTTATTTGTACATATTTCCCATACTCTTATTTGCACATATTTCCCATAGGCTTATTTGCACATATTTCCCATTGGCTTATTTGTACATATTTCCCATAATCTTATTGGTACATATTTCCCATACTCTTATTTGTACATATTTCCCATACACTTATTTGCACATATTTCCCATTGGCTTATTTGCACATATTTCCCATTGGCTTATTTGTACATATTTTCCATAGGCTTATTTGTACATATTTCCCATAGGCTTATTTGTACATATTTCCCATTTGCTTATTTGTACATATTTCCCATAGGCTTATATGTACATATTTCCCACAGGGTTATTTGCATATGGTCACCATACTCTTATTTGTACATATTTCCCATAGGCTTATTTGTACATATTTTCCACAGGATTATTTAAACATAGTTGCCAAAGGTTAGTTTGCATGTACTGATTGTTCCCATAATCATGTTTGTACACAGTCCCCACAGTTCATTTTTGTATGTACTGATAGTTCTCACAGGCTATTTTGTACATAGTTCCCACAGTTCATTTTTGTATGTACTGATAGTTCTCACAGGCTATTTTGTACATAGTCCCTACAGTTCAGTTTGTATGTACTGATAGTTCTTACAGGCTATTTTGTACTTTGTCCCTACATGCTTATTTTGATTTGTCTCCATAGGATTATTTGTAAATAGTCCCTATAAGCTATTTTCATAAAAGAATTGTCAGTAGACAACCAAATATCACAAAATAATTCCTATTTTATATTAGAACTTCATGCACAAAACATCATTGATATATTGATATATGCAAACCTAATAAATGTAATAATACTATGATTTCACTATTCCTTGCATGATACCAATTTTCATGGATTTCATGGTGCCTCAGAATCACAAATTTAAAGACCTAACAAACAATTTGTAAAAACTAGAGGCCAACTTTCTCAATCCATGAGTTCAAGTTCCAACAAAATGGGGACACTTGTAGCAAAGCCATGAAAATTGATAACCATAAAAATAAATGAATTCACAATAGTCAATTGGAGTGATCCTTGGATTGAGCTGCGGATATAATTAAAAGTAATACTTGGATTGCCCTGTGGATATAATCAAAAGTAATGCTTCGATTACATGCACTGTGGAATTTATGCATGCAAAATTATCAGTTTTTAAAGTACTTATGTACCTAAAATGAGCTAACTTCCTTGTGAAACTTACATACTGACTTTGTTCTCTCTCTGAATCCTTGGATCCAACATATTCATAGACAAAGCAGATATTTGGGTTGTCTAGAACTGAATAGTTATTTCCAACATCAACAAAAAGTCCTGTCAAAGGATTAAAAGAAGACTAGAATTATTAAATCTATTTTACAAAATTTAAAACAAACTAAAATCTTGTTAACTTTATTTTGATATGATATGTTCTCCTTCTGTTCCTTCTTGTTCAACATACCATCATCTTTATCATTACTTATATCACTACTTATATCATGACTACTTATATCACTACTTATATCATGGCTACTTATATCACTACTTATATCATGACTACTTATATCACTACTTATATCATGACTACTTATATCACTACTTATATCATGACTACTTATATCACTACTTATATCATGACTACTTATATCACTACTTATATCATGACTACTTATATCACTACTTATATCATGACTACTTAAATCATTAGAACTCATAACAGATAATGGAGAATTATGAAGTATAGTGTAATTTCCTTTAGACAATTTGATTTTCATAATATATTAGTTAACAGAGTATCATGTTCAACAGATTAAGTGCAAAATAAATTCAAATCCTATGCAGTATCACTATTCTAACTTTCCAAGTAACACCAAGACAGCATTAATGACAATAATAATTTTATCTAACAAACTGTCATACCAACAGTTGCTATGGTAATAGAATCAGTATTTAATGGGTCATTTTAAAAAAAAAAAACAGTTTACTATGTAAATCTGAAGTCATGCTTGGAACAAAAGTCAGAACATTTGACCTCAGATGTCCAGTGCTCTGGTCAGCTATATGGTGTCTTGTGTTAAAGTCATTTGTCCGGTGCTCTGGTCAATTAAATGTGAATAATGTTAAAGTCATTTGTCCAGTGCTCTGGTCAATTAAATGTGAATAATGTTAAAGTCATTTGTCCAGTACTCTGGTCAATTAAATGTGAATAATGTTAAAGTCATTTGTCCAGTGCTCTGGTAAATTAAATGTGAATAATGTTAAAGTCATTTGTCCAGTGCTCTGGTCAATTAAATGTGAATAATGTTAAAGTCATTTGTCCAGTGCTCTGGTCAATTAAATGTGAATAATGTTAAAGTCATTTGTCCAGTGCTCTGGTCAATTAAATGTGAATAATGTTAAATCTTTTGTCCAGTGCTCTGGTCAATTAAATGTTGCATAGTGTTAAAGTCATTTGTCCAGTGCTCTGGTCAGTGATATGGTGACTATAGTCTGTGAACACATCCCCGTTTGTTTGTACCCCCATGCCGATTTCAGTAATGAAAGGCATAAACAAAATAAAAAAATCCTTAAATCTTACTCAGTTCATTCATTGATTTATAATTTCTAACCCGATTGCGACCAGGGTGTCCATAACACCCTCATCGTCTGCACATCTCATGCTTAGCGGAAGTTTTCATACTAAGATGACACAATATTGCACACAATTTGAGCAAATCATTTTTCTAGAGTGATGTCATTGCTCCTATTTGGTTACTCCCGGATACTTCCCTCGATTATGCATCCGCCCATTCGCTGAAAATGGACTTGTCCAGAAACTGGAAATTGATGTCGTGGTTGTAATGAAAACTTCCACTAAGCATGACACGTGCAGACGATGAAGGTGTTATAGACACCCTGGTCGCAATCGGGTTAGAAATTATAAATCAATGAATGAACTGAGTAAGATTTATTGACTTTTTATCTTGTTTATGCTTTTCATTACTGAAATCAGCAGGGGTGTACAAACAAACGGGGATGTAGACACAAACTATAGTGTTAAAATCATTTGTCCAGTGCTCTGGTAAATTAAATGGTGAATTGTGTTAAAGTCGTCTGTCCAGTGCTCTGGTCAAGTAAATGGTGACAAGTCAAACAAAAGTTACCTATAATCAGCTCACAGTACTTGGCCCTGATGGCATCAGGAAGAAGATCAGACGTGATGCAAAGGAAGGAGTCTTCCCAGGTCAGGTAACCGTACTCCCTTGTTATTGCATGGATTGCAAAATCGTTGCGACCCTGTGCATTTTGGGTAAGAATTACTTAATTAACAATGTGGAATAAGATCTTGAGAAATATGTTTTTGTGTTGTGGCTAAACAAAAGTTGGGAACTAATGTTATAGTAGCTCTGCCCTCTGCTGTAGCTAGGAAAAGGTAGCCAGGTCAAACATTTATGTTTATTCAGATGATGAAATTTAATATTAGTTATAGACTCTGCCCTTTAGTCCAGCTATTAGAAAGTTGCATGTCAAATGCTTCTGTTTATCCAGGTAATAAAATTTAATAATAATACAGATTATACACTATTCACTTCAATGGTTACACACACAAAACGTCCTATGTGTTTTGTTATAGAAAGAATATGTTTTGACATGGCTAAGAAGGCTATTAAAAAATTAAAAAGAGATACAGTCATAAGCTATATCAAATATGCTCTTTTCCCTGACTTGGGACAAAGCACAAATGCAATATTACATTTCTAACACACCCCATATTTTTCACTTTGTAAGTATGTTCAGCTTTAAAAGGTGAATAAAAGTAAAAAAATAAATTGGGATTTATAAAAGCTAGATGTGGTGCATATTTGACTATCAGTGCTGGGTCAAAACACTAAAACAGTCCCAGTCTATGTGTGTAATAGAAATACAAACTGAACATCTGTACTTAATGCCCTGTAATCCATGTAGGATTAAACGGGTAGGGATTAATAATTAAACATGGGCAAGAATGGTGGGTTTCAATGCTTTGAGATTCAATATATGGGCATCATACTCATTTATTTATTACTATTGGTAATTTGAGTATTTGCACCCGTAACAATTACAAGTCCTGACTGAGTAATTACATTTCTGTCTATATAGAATATTGCTAGCCTTGAACAAAAAAGAAGGACAAGTCCTGGTCTAATAATTACATTTCTATCTATTTCTAGTATTATGGCCTTGCACCCATAAGAAGGACAAGTCCTGGCCTTGCAATTACATTTCTATTTATGCCTATTAATTACATTCCCATTTAAACAAATGCCCATATTTTCTCCAATTCACAGAGGCTGAATATGCTTTTTCCTCTAGTAATGAAATGTAGAACTTACATAGCTGAGGGCTTTGAAGAGTTCTAGTTGATGCATCAGGTAGTCATACTGGTCTTCATTAAAACCAATGATGTCCCGCTGTTAAGAAATGAAACAAAAAAATAAGCATACAATTTAAAACTGATAAATGCAAAATAATGCCATGATTTTTTATAATGAACATGGAAATATAAAAATTTATAAGAGATCCATCTGGCATAAAATCACTCACCTGGCTTGACACCTGCACAACAGCAAAATACTAACGAAGTCAGCCGAATAATCTAAACTGTTGGCAGATTTTCTAATTTAGTATTTGCAGTCATATTTTGACCATGGATTTGAATAATTTGTAGAATAACTTCTTCAGCTTTACATGAATGTTTGAACCACAACTAAACTCAAATGCACAAAATATCGTCATCTTTCTGAATTACTCCTCCACATGCAATGAAGAACTAGCAGATGCTTGGAATTAAGGGTGGTAACTAGTAGATGCGTGGAATTAAGGGTGGTAACTAGAAAATGCTTGGAATTAAGGGTGGAAACTAGAAAATGCTTGGAATTAAGGGTGGTAAATGAGAAGATACAGCAAGCAAAGCACTTCAGTAACTCATTTCTGTACCGAACATTGCATATAACAATTTCAAATATACTTAGATGATGACTTATCTAAATTAGCAATTTAAAATTTGGATGCTTAAGTCTTTCAAGTCTGTGTGCATCCAATAATCTTGGAAACTTAATAAATGTTATTTGTCTTGTACAAATCCTGAAATCAGTGACACTGAGTCATGAGCACATTTTGTAGGTTTGAAAGAGGGAGAAGAGTTCCCTACAGCCGATTTCCCCTGTAAATATTTACAAATTTAATTAAAAAATATATAAAGTTATTTTTGTGAACAGCATTACTCAAAATTAAAGCCACCATAGAAAAATTCCTGAAAAAAACATCCCAAATTAATTGACTATTCAGTCTCAAATTAGACTCCATCCAAGTACAAGATGGTTAAGTACTTAGCAAAATAAGTGGAATTAAAATTCTACAAACAAGTATCAGAACACCACATCCATTATTGTTGAGGGATTATGACTTGCTTTCAACAAGGTGTCATTTTATCTTTTAGAAACACCAACCCTATGGATAATGGATCATAATTATTTGGATAAAAGTGAAATATTTTCAAATAAAACATACCATGCTCAGTGTTTGATGAAATTCTGTTGAGTTGTTTTTAAAAAGTTGTTGTTCAATTGTTTTTCTATTCGTAGTAGAGGCAGTCATACTGGATGGTGAAAATGGCAAGTGTTGACAGATGTATGACATATACAGCATGTACAGTTATGAAGGGTCAAACTATAAGATGACTTGGAGTTACAGCCAATTAAAATTCTCCTTTTCTTCCATGTGGGCAAAAATCATAAGCAATTTACAATATCATATTTGTGATTGAAAACTATGTTATCATGTTGTTTGAAACTAAACAAATGCTATCAACTTCTTAACCAAATTTATCTCATTTTTACCAACTTTTAAACTACCTATAGTATGTGTTTCTAAATTGGTTACATCAATGCCTAAACAATGCTCTATTAGACACTTACATTGACAAACTCATGTAGAGGCGTCCATCCTTGTCCTTTGTCAGTGGAGACATAAACAATATTTGGCCTTTTGTTGATATTCTGACCCCTGTCTGTTAAATACACACTTTCTTTCTGAACATAAAAAAAAATATTCTGTATTAATAAAGGGGTAATAATTCATGTGAGCAATTAAGTTATATTTATAATTGTCAAATATCTACCCAAAGACAAGAAATATCCATACTTAGAAGCAGAAATATATGATATACTCTTCCGCTATAGACTTTGCTAGGTTTTTCAAGTCTTGAAAATGTATAAATTCTTGATTTATTCTCAGGAAAATAAAGTGTAAATATAGAGAAAAAATCATTACATCAATAAATGGAAATATAAGATAAATTTATGATTTATTCTCAGGAAAATAATGTTTAAATGTAGAGAAATTATTACATTGATAGATCAGGCAGCATAAAGAACACTGAAACTAATACTAAAACAGACTAAATGTAGTAATCACATAAAAAAATTATCTAATACACTTACACACCAATAACCTTTTCAACTGTCTTCATCACTGTTTTCAAACTAATGATGCTGGCTGTATACTAAAATTTACCATCACCAGCAAAGCACTGTCATTGTGGGCTTCAGCAATCTAAAATTTTAGTTGCTATGATCCTGATCCAGAAAATAATTTGTATTTTTATTTCCCAACATTTGATGAATTCAATTTATGCAATTATTATCAGTATTGGAAATAATGTACATGTATTTTCATACTGAGTCACACAACACATGCTACTCTTTTGTAAAGAGTTGAATTCAGGACCCTAACCTTTACATCTCAAGATGTGTCTGGGCAAATGAAAAAAGAAAAAAAACTGCTGATACACAATAAATAAATGCAACCTTCAAACAATAAAGTATACTTCTTTTATTAGCTGCTTTTGTTTTGCTTTGGGTATTTCTTCTCCAATATCGATATTTAAAAAAGGACAAATGGTTTGATTCCAACAGGTAAACACTATTTTTGCCTTATTTAATGATAATTTCTACACTTACCTGTGTAGCTGACTTGAGCCACTTTTCAGTGATGTATGACTGGTTGTTAGGAATGGACACTCCATCACAGACACAAAGCACATTCAGCAAGTCAAGGAAACGATAATTCTAAACACAAAAGAGGGAAAAGAAAGAAAAGAACATTTTCTAAGACTTAATTCATGTCAATATTATCAAATGATTCCATTTTTAAAAACAGAACAGAAACATACATTGCAATAAAGTAATATTTAATTTAGGAGTGAAATGATATTTTATGTGATGTAATTACTTAGAATAAGGCTTGGTACATCATGTTCTAACTCACAGTTTTACCCATAATACTTGATATCTTGATTCCATTATGTATAACTAGGTTATAGACCGAAATATTTGCCATTAGTTTGTCTTGTTTTAAACATAATCTTAATGAAATTAAAATACTTTGGCTGGAACAAATAATTACAAATGGACTTTGAATTTGCTTTTATGTTCATACTTTGTAAGAAAATGTATATCTTTTTAAATAATGAATAACACTCCATTTATATATAGAAGATCTGAATGAGTAATGATATAATACTAAATTTATTAAATGAGATGAATCATTTCCAGCTTGAGTAATGATATAATACTAAATTTATTGAATGAGATAAACTTATTAAATGAGATGAATAATTTCCAGCTTGAGTAATGAAATATTGTTAAATTTATTAAATGAGATAAATAATTTCCAGCTTGAGTACCGTAATGATATACATGTAATATTAAATTTATTAAATGAGGTGAATAATTTCCAGCTTCAGTAATGAAATATTGTTAAATATTAAATGAGATAAATAATTTCCAGCTTGAGTACCGTAATGATATACATGTAATATTAAATTTATTAAATGAGGTGAATAATTTCCAGCTTCAGTAATGATATAATATTAAATTTATTACATGAAGTGAATAATTACCAGCTTTTCCAGACTTTAATATTAAAGCACTACCCATTTTTGAATCTGCTTATCATGTGGACTTTAGTTGATGGAGTTTTGGATAGAAAGAAGAAGAGACTTATTTGGGCATTCATTAAATTCTGTCTCAGATGCTGCATCTTTCAATTCATGCGTGTGAAAACTTAGTCCCAGATGTGAGTTAAACAAATAATGCACAGTTTTGTGCCCATTAAGGTTTAGAAGTAAAATCTTTTAAAAATTTTAATTCAAAGGTAAACTGTTCTTGCAAATAACAGAAATCATTTTTTAACACCTGATCTCCCCTTGAAATTCTGTGTGATCTCATATAGTTCACTCATTTGGAGTAGTTGAGAGACCATATACATATACATGTATTTGTGTAACACTATTTATGATGTTTCCACATAAACTGTGCTGATAACACTAAATTGGCATCCAATTGTTTAATATTTATGTGAAGGGATGATCACTGGACACCAAATTTTTATGACATGTAGACAATGAAGGTGTTACTGTATACAACAGTGATTAAAGATTTGTTTTCTGATTGAATATTTGTCTTATTTTATTCAAAATAAGGCTTTTTTAATCTCTTCTTTCAGTTGGGAGATTGCATTTTTCAACAGTTTTTTCAAAACAGAGGCGATTCTTTTACTCCTATAAGTTGACATTTAAGCCATACTTGGGGGGGGGGGGTAGCTATGATGTCATAGCCTTAACAGGTCCATGAAGAAGATGTACAAATATTAGTAAAGTGTACTAGGGGTGGATGGTTGCAGTCAATAAGTAATGAGTATACTGCATAGATGAATACGATTCATATAAAGTTATATGTTAACATCTTGACATAGCAAAAATGCTAAACTGCAGACACAGAACAAAAGGGGTACAAACTAAGTGATAAAATTAACTTACTAAAATGTTGAATTATGCATCTATCATATTTTGAAACATACTGCAATACTGGAATCTCTCTCTCTCTCTCTCTCTCTCTCTCTCTCTCTCTCTCTCTCTCTCTCTCTCTCTATATATATATATATATATATATATATATATATATATATATATATATATATCATAATATTTGCAAATTTATGTGCTGTTTGTTGAAATAAGTTGAAAATTAAAATGAATAGTTTTGTACAGCTCAACCCAAAAGTTTGTTCTTTAAAGACAATGTGACAGTTACACACAATGCAGTAGAGATGTAAATAAATCAAACTAAGCTTGTTCTAATTTTTGTTTAAAATGTTGTTAAACATTATTACAAAAATTTAAGTAGTCAAATTAAATACCAAATTCTAAAAGAAAAAGAAAAGTTTCCATTATGTTTAAAATGAGGATAACTGAAGCATAAAATCATTTGCAAGAATGAAAAAAGAAACAGTTACAGTGCATGAGTCATGAATATACATCTTCTAGCTATTTTTTGATATCATTGGAATATATATGGGACATTAAAGTTTAAAGAAATATCAATTTGATATCTTTAAAATAATGCCCTAAGTTAAACTTTTTTGAATTTTTCATGTACAAGATCACCAATATTCCATATTTGTTTACATTCCCCACCATCCCCACCACTTCTCAATACCTGGTGATGTTGCAGCAAGTCAATGTAGATGTCTATGTGGTGTTTTGTGATCCTGTCCACAATTTTCCTCTTGTCTCTGATCAGTTCAACAATCATTTGTGCCACATTTAGTCCAATGCCACCCTGAAAAATGCAACCATGTTAAAATATCATTAAATGCACATTAAACTTCAAAGTTCCTTAAATTCAACATAAAAAAGTTAAATAAAATCAGAATTTCATTACATGATCTATTTATTTGCTCTGAAGAAAAAAATCTTTTGTCCAAGATAAAGGCATGTCAAATCTAAAGATTTCTAACACCATTTAAAACATCTATTGTGAGTTAATACATATGGTCCTTTAATCGACAAACATTATCATGTAATTAGACTTTAAATAAATGACCATCACTAGTTATAAAAATGCACAAACATTATCATGTAATCAGACTTTAAGTAAATGACCATCACTAGTTATAAAAATGCACAAACATTATCATGTAATTAGACTTTAAGTAAATGACCATCACTAGTTATAAAAATGCACAAACATTATCATGTAATTAGACTTTAAGTAAATGACCATCACTAGTTATAAAAATGCACAAACATTATCATGTAATTAGACTTTAAGTAAATGACCATCACTAGTTATAAAAATGCACAAACATTATCATGTAATTAGACTTTAAGTAAATGACCATCACTAGTTATAAAAATGCACAAACATTATCATGTAATTAGACTTTAAGTAAATGACCATCACTAGTTATAAAAATGCACAAACATTATCATGTAATCAGACTTTAAGTAAATGACCATCACTAGTTATAAAAATGCACAAACATTATCATGTAATTAGACTTTAAGTAAATGACCATCACTAGTTATAAAAATGCACAAACATTATCATGTAATTAGACTTTAAGTAAATGACCATCACTAGTTATAAAAATGCACAAACATTATCATGTAATTAGACTTTAAGTAAATGACCATCACTAGTTATAAAAATGCACAAACATTCAGTGACAAATTAAAAGAAAAACAAGAAAGTGGCATGTAGATAGATATACTTTGATAAAATGTAATGGAAGATTAAGTAAAGTTTTTGTGTTAATTAATTGCTTCTTAATTTCTCTCAAATTTAATGTAATGTTAAAATGTTCAATATATATATAATGAATGTTAATGGCTAAAAAGAAATATAAAGTGATGAAAATTTAATTTATTCTAAGTTAGAGTTGCATATGCTGTGCAAATTTTTTAAATAGGTTTTATAGTCATGTAGAAATTTGGTGATGAAAAATGTAAGAAAAAGTAGAAGAGAAACCTTTTTTGTGAACTGTGTCTGGAAGAAGTCAATGTACTTGGCAAAGTAGAGAGCATTTTTCCGACTCTTGCCAATCATGTAGGCATGAAGTACATCGTAAGCTTCCTTGAAGATTCTAATCATATGGGTCTCCTCATCCCCCTCCTTCAGGGGACACTGTAACAGCTGTACCAATAGGTCTATGACCTGTAATTAGAACCGTTATTATCATCGATCTGTGTTTATTTTATAGGCACTAATACTGCAGCGATTTTAGGGTTGCTACAAGATTTAATAACTGAGCTAAAATAATCAATTTTGAAGCAAGATGAACAGGAGCATATCTAAGTTATCATTGTAAAAAATAGGTTTCTTTTTTAAAAAACCACAAAACAGTGGTACGGATGACATAGATAAATCATTAACCTCGTTAAATGAAAACAACAATTTAAAGTTTGGTCCAACTGCACCAAACATCTCCTGATCTACTGTTGCCTATTAGGGTTTATATTGGTTGAACTAGTTCTAATTCTTAAAAAAACTGAATAGACCCAGATATACCAATGCATTAGGCACATCACATCTGGGTTTATGCAGTCTACCATTGGATCTGGCTTTTATATGAATATGGGGTTGGTGGTAGTGTTGGTTCAGTATAAGGAATTAACCTTAATACCCTCAGTCAGAATCGTACAAGCATCCTTTCAACAAAAATCTTTAGTTAGTTTTTATTTGTATCTTTAATGTAATATTATTATCATCAGATGAAAATTTGCCACAAAAAAATGTCCAGTAAGACCTATCAAAGATTTACACCTCACATTCTTCAAGGCTTCTCTTCTGGACAAAGAGATGTAACTGGTTAGTAAGAAGCAAAAGGACTACTTTGACCATTTCTTGGAAAAGCAGAATCATCTCTTGTAATCATTAGCTCAAACAAGGACAAGGGTCATTGTCATTGAGGAGTGTGACAATTCTGACACCTCTTCCAAATCTTAGGTGGGGTTAGTGAAGATTGTTGAATGTGATGGCTGACCAATCAAAAGTTTTCCTGATTGAGATACTGTAACTTTCAGTCAGTTGCAAATAAGTTCCACCTCATCCTTAGCAACAGCTCAGGCCTCCATAACTGAAACATCTCCATAACCTAAAGCAAATTTTGACAGACTGTTCAATGACCTTTAGTGGCATTGGCATGAGAAAGAGCTGAGGAAGTATCATCCCAATTTGGCTGTATAAACATACTGATTCCTTGCTCTAAACTGACGCCATGTCAAGTAAGCCCTGTACATGCAACCCACTTGTAAGTCGAGTCAGGCTGCAAACAACAAAGGCCCTGATTTGCTACATCATGATGTGCCTGCAGATCATGGTATATGAAGATTGTTCTGCTGATTATTCTGGACAGACCCAGATCTACCAGTGCATAACATGAATTATAAGTGAATATATACAGGAATGAGGTACTAGACTGTGTCTAGAGTGACACTATAATGGGCTGAATGATCCATTAAAATACCAGTGTGCTGTTGTCAGGATGGCATACTGGACAAAGAGATCTCTCATTTGATGTTAAAGTTAAGATCAACTTTGGCACTGACCTCATGCAATCTGATTTAGAGCCTTATTGCAATAAAACAGGGTTATAATATCCTTCATAATTTTGTTTTTTCTTCCTGATGCTCGGTCAAGTAATGGGATATGTAATCTCTAAAACATGTCCTTACTTGCACTGGTACGTTTTTAATCTGGCTCATATCTGGCAGGGAGAGTGCACTGGCCATTGAAGTATCAGGCCAAATGGTACTGCTGAAAAAGTCTCATCTAGTTCAGTAGTGAAGCTGAAGCTATGTTTGCATCTAGAGCTGAAAGCGTTTTCTGAGTTGCTTTTGGCTGGTGAACCCTCTGATCTGCTGTCCCAGCAAGAATTTATTGACCAAGGCTGTATCAGCATTAATTTGATGCTAAAGACACCCTCATTTCTCAAAATGTATTTATTGTCAATCCAGTAAAGTAGCCCATTGAATTTTGGGTCATACAGTGCCTATTTTATATAAATTTCCTAAATGGCATCCTATGTATTATGGTTATCATCAATGCCATGCTGGTGTTTACACTGCTTACATTTAGTTCACCCCATAGAGTCAGTAAATAGAAATAGAGAAGAAGAATATTTATACCATGGTGTAGCCTGACAAATGCGGTTTTATGAAGTGGATGTTCCAGGGCTACTACAGTAAATTTTTGTCAGAAATTACCAGTGAAACAAAGGTCCAAGTGACAGCCTAGATGGACAAGGTCACTGAAGCATCACTTTATATCTATCAAAATGTTTGACTATCTAAAGAAAACTTACTTGTTAACATAAATGAAAATTTTAAACACAAGACAAGTACAACATCATTTAGAACTTACAAAGGTGGATGCTGCAAAACAAACAGTTTTCTATGGACAACAAATTACCTGCATGACTTAAACGTCTATACTTTATACTGCAGAATATACAAAACCTGAGATCAAACTGTTGAATGTAGAGACTCATGCAGGTAACTACAAAGGGGAACTTAGCATTTATAATTTTCAACAAAGATGTCATTCCAAAATAGAAAAACTTGAAAGGAGCAACAAATAATTGGAAATATGCATGGGATATTAGTCACATGAGATTAGTCAAGTCCATAAAATTATTGATGAAATGTTTGTGGGGTCTTTAAAGACAGTATACTTGTGAAAGTTATATAAATTAAATTTAGTACCAATCCCTATATCTAAAAGGTGATAACTGTCTGATTGCCACCAATGAGGTCATGGTCATATTCCTAAGTTATTAAGATTTGGTAATGTAATTTTTGAAGAATAAACAGGCATGTTTGGTTTTAATTATTTACATACCCTGAGATTCCTCATCAATTTCTGGCAGTCCTTCTCTGGCTGATCTCCAGGCAACATAAATGCCTTCAGGTCCTTCAGAGTCTGTAATGTTATCAATGGAAGTATTGTGCTAACTAAAAATACTATGTGAATCAATTCAAATTTATCTTGGAAGAATGAAATATCACATGCTTTGTTATTCTCACCCTTAACACATGCATGTCTCTTTTACTTAGAACTTTGTTATTATGATGGTAAGTGAACCACAAAGATTTTTATCAATGGAAGACTGCTTTGATGACTTAGTGGTTAGAGCATCCACATTGGATGCAGAAGGTTATGGGCTAGATCCCTGGCCAAGTCATTCCAAAGACTTACACAAGTGGTACTAACAACTGCCTCGCTTGGCGCTCAGCATTAAGAGATTAGTGTTAGGACTGGTCGGCCTGGTGTCAGGATAAGGTGACTAGGTGGGACATCACGCTACATTCTGCAGCATGATACCTGAGTGCTAAACATCACTATAAACTGCCACACTGCAGAGTTTGTAGTGATATAACTGGAAAATTGGTCAAGCTATGTTAAAAATCCCAATTACACACACACACACACACACACACACACCAACTAAGGTATTGGACTAATTAAAATACAGACTATCTGTGAATCAATTCAAATGTAACCTGGAAGAATGATATAACATAAACTTTGTTATTTATACCCTCAACACATACAGGTCTCTTTTACTTTGTTATCATGATGGTAGGTGAACCACAACTATTTCTAAAAGCAAATGTTTAGTAACTTTAAACACAGAAGCTATTTAAGAAAATATTTAAATTAATTAATCATGAATGGTAAATTGCAATTGATATCAACACAATGTATCTACTGACTGTATACACTGCTATAAACACAATGTATCTACTGACTGTATACACTGCTATAAACATAATGTATCAACTGACTGTATACACTGCTATAAACACAATGTATCTACTGACTGTATACACTGCTATAAACACAATGTATCTATTGACTGTATATGCTGCAATAAACACAATGTATCTATTGACTGTATACACTGCTATAAACACAATGTATATATTGACTGTATACACTGCTATAAACACAATGTATCTACTGACTGTATACACTGCTATAAACACAACGTATCTACTGACTGTATACACTGCTATAAACACAATGTATCTACTGAATCTACTGACTCTATACACTGCTATAAACACAATGTATCTACTGACTGTACATGCTGCTATAAACACAATGTATCTATTGACTGTATATGCTGCTATAAACACAATGTATCTATTGACTGTATACGCTGCTATAAACACAATGTATCTATTGACTGTATACGCTGCTATAAACACAATGTATCTATTGACTGTATACACTGCTATAAACACAATGTATCTACTGACTGTATAAACTGCTGTAAACACAATGTATATATTGACTGTATACACTGCTATAAACACAATGTATCTAATGACTGTATACACTGCTATAAACACAATGTATCTACTGACTGTATACACTGATATAAACACAATGTATCTATTAACTGTATACACTGATATAAACACAATGTATCTACTGACTGTATACACTGATAAAAACACAATGTATCAATGTATTGACTGTATACACTGATATAAACACAATGTATCTACTGACTGTATACACTGCTATAAACACAATGTATCTACTGACTGTATACACTGCTATAAACACAATGTATCTACTGACTGTATACACTGCTATAAACACAATGTATCTACTGACTGTATACACTGATATAAACACAATGTATCTATTGACTGTATACACTGCTATAAACACAATGTATCTACTGACTGTATACACTGATATAAACACAATGTATCTATTGACTGTATACACTGATATAAACACAATGTATCTATTGACTGTATACACTGCTATAAACACAATGTATCTATTGACTGTATACACTGATATAAACACAATGTATCTATTGACTGTATACACTGATATAAACACAGTGTATCTATTGACTGCTACATACAGAACATCTTTATCTTAAATGATGTCCTAAAGTAAATTGTAAATGAATGATATCATGATTGGTTAACAGTGCTGATTGAAGACATTCTTTTATAACATTTAGTATGTGACCGAGTTCAAGAAACCTCAAATGTTTATGCCATTTCATTTTCATTACATACAGAAAATGTAGATACATACATTTGACTCAGCTATCAAATTCAGTAATTGTTTATTGCTTTGTACTGATCACTAATGTACACACAATGATTAATTCATATAGCTCCAGACAGTTTCTTGTGAAGGAGTTTAAAGGACTTTCAAAGGTTTTCAAGGAGATTTTAATCTTACAGAAATTGAATCTTTATCCCATTTTATTTACTCACTATTTTTGAAAAATATGTAAATAACAGAAATTCTTTTAAAAAAATAATAAATTTTATTGAGTTGTAATGTCACCATTATCAAGATAAATTCAAGGAGATTCTGGGCAAACTTTTGAGAGTTTCAAGAATAAAATCAATTTATTAAGGTTTCAAGGAACTATTCAAGGTTGTATAAAAAAAACAGCAAGCTTGTAAGGCATATAAATGAATCACAACATAAAAATGCTGACTCACTGTAATTATCCCATGTGTTTTCCTAGCTGTCAATATAGTATCATTCTGGAACTGAAAAGAGACAAACAGACATGAAGACCATGTACATGGGAATATGAAGCTATGCAAAATATTAGATAGTATTTGTACAGCTGGCACACATAGTATGTGTGAATGAATTATATAACATATGTACACCTGTCACACACACTATGTGTGAATGAATTGTAAAATATGTACACCTGTCACACACACTATGTGTGAATGAATTGTATAATATGTACACCTGTCACACACACTATGTGTGAATGAATTGTATAATATGTACAGCTGTCACACACACAGTATGTGTGAATGAATTGTATAATATGTACAGCTGTCACACACAGTATGTGTGAATGAATTGTATAATATGTACAGCTGTCACACACATTATGTGTGAATGAATTGTATAATATGTACAGCTGTCACACACAGTATGTGTGAATGAATTGTATAATATGTACACCTGTCACACACAGTATGTGTGAATGAATTGTATAATATGTACAGCTGTCACACACATTATGTGTGAATGAATTGTATAATATGTACAGCTGTCACACACACACTATGTGTGAATGAATTGTATAATATGTACAGCTGTCACACACACAGTATGTGTGAATGAATTGTATAATATGTACACCTGTCATACACAGTATGTGTGAATGAATTGTATAATATGTACACCTGTCATACACAGTATGTGTGAATGAATTGTATAATGTTGTAATAAAATTGGAGTATTTATATTTGACAGCATCCCGTTTTTAAGCAATTCTTAGATTTATTTGTGTGAGTATTTGGTCTTCGGTGCCATGGAAATATTACTAGTCCAAAATAGTTAGCCAATTAGTAGAAGCAAATGTCACAGAGCCAAGTGTTAGTGAATTTGAACCATGCTGGGGTCGTTAGTAGTGAATTTAGGTACAAGCCGAATGACTGTCCCTGGTGTAACATAGTCCATAATAAAATTCAGCAGTGTATAAAAGTGTTGTGGTTGAAATGGCAGTATTTATGGTTGGAATTCAGTAAATTATATAATGGAATCAATAAGTTGGAACTTGGTAGGTACCGTTTATGTGTCCATAGTGGAAAATGGACACATGTATATGAGTGTGATACACTGGAAATTCTGTGGATTGACTGGTCTATGGTCTCACAGTTAAATATTTCCCAGTTAGTAAGGGGATACTAGTGTAATTTCTATGGCATGACAGGCTGGCGGTACAGAAATCGGATGATAATGAAGAAAAAACATGCAAAGGTGTGGTTAATGGACTTTTGGGCAAGTTGTCTCATCTGGGTCGCCAATTAATTAGAGCAAAGGTTATTAAATATAGCAGACATGTCTGTCTTTCCATTTTACAACTCAAGTTGTATGGATGTCTTTGGAAATGTGGGGAAAACTTATGACTTCCAGCGTGACTTGTGCCAGGGTTTTTACACCACTCAGTCAGGTGGATACCCCACTGTGCATGTAACAATATGTACAGCTGTCACACAGTATGTGTCAATGAATTGTATAATATGTACACCTGTCACACACAATATGTGTGAATGAATTGTATAATATGTACAGCTGGCACACACGGTATGTGTGTGTGAATTATATGATATATGCACAGCTGGCACACACAGTATTTGTGAATGAAATGTATGAAGAACTCTGCTATTAACCTATGGCTTGAAAAAGTAAACTGAAGACAAAAGACATAATAAGGAAATCTAACACTATTATAAATGCTTTTATGATTGCTTTCATATGAACTTTATTGTCCTATAAAAGCATACAAAAGAAAATGAAAACAGAAAAGGCATGCATATTACCACAACTTTTTTCATGAATCTCTGCCTATTAATTGTTCCCCCTTACCCTTTATAAAAATATTGGTCACTGATGAACACTTATTCCTGTCACCTTGATCAATGTGACAAAAACTATATATAGCATAACTTGTATGACTAATAAGGGAAAACATAATCAACCTACATCCTGGATTAGGTTTTGAAGGAAAGGCACCATTCCAGCCACAAAATTGAAATGGCTGACATCGTATCTCTGAACAAGCTGTATGGTGTAGGCATCATCGTACATACTCTCATTGCTTGCGGACACCTGTACAACACACAAACAAAAATTACCATAGATAATCACTGATAAGACAAGTTCAAACAACATTGTTGCATAATACCCAACAAATCAGGTTCAGTTTTACATTTTTCTACTGATTACTCCCAAGATGTTGAATAGACACAGATCTACCAGCTTGTTATGCAATGACAGATCTGAGTCTGTGCAGTTTGGAGGTGGACTAAACTCATATGCATAAATATATGGTAAATTAAGTAGAGACACATCAGACATACTAGATAAAGATCAAAACATCTATAACCATTAAAAGAAATTCTGGTAAGGTTCCAGCATTAACATCTTACAAATATGGTACTTATCATATGGTATTGATCATATAATACTTATCATATAGTACTTATCATAAGGTACTTATCATATAGTACTTATCATATAGTACTTATCATAAGGTACTTATCATATAGTACTTATCATAAGGTACTTATCATATAGTACTTATCATATGATATTTATCATATGGTACTTATCATATGGTATTTATCATACAGTACTTATCATATGGTACTTATCATAAGGTACTTATCATATGGTATTTATCATATAGTACTTATCATATAGTACTTATCATACAGTACTTATCATAAGGTACTTATCATAAGGTATTTATCATATGGTACTTATCATATGGTATTTATCATATAGTACTTATCATATGGTACTTATCATAAGGTACTTATCAAATGGTATTTATCATATAGTACTTATCATATAGTACTTATCATATGGTACTTATCATAAGGTAATTATCACATAGTACTTATCATATAGTACTTATCATATGGTATTTATCATGGTACTTATATATGTTACTTATCATTTAGTACTTATCATATGGTATTTATCATATGGTACTTAGCATATAGTACTTATCATGTTAATTATCATAGAGTACTTATCATATGGTATTTATCATATGGTACTTATCATATAGTACTTATCATATAGTAATTATCATATAGTACTTATTATAAGGTACTTATCATATAGTATTTATCATAAGGTACTTATCATATAGTCCTTATCAAATGGTACTTATCATATAGTAATTATCATATAGTACTTATCATAAGGTACTTATCATATAGTCCTTATCATATAGCAATTATCATATGGTATTTATAATATAGTAATTATCATATGATACTTATCATATAGTAATTATCATATGGTACTTATCATAAGGTACTTATCATATAGTACTTATCATATAGTAATTATCATATAGTACTTATCATAAGGTACTTATCATATAGTACTTATCATATGGTACTTATCGTATAGTACTTATCATATGGTACTTATCATATAGTACTTATCATATGGTACTTATCATATGGTACTTATCATATAGTAATTATCATATGGTACTTATCATACAGTAATTATCATATGGTATTTATAATATAGTAATTATCATATGGTACTTATCATATAGTAATTATCATAGAGTACTTATCATATAGTACTTATCATATAGTACTTATCATATGGTACTTATCATATAGTAATTATCATATGGTACTTATCATAAGGTACTTATCACATGGTACTTATCATATAGTAATTATCAAATGGTATTTATAATATAGTAATTATCATATGGTACTATCATAAGGTACTTATCATATGGTACTTATCATATAGTAATTATCATATGGTACTTATCATAAGGTACTTATCATATAGTACTTATCATATGGTACTTATCATAAGGTACTTATCATATGTTACTTATCATAAGGTACTTATCATATGGTACTTATCATATAGTAATTATCATATGGTACTTATCATATAGTAATTATCATATGGTACTTATCACATAGTACTTATCATATGGTACTTATCATATAGTGGTTATCATATAGTAATTATCATATGGTATTTATAATATAGTAATTATCATTTGGTACTTATCATATAGTACTTATCATATGGTACTTATCATATGGTAATTATCATATAGTACTTATCATAAGGTACTTATCATATAGTACTTAGCATATGGCACTTATCATACAGTAATTATCATATGGTATTTATAATATAGTAATTATCATATGGTACTTATCATATAGTAATTATCATATAGTTCTAATCATATAGTACTTATCATATAGTACTTATCATATGGTACTTATCATATAGTAATTATCATATGGTACTTATCATAAGGTACTTATCATATGGTACTTATCATATAGTAATTATCATATGGTATTTATAATATAGTAATTATCATATGGTACTTATCATAAGGTACTTATCATATAGTACTTATCATATGGTACTTATCATATAGTAATTATCATATGGTACTTATCATAAGGTACTTATCATAAGGTACTTATCATATGGTACTTATCATATAGTAATTATCATATCGTACTTATCATACAGTAGTTTTCATATGGTACTTATCATATAGTAGTTATCATATGGTACTTATCATACAGTAATTATCATATGGTACTTATCATATAGTATCTATCATATGGTACTTATCATATAGTAATTATCATATGGTATTTATCGTATGATACTAATAGTACTTATCATGTGGAACTTATGTGGTATATTGATCATGTGGCACTTATCAGGTGGCACTTATCATGTGGTACTTATCATATGGAACTTATCATGTGGCACTTGTCATGTGGTACTTATCATGTGGTACTTTTACATATGATACTTATCATATGATACTTGTCATGTGATATTTATCATATGATACTTATCATGTGATATTTATCATATTGTATTTATCAAGCAACTATCATATTCAGACCTCTCACTAGAGAAAACCCCCACAAGCAAACATGAATAACTAAAAAAATAAAACATTTAATTTCCTGCATTTAGAAAACCATGAGATAATAGTATTGAAAGGGTTGTTTCTCAGTTTTAAGTTTTACATACAACTTGATTCTGTGCTTAAATTCATACAAGACAATACACTAATCAACTCACTGGTCAACCTCTGTAGATGTGATATAACATCTTTAACAACAGCACCCTGCCTAAAAGAATAATCTGAAAACATTCCTTTAGCTCATTACATGACACAAAACCTGTTGTAAAAGTTGTTGAAAAGTAAGAGATTTTTCAGAATTCTTTATCTTGTCAGCTTTACTGTAACATAATCCACCAATCATTCAAAGTCACTCGAGAAAGGAAAGAAGTTTGCTGTGATCAATAACTTTTTCATATAGTAAAAATGTATCATGACTGTACATGCAACAATGTCAAAGAAACTGAGCTAAATGGAGAAATAGGAGCAGCAGAGAGGGTGAGCCGGACAACATTTTTAGACAAGTTTTCACTGAAATCACGCTTAAAAACAATGAAACCAATGACATCAGCCCCCCAATGTGTGTGTGAATCATGGATTAGGTCCAAAAAAAAAATATGAAAAAATCAATGAAATTAATGAAATCCTCCATCAATTTTTTTGGGAAAAAGGGACTACAACATCGTTGTCACTCACCCTCTCTGCTGCTATGGGTTAACCGAATATTTGATCCAGTCCGATACGATATCGTGTTCGAGGGTCATGTAAATTTATTGTTACAAATCCGTGTGGGGCAGACTGAGCATGACTAAAGAAATTTCTAAATTGATTGAAGTCCATATCAGAACACCATGTCTGCCAAATATTTCGTAGCGTATGTGTATCAACGCCGTTGAATACAGCAAGCATATTACAGTTATCTCTAATCACTTTTGGAATCTGAGTGTAGCGTTGAGTGACATAGATCACATCCGTGTTTTTATGCCTGCCTCGGGAAAATATTCTAGCAGGATTTTTTTGTTTATCTAACATGACATCGTCGTATACAACTAAATTGTTGATACTTCCATCGAGGTCATTCACGGATGGCGCCTCGTCAATATCGGTTATAAATTCAATAACATCCTCGCCGGCAATCTCTGAAGCGTTTTCATTAAAATCTTTTAGCACTTCATAGCATCGTTGATCATCTACGCTAGGGGCAATTAAATACAACTTATCCCACTTCATCCATCTCATTATTAAATTGAGCAACAATTGCGTTTTACCGGATCCAGATGGTCCGATTATAATTGCGCGGATAGAGTTTGGTAGCGCTGCATGATGCTTCACTGGTTCTCTTGTTTTAGTCGCTGAAAAATCAATTATATTCATATCTCTATACATAAATTATGGATCTATATTGCGTGAAGTGTAAGGCGCGTACTGGCACAGATGACTTGACGACGATTACAACTAAAAATAACCGATCAGCGCTTTCTGGTAAATGCGTACAGTGTAGTACAAAGAAATTTAGATTTGTTTCTAAACCCAAGGAACCCAAGGAACCTTTAAAAAAAAACGAGGAGGTGATATCGCTGCCAAATTAGCAAAACTCCCTGGAACCCCATGGGCAAAATACCCCGGAGAAAAACACCTTCCAGGGTATAGTTATTTTGGACCGGGAACCAGACTTGATATCAGACTCAATGATCAAAATCAGCCCCGACCCGGTGAGGAACCAATAAACGCTATTGATAAGGCCTGTCACCTTCATGATGTTGCTTATAAAAGCAGCAATTTGCAACACAGGCATCTAGCAGATGTGAAATTAATTCATGCGTTGAATTCTATCACTGATAAATCCTTCAAAGAAAAATTGGCTTCATTTTTGATAAAATCGGCTATGAAAAGTAAATTGATGTTAGGTGCTGGTAATTAATAACAACATGGAATCTATTTATTATTCCCCAAGAGGATACTGGAAGGGTAACGCTGCAATCAGTAAACTCGCTAGCGCCGCAAAAGTGAAAAAAACCACTGCGGCTCATTGGTTATCCAAACAGGCACTATGGCAAATTTATCTACCACCGCCTAAACAAATTCAATTCTCGCATTTTGATGTCACCGGACCCAATGAAGTTCATCAGGCTGATCTATTATTTCTGCCACATGATCGTGGTTACAAATATGTGTTAACTGTAGTTGATATTGCAAGTCGATACAAAGAAGCAGAACCGTTAAAAACAAAATCGGCCACTGAAGTCGCTTCTGCATTTGAAAGGATTTATCGAAGGAGTCCTCTGCACTGGCCAAATCTGTTACAAGTTGACCCGGACAAGGAATTTCAGGGTGCAGTGTTATCTACAATGAAATATCACAATGTCGCTATCAGACGAGGGCATACTGCACTGCATCGTGATCAGGCCATTGTAGAACGGTTTAATAAAACCCTTGCTGAGCGGTTATTTGGATATCAATATGCAAAAGAATTCATCCAAGAAAAAAGATCCCGTGAATGGGTTAAGAGATTACCAGGTGTAGTTACCGCACTGAATAACGAGATTACTAGAACCATCAACATGAAACCTATCAACGCGATTAAAAAGAAGTCGATACCTGAAAAACCACAAAAAGATTTCAAAGAACCAATTCTTGGTAGTAATGTCATTGTGAGGTATTTATATGAACCAGGAGAGCTTGAAGGAGATAGAAAAAGGGCTACTGATCCTATTTGGAGCGTCACTACGCATAAGATATCTAGTATAACACGATCTACGGGTAGACTTCCAATCTATAAACTGGATTCAACTGCCCCTCAGCGTGGGTTTACTAGACAACAACTACAAGTGATACCCGAGGATACTCAATTACCACCGCATGGTCTTAACTAGCACCCTTGCGTCTATTGCACTCAAGGCAAGTCAACATCACATTATTTCTGACATGACCGAGATTGTTATTTTTTCTGTCAACGGTGAATTGGCGAGGATCCTTATCCGAATACTGCCAACGCATTATACAATTGCAACTCGCGCAGTGATTATTCTGTTGTTTCTTCAAAGTGATTATTAATTCAGCATCAATATCAAATTCTCGTTGTTTTTTTTTGTCCTGTTGTTTGTAACCGGAGAGTTTTTTTATCAATAATATCATTATCGTCACCAATGATTTCATCATCGCCAATGATTTCATCATCGCCTGACTCTGTCAGGACAATTCTTCGAAGTTGATTTATTTTTCGTACTCTGGATACTGAAAGATAGACTAAATTCGACCATTCTATGCGATTATCTACCATCCAAACAGTTGTATCCGATATAGTCAATCCCTGTGAAGAGTGTATCGTCGCTGCGTATCCTAGCGTCCATGGGGATTTATTAGCACGCAATGCATCTTCAACGACATTGATATCAACCAGCACAATATCATTTAATACGAGAATCTTCTTTTCACGCCCTGACTCTGTCAGGCCTGGAATATCAACTTCAATATTCTGTTTTCGCGTATCCGATGGCCTATAACAAAGGGGTACTGGAAGCGTTGCAAATTTTTGTTTATGCAATTCAAATAACTTCATCTGAAGTGTGTCCCTGACTATTTTTCTACTTGCAATGATTAAATCATTTGGTCTCCACGCTTCCCAAAACTCATTCATTGGAGTTTCCGAAATTATTTCACGGGTTATTTCACACTGGATTCTATCCGGTTGTAATCTAATTAGTTTCTTCAATTCTTTTAATTTTTCATCAAGTGATCTATGATCGGTATCAATTTCTTCATAATAGTCTACAAAACCCTTTAGCCATTCATGGGGGGATGCACCGACAAATGGTGGTGGTTGCCCGTGATCACCGCACATGACGACTTTTGTATTCTTCAATAACAACCACTCAAGAAATATTTTTAAGACATCTTCTGACACTGTGTCTATTTCATCCCAAATCATGATTTCAGGAATAAATTTCTCTCCCATGCGCTCAGGAGTCCATTTATCTCCCTTCCATCGGAAAAAGCTGTGATAAGTGCAGGCATTTACCCCTCTCTGTATCATTTCTCTTGCAAGTCTATGAGTTGGTGTTAGCACAATCATTTTTGTGAAATCCGTAGGATTTTTCCCACGAAATAACTCAATTGCCCGGGTTGTTTTTCCTGACCCGCCACAACCGTTTAAATAAACTGTTTTATACAGGCATATTGGATCAGAAATCGGTGGTGCACTAGAAAATTCTGAACACTGATTGCTTTCTAAGTAATTATTTTCAATGGTAACATCTGCTGATGGAATATAATCATGAATCATTTCTTTCTTAATTCTCCATGATCCCCATTTCTCCTTGCCAGTAGCCTTAAAATCAGCCATTTTGCTATTTATGTAATATGAGTCAGTAGCAACTCTAACTGCGGTGGTAGGAAATCTATTGATCATTGAAAATAAATTAATAGAAGCATACCCGAGCATAGAAGCTCTCAAATGTGTGTACTGCGGATGGTATCCATCATTGTAGGTAACAATTGTACCCAATTTGGTTCCATCGGACATAAATGCGTCCTTACGATTGACATATAGGCCCTTATTCGTTAAATCCGCCATTACAAAATCGTATTCAGCGTTGTCTATAATCAATCGTGAAGAATATTTCGTATTATCATCTTTGCCACCTTGGGTAAATTTACCGATTATTCTTCGTCCAAGATTTTTTGCTTCATTGTTTCTGATTTCAAATAACTGTCTGGACCAATCCATGATTTGTTGTTCATTAAAATCAGGAAACAGTTTTCGCTCTTCGCTAATTATTTTTTCTAGATCAGGTTGTGGTAACCAGACTGATTTCTGTGCCCGATAGGATATAATTGCTTCACTGACAATTAATGATTTTAACATCTTACAATCAAGCATATACCGTAACAACACTATTGGCATCCAGTGTTTTTCAGACATGTGTTTACCAATCCAAAGATAACTACACGGATGAAGTCCTTCAGCCATTTCAAATGATACCACACAAGCGAATCCGGTTAAATCAAAATCAGGAAGTGGTCCATTAATAGCAACACGGGTCATTTCGTGTGTAGGGTGTCCAAATCGTTTGAAATATTTCTCACACTCTCCATACCCAAGAAAACTTCCTGGATAACACGCAATCATATCAACTGAAATAACGGAATCAGAGGTGTATTTTGTGTTCCATAATCCCCCATGGCTGTATTCAAGACAGGACAATTTGACATCTGATAAAAACTCACTTCGTGTTGGTTTCCATGCGTTTTTCTTTCTAGCAAAATGTGCTGCAATGGATGGTACTGTGAAACAGTTTGCTAATAATTGATCTTCGATTTCCCCCTCAGAAAACTCACTAGCTAGTTGTTTCATTTGATTCTGCAGTTCTTCAGTACGGTATAATTCTCCGTTAGGCCTTACAAACTGATCAAATCTGCATTCCTCGTCTGAATTACTTTGAAATAGCCACGCTGACACAGGATCGTTTTTACTCAAATGGTAAATAGCATCAAATAATTTCTGCTCTGAAAAAAACTCTTCGGTTTGGGATAGATATTTTACGGTTCTATCCCGTGGGAATATTGTTACTGCAGATGACCACGCGTGCGCGTTATGATCAATAATTTCAATGGGTTTTCCTTTTTTTGATTGATATTTCGGTCCTTTTAATACTTCACCGGTGATTGTCCTTACCGATATTGGAAATCTCAATGATGTTTCTAATTTGGTTATATCCTGAATTGTTGCTCCATGCTCTTTTACCGTGAACTCCCACTCGGTTATTTTTTTTCGTCTTAGATCAGTTAGTTTATTTCCCCGGGACGCATTTGTGAAGTGTTCTATTATTCGTTCTGCTACACAATTGAGCCCTGTCGAATATTTCATGGGTGCTAGTTTTGAAATATCAGGTTTTTCATTGAGCGGATAGATCCCGTAAACAACTGCTGTGACAGGATAAGATCTTTCGTAGTAGGGTTTATCAATTCCGGTCAAAATTCCCGGTTTTGAATCCTGATTCACGGTGACAGTTTTTTTGCCCCTGAGAATGGGTTCAAATTTATCCCTAATAATCCATTTGTCATCTTCAAGGATAAAGAATTTGATTCGGAAAAAATGACTTTTTTCCCCAACACGTGAAATGATCACTGCTGCTTTTTCATCATTCATGGTAGCGTCAACAACACCATCAATTCGAAATGTTGACCAACAATAAGATGCTCCATCACGCTTGAATTCATTAAAACAGTCTCTGATGGGTTTATCAAGAATTTTATTCTTGGGTGTATTAGAAACTATATCAAGATTGAATTGAGCATCCTTCCATGATGATCTCATGTTTCCGTCTCTTGGACGTTTGTTACGTTTTTTGGGTCTATCGCGATTAAATCTAGGATTGATTTTCAATAATCTCTTAAACTCTTTCATGTTTCCGTCTATTGGGCGTTTTGGACGTTTTTTGGGTTTATCGAGATTAAATTTAGGGTTAATTTTCAATAATCTCTTAAACTCTTTCATGTTTCCGTCTCTTGGACGTTTGTTACGTTTGTTTCCGTCTATTGGACGTTTTTTGGGTCTATCGAGATTAAATCTAGGATTGATTTTTAATAATCTCTTAAACTCTTTCATATTTCCGTCTATTGGACGTTTTTTTGGTCTATCGAGATTAAATCTAGGATTGATTTTCAATAATCTCTTGAACTCTCTATCGGTATTGATTTTAGCATTTTTCGAAGTCAATCTCTTGCACTCCTTCATGCTATATATAAAACAAGCATTTAAATGAAAGATTTATGTATAATGAATCACTGCAAATGGCTCATGATGGGAAATGTAACCCCGTGTAACAAATCATGCAGAAAAAATGAATACTGTAGGTATCATATGCAAAGTTTCCGACGTGGAAGTCTTGGTCCGTTACCCTGTATTCGATGTGGGGTTGGGGTCAAGGGAAGATCACAATTATGTATTGATTGTGGTGGTAAGCGATATAGGGAATTGAAGCGTTATTATGATAAAGGAATAAAAAATGGACAATCCATCAGAAATTATGACCCTGAAAAAGTCTTTGACCCTGACAACATCAAGGATAAAATCATAAGAACCCCGCAAGACTACATCGAAAGATTTTCCAGTGATGTAATTATTGAACCAAACATTGAATTAGACAAACAATAGAATAGTATATATGAACCAAGAATTCAGACCACATCCAGTGATTACAAATTATGAAGCATCCAGTGATGGTACTGTCAGAAACCGTAGACTGAAAAAATCAGTTGGTTTGTGACTAATCATGGGTATTTGATGTTTGGCGCTGAAAAGAAGAAATATTACAATCATCGTTTCGCATTTGAATGTTTTAATGGATTGATCAAAGATGGTTTTGTTATCGATCACAAGGATTCTAATCCGAAAAACAATTCTGTATCAAATCTGCAAGCTATCACACAGAGTGAGAATTTGAAAAGAGGGGAGACTGGAAAATACTCGAAAAAAGCGAGACCTGTGAAATCCTTGAACGAAGAAACAATTTTTCAATCGATAGCTAGCGCCGGTAAGCACTTCGATATTTGTCCGTCTTCTGTTCAAAAAGTTGCAGAGGGGATTTATCGATCGGCTATTTCAAAAAAGAACGGACAGAAAATTCGATTTAGTTATGTCTAATGCGTCATAATTTCCAATTAGAGATATGTCATTCTTATAGAATAATGAATTCTGAAAACATGAATAGCATCATAGTTGAAATAGCAAAATTGAAAAATCAGGATATCAAACTATCAGATGGGTTAAATCCTGATCAAATTGTGTCTGATTTTCAGGATATAGAATACGGGGTTAGCACTAACAAGTATATGCTACCCAAGAAGTATGCACTCATCAAAAGAATTCAGAATTCTATTAAAGACTCTCTTTCATTTTCCAGTGACATCAGTGTGTTCGTCCCGTTGTATACTATCGTAGAAGGAATACGAAAAGAATTGGGGTACGAATACGAATTGAAAAAAGAAGTCAACTCTAAAATTAGAAACCTACGAGCATTAATTCAGGAAAATTGATTGCCCGACCCTTATCATTTTTGATTGCCCGACTCTTATCATTTTTTGATTGCCCGATTATTTATCATTTTTTTTAGCCGACCCTCAGGGGGATGTCAAAAATCGATGGACGATGTGTCAGATTGGTCAAAACTAGAATGTTGAAAGTCACAGTATTATTTATTTTATATACAATTATGTGACTTTCAACATCACTGATAGAAGCTGTTATAGGATGAAATAACACTTCCATGACCGTATCAAAAATCATCCGACATGTCACTGATGTCAAAAAGGGAGTTGCACGATGGTGTTAGGTCGGTATTGAAAAATTGTTTTACAATTGAAAAATGGTTTCTGATTTCAAATAATGGTCAATGAAGCATTAACAACCCGATTGGCTCGTGAACGACTGGATGCAATCAGGAGATTTATACCAATTCGCGACTCTGTAAGAAATAAACTGCAACAACGACAGAGTTTACAAACTGATTTTGCTCTGGGGTCTGAAGAGTTGTTTAAACCAGTAACCACAGCAACGAAGGGGGTAGAGCGTGCTTTACTGGGAGATGGTCCCGAGACGGGAAAATCTGTTATTGGTGAACTTGAAAAACTAGCAGCGAAAACTGAACAAACTGAAAAAACTGATCCGAAAAAAACGACTGTTTCTCTGTTGAATAAATTTACTGATCATGCTAAAATAGAAATAAAAAACCTAGTTTATTGAAATCAAAGGATTATCAAGCCTTTGGTAATTTTGCTGCTCAAAGTTATAATTAAAAAAAAGATTTTTTAAAGGACGAGTATAAGAATGATAGAATATCAAGTAATGATTGGTTCGATAATTTGTATAAACTAAATAAAGGGATTGGTCGTTTGAATAAGGATGAGATAGGATACAAGGAATTTAAAAAGGGAATTAGTAATTATAAAAGAGAACAAATAGAAGAGCGACAACGAGAAATAGAAGAACGGCAAGAACTAAAACGTCAAACACCAACACGTAGACAAACAAGAAGACAAAAAAAACAACAACTACCACCTGATGATGATGATGATTTAGAAGAACGACGTCAAACACCAACACGGAGACAAAAAAAACAACAACTACCACCTGATGATGATGATGATGATTATTTACAAGAAACGGGTTTAGAAAAACTAGATGAAGCAGCTGGCTATAGCGGAAGTGGATTAGGAAATCCAAGGATTGGAAACACTTGTCCTGATAGTGTTATCAATGATATATCACGATTAGATGTTCTTGTAGGAGGATTCCGAGCTGGAAATAACTCTCCAGAAATAATTAATGAAGCAGCTGATATCTGTAGACGGTTATTTGCCGGCGGTATCATGGATATCAAAACATATCGAGATTTCATTGACGAGTTAGCAAATGGGTATCATAGTGATTAAATAACAATTGAAAACACTATTGTTTTTATAATAATGATCATCCATTACAATCATGATAAACCAACCCTCGTCTATGTAGTTAATTCACGGTTTCCAGTTTATAAAGCATACTATGGAGATGGCCTCGGCAATACCATTTTAGGATTCTTTTCAAGAATGGCCCCAAAAGTGATGCCGTTAGCTAAACAATTATCAATGAAAGCCATTGATGTTATTCGTGATAAGGGTATTAGTACTGTTGGAGATCTTGCCGGGAAAGCGTTTTCAACTGCGAAGGATAAAATAACATCATTAGTGGGGCGAAAAAAGAAACCGTTACCGTCTACAGAAGAAATGCCTGCAAGTGTTAGTAAAATAATAAATAACGCAGTAGATGAAAAACTAGCGTCGATGGTAAATCAAGGGGACCAAAGCAATATTGCAAACATGATAGCAGGAAGTGGCCTTAAAAAACTACGTCGATGAAATCCTATGGATTTTCACGCTAGCGTTTTTCACGATGAAAATGGAAAATCGTTTACGATTTTACTATTTAGACTCTGATAAATAGAATAAAATGTTCAAAAGGTCATCTGATCCAGCATTTGATATGGATGTCCCAGTGCGTAAAGATGATTCTGTACGCGATTTTCAATTTTATTCTTATCACGCAATACAACCCGATCTCCGATCACGAATTGAACTTCAAGTTCATGATACCAGTAAATATTTTCTACCGTGTGAGGCATTTATTGAAGTAGAAGGAGAACTTGTAACAAATGTTGCAGCTGATACCCCATATGACAATAACTCAAATGTCCGAGTTGGTTTTGTTAATAACGGCATCATGGCGTTATTTGAAAGCGCTAGATATCTCATTGATGGAAAAGAAATTGAATCCATTGACCGTGAAGTTGATGTGGCCACAACAATCATAGGGTTAGCGAGATATTCTGATGATTATACAAGATCAGCGGGTCCATCTATGATGTTTGCAAAGGATACCTCTGATAACGCTGATCACCTTCAATTCATTAAAGTGTTAACAGCGCAGAATACTGCAGAAGCCAATCAGGGGGAAGCAGCTAATCCAGAACGTCGAACTAGACCCGGAGCTGCGTTTGATATTCTCGGAGGCGTTAATGGTAATCTCAATTTAGGATTTGCAACACGCGTAGCAATGTTGCATGGCCAGCGTCGACGATTTTCATGTGCGATTCCACTACATCACATATTTGGATTCTGTAGAAACGTCCGAAAAGTTATTTATGGAGCCAAACACACAATAGCACTCGTGAGAAAGGGTACTGATGATGATGCAATCTGGCGTAATGCTGGGGTTGCTGCCGGTAAAGTCATTTTAACAAAACTATCATTGTGGATGCCAGTGTTAACTCCATCAATCACCGAAGAACAACGACTACTATCATTTATGGACCAAGGAGGAAAGTCGTTGTTAAGTTGGTTATCAGTGACCACGGATATTAAACAAGACAGTGTTGATGGTACATTCACATGGCACCTGGCATCAAAACAAGGGGTTTCAGCTCCACGTCATATATTTATTGCGTTACAGAATGCTGCGCGAGTTGGTAATCAAGAACGAAGTCATATGATATTTGATCAGTTAGGTGTTAATGAAGTCTCGCTGAGAATAAACGGACAGCAGGAACCATCCGAGGATATACAACTTGATTACGGTCAGAATCATATTGCACGCGTGTATCATAACCTGTTGTCATTTATGGCACGTGATCTAAATGTGGATACCGGTTTGCAAATATCACAATTGGATTTTAAAAGCTTCTATCCGATTTATTACTTTTCTCTGGAACATCTCGATTTGATGAGACAATCTGTCGTTGATATACACTTTAGAGCCCGTGTAACCCGTCCGACTGGTCCACTAGTTGGTGGGGTACCTACTATCCTTATCCCGAATTATAGAGCGGTTGCTGTCATTCTCAGTGATAAATCAATGTTACTTGAAGGTGTTGGTGGAAGAATGAGAGTGGTAGATGCCCCAGTAGAAAACATGTAATTGAAAATCCGAAGGATATTTCCATTGAATCGTTTTACGATTTAGAATCAATCAATTATATATAATGTCATATAGTGTTATTAGTGTTACGTTAACTCCTGGTCAAATCAAAAAATTGCAATCAGAATCGGCTAAAAAATGTGGAACCACAATCACGTTGAAACCTAATCAAATGACTGGTGGTGAAAATAAATTATCGCTGACAACTCGTCAGGTGAAACATTTCAATGATGCTTTCAAGGATAAAAAAGGGGTTCAGATTACTCTTTCTGCGGCTGCTATTAAAAATATGATGAAAACGGGTGGTATATTTCCATTGTTAGCTGCAATACCAGCATTGATTGCAGCAGCAGCCCCAGCGGTGGCTAAAGCAGCAGCGTTAGGAGCCGTTGGTACTGCAGCAGGAATGGCGTTGAAAAAGGCAGCTGGACAAGGATATAAAAAAAAGAGACGATCCGTTCAAGGATTGGGTCTAAGACTACCAGGAACCCCGTATTCGTGGTACAGCGGAAAAGGTCTAAGACTACCAGGGACCCCGTATTCATGGTACAGCGGGAGATCCGTTCACGGATCAGGCCTGAGACTACCAGGAACGATTTATTAATTCAGAAATCTATGGTTCCCAAATCTTCAATTTCCGAACCTATGGTTCCCATGTCCAATTTTGATTTAATGGATGCGGCTAAAAAACTAGTGATTAAAAATTTCAGAGGTGTTTTTATGAAAGATCAATTACCACATCAACCAAACAAAACTGAAACAGGTATTATTAATCTCGATAACAGCACCGGACTTGGAACTCACTGGGTTGCATACGCTATTGATCCACGTGGGATTGTCTATTTTGATTCATATGGATTAGCCCCACCAAAAGAGTTTATGCGTTACATAAAAACCCTTCCAATGAAGACTTGGTATTCTACGCTACCAACACAACAAATCAATGACCCACCAATATGTGGCAGTGAAGTATTAAATGTCCTTGATGCTATTTCTAACTCCTTGGGTAACCCAAGGGGAAAACCACCTCATATTGTCGTTAATGACTACACTAGTAATCGCTTTTTAGAGAGAGAAAGAGTTTTACAATAACATGATTGATATTTGGGGGAGATCTTTGAAACCCAAACCCGATGACACTGCAACTGGTGATATAACAAAACAAATTAAAGATGAAATCGCTGAGACGTTGAACTTAACAAGTGTTGATCCTAATGAAATAGTTGTATTTCAGGACAAACAGGGTAAATTGAAATCCAGTAATATTTCTCTGGATGATATTTTGGTTAAACAACAAAACGCAATCGAGGATACTATCGCGTTATTTTCCGATCAGGGTAAACTCAAACCGGGTGTACTTTTTTCGACGATTACAGATCGATTTAAAACTCTCAACGATTCTGCGTTAGAACTAGCAACACTTCAATCTAAAACCGAAGAACACATAAAACAGTTTACCGCATTTCGTAGAAATATCATTGATAAATTTATTGGAACTACATTCGATAAAATTGAACTTAAACTCCCTGATATTAAAAAATCCATCGATGAGACGAAAACTTCCATCGAAGGCATCAAAGGTGATCTTTCGAGGATGATAACAGCCATTGAAAAAACAAAAATTCCTCATGAGAAAACCAACAACGTAGTATACACGATCCAACACGGATCATTTGAGTGGACACCTACAAACAACAAATTAGATATCACTGCAACCGTTAAGGGTATGTATCGATTAACACTAGTAACACCATTGTCTCAATTTAATATATCATCGTCCAGTTCATCCGGGGTCAATAATACGATTTCAACGATCATCGACAAGAATACAACTGAAAAGTTTACAATCACATCTACTGATAAAAATTTGGTTAGGGTCTCAAAAACGTGGTATGTGGAATTCGTAGCGAATTTAAGTAAATCGTAATTGAAAACGCTAGCGTATTTAAAATAAAAATGATTTCATCATCGCAATATCGCTATGATCAGGTCAGAGAATATCAAACTAGACTCAAAACCTTGTCTGAGGAGTATGAATTGAAAATTAAAAAATATCGCAGGAGAATTACCGCAATTGATATTCAGTGAGTGGTGTAATCACCGGAGCCAGTATTATACTGTCTTCAGTGACAATGATGGCTCCGATAGCTGTTCCAATTTGCATTTCTGCGGCAACAACAATCGCTGGAATTATTTCAATAATCACAAAAAAAATATCCTCATGCAGCCAACGGAAACTACAAGACTACATAATTCAATTTCATGTTGTGTCCACTGCATACTCGCAATTATCCTCATTGATATCGTCATCGCTCGATGATACAATTATATCAGAGAGTGAGTTTTCAGCGATGGTAGATATATATGATTCTGCGATGTCAAAATTAGAAGTACAAAAACATGAGTATAATAACAATGACAACACAGATGGAATTACTTCAACAAATAGTGGAGAACACAAACCCAGTACAAACAAGCATGATCTCAATAACCTCAACGAATCCAGAATTCAGTGTGAATTTCCCCTCTCCGGTTCCAGTGAAGGAGATAGCGCTAGCAAAATTACGAGTATACCACAGTTGGCCAAATATTAGGTCAAAATCATTTGGTGGTCAACAACCCAATAATTCACTGGTATTTGCAAATAAGAATAAACCCGACGGAACTCCAGACTGGAATGTTGTTTCCATACCAACCGGATCATATCAAATTGAACAAATCAATGATGAATTCGCGCGTAGAATAAAATCGATTACTGGAAAAGAATCAAAAATAGCTATAACAGTTCATGTGCCGACACTATCATCTGCCATTGAAATAAGCACAGAAGGATACGTCGTAGATATCTATCAGAGTTCTATTAGAACCGTACTAGGATGGCCTGAATTACCACCCCGGGGAGAAACCGTTGATTTACCAGAACCTCAAAAAACCGATTATATCACCGACAGGATAAAATCTGATAATCCAATAAAAAGCTATAGATATTATGATAAGTCATATTTTTTCATTAGAGTAGAATATGATGAAAGAGTACGACTTATTCATCATCTTGCTAACCGGGATAAAATCACTGAAAATTTCACAGCTTTCAATAACGATATTTCGTTGTTGTTTATATCACTTAGATCCGGCACTCTCACCCGAGATGAATTTATCAGTGTCGTAGAAACATGTAACAAAATCATCAATGACATGGAAACATTTCATTCACAAATTATTCAAGAAGTATTAGGTGACAGTAGTCCTAAAACAAGAGATTTATTTGCAATAGAATATAGGATCCGCATAGGAGATATTCCAACATTCAAACTTCCAGGATATAATATCTCAGAACTACAAAAATCTCTCGATGATGCCATCGATGAAGGTTTCAAAAAAATCCATGATACGTGGAAAAAAACACCATCACAACCACAAACAACTATCCTGACCCATAATAATGACCCAGATGGTGGTGGCAGGCATATTGCTCCGTTCAATGTGAATATTTCAACGGTGATTGCGCTTAATTTAGTGTGTGATGTGATCGAAGGAAGCTATCAAATAAATTTAGAACGATCAAATCAAGCTCAGCAGGGATATATTTTGTATTCATTTGCACCAACAGCTCCTCCAGGGTTTTTAATAATTGAGTCCCCGGTGAATCCAGTCTATATGCGATGTCATAATAATTCATTAACCAGAATTAATTTCAAACTCACTGACCAGTCTAATAATCTGATTGATTTACAAGAGGAGGTTTTACAAATTAGTCTATTTGTAAAGTCGTAGTGATTTTCGTCGTAGTGATTTACATGACCCTCGAACACGATATCGTATCGGACTGGATCAAATATTCGGTTAACCCATAGCAGCAGAGAGGGTGAGTGACAACGATGTTGTAGTCCCTTTTTCCCAAAAAAATCGATGGAGGATTTCATTGATTTCATTGATTTTTTCATATTTTTTTTTTGGACCTAATCCATGATTCACACACACATTGGGGGGGCTGATGTCATTGGTTTCATTGTTTTTAAGCGTGATTTCAGTGAAAACTTGTCTAAAAATGTTGTCCGGCTCACCCTCTCTGCTGCTATAGGTCATCATGACCTCATTTTTCCTATGTTATCATCCAAGCTGAATACACCTATAAAGTTTGATGACTTGTTTTGGATTTAACACTATTTCATTGTGCAGGATAGGTTATACATGTTAGCCAGGATAACTGGTGAAGAAAGAACCCTGGAAAATCTCAGTAAGAATTATTGACCCAGAGTAGCAACTGGCAAGATTTCCCACATACCCACATTGGCTGAGCCAGAGACATGAACCCACAAAGACAGAGGTGAGATGACAGTTATCGGTAAAAGCATTCAATTTAGACCACTATGCGATGTCGAGTCCCAGTTTCATGACTATACATTCAGCAGAGTCCAAGAAACTAAGCCTAATGCAAAACAATAACAATGTCACCTATGCCAATTATAACAATGGTGTTGGAAAGTGACACCTATGCCAATTATAACAATGGTGTTGGAAAGTGACACCAATGCCAATTATAACAATGGTGTTGGAAAGTGACACCTATGTCTCATGCTTTGCAGGTCACCTTTCTTAACGAGGCTCCATCCCACTTGAGTCCATACATGGACTGTTCCTGATCATTGTTTGTGAACTCCTTTTTCTCGTAGTCTTCATCTATAAGAAAAAGTACCAAAATCCAGTTCATGCAAGTATGGAACTACAAATAAATTTATTCATTTATCTTCATTGCTTAAACAATTATCCTGTATGTAAATCTTAACACAAAAATGTTTATGCCACTGGAAAAGTGAGACCTGTATCTTGCCACAGTCACATGGACAATAATAACAGAATAATTTTAACTGAACAGTAAAATGGTGTTTTTGATAACTTCATCAATTACCTGCAATATCCATTGGTCACAAGAAAATTTGTAAGAATTTGTAGATTTGCTGTAAATGAATGAAAATTTAATGAAAGCTAGAACTACTTATATGGTTCCCCAGGTAAATCCCATGCTTTTGTTACATATCACCCAACCCCATCCTCTTAACTCTTGGACTAAATTATATTCAATATGCAAGTATATCTGACCTCCAGCTCCTTCTCAAGGACCAGAGGAGAGAGGTCTTCACTCACAGAATGTTATGATATGGAAATATCTTATTTTATTTTACCAAGTTTAGGTGACAGAGTTACTGATTGAAGAAGGAAGTTATAATGTTCCAAAATTCCTTTCAAAGTACAGCACATGGATGAAAAGAATTCAGACTTTACTGATGACACCAAGGTCTAAATGTTAAATTGCATGTCACAAAATAAAATGTCTAAGCTTCATAATGACTCCTTCTATATATGAAAAAAAATCCATCAATAATTTTTGGAATTACAAGCAAATGATAAAACTTTAACCAACACCATAACACAAATGTTCTATGACTAAACATTAGAGGCGCCAGAGTGCATGTTGCACAATAAATTATCATAAGAAGACATCTAAATTATTCCAAAAATCAATGTGTTTTGAAGAAAAAAAGCAATTATAAAGTTTTAACCAAAATTGTATTGTCTCTGTAACCTTGACCTCAAGAAGAAATGGGCAAGTGGGTATTATATAACTGAAATTATTCAATTTAGCTTTACAATGATTCATTTCAAAAACATCAAAATAAATAAATGGCAGAAAAGAAAGGCAAATAATAAAACTTTAACCAAAACCATGATACAAATGTTATGTGGCTATGAATCTGACCTAAAAATCAGTGTGAGCATGTTGTACAATACATTATCTTAGTTTCATAAGGATTATTGTCCATAAGGATTAATGTCCATAAGGATTATTGTCCATAACAAAAGGATTATTGTCCATAAGGATTATTGTACATAACAAATGGATTAATGTCCATAAGGATTAATGTCCATAAGGATTAATGTCTATAAGGATTAATGTCCATAAGGATTATTGTCCATAACAAAAGGATTATTGTCCATAAGGATTATTGTACATAACAAAAGGATTATTGTCCATAAGGATTATTGTCCATAAGGATTAATGTCCATAAGGATTATTGTCCATAAGGATTAATTTCCATAAGGATTAATGTCCATAAGGATTAATGTCTATAAGGATTAATGTCCATAAGGATTAATGTCTATAAGGATTAATGTCCATAAGGATTAATGTCTATAAGGATTATTGTCCATAAGGATTAATGTCTATAAGGATTAATGTCTATAAGGATTAATGTCCAAACATAAGGATTAATGTCCATAAGGATTAATGTCCATAACATAAGGATTATTGTCCATAACATAAGGATTAATGTCCATAATGAGTAATATCCATAATGAGTAATGTCCATAAGAATTAATCTTCCTTAGAGGTTTAGAACATATAAGGAAATTAAAAAAGGTATCCAGAATCTTAATAAAAAGTTTACACCACGATTAAAAGTGCAATGAATTAAAAGAAATGAATTATCTTAGTTTTAGAATTGTTCATGTTAAGTATGGTAAGAATCTAGCAATGGTTTAAATGTAAATTAAAACCTATGACCAGAACCTAAACAAACTCTTTATGCCACAACTCTTCCTCTCAGAAAAGTGACTATATCTTACTTCCCACTAACATAGGATAAAACATTTGGCTTTGCACTTTGAATTATGGACGTTCCACTATATTTAAATGCTATACATATATTAAAACAACTACACAGCAAGTTGCCATCCAACACTCCCAAAAGAATAGGGCAACTGATTTAAAATATTTTCCTCAGCATGACGGTGTGACATTGCTGGCCATACAGTTTATCTAAGCTAGTGCTGCATCATATTACAAATGTGATTATAGAACCGGCAATCTGATGATTTATTCAGGTGACACAGGGTTCTAAAAATAGCATCTGAGATATCTCATCAGATTTTGCATTTTAGCAAATAAATTAGTCCTATTCATAAAAAGTTTTGAACTGGGTGAAAAATTTTAAAATTATAAACCAAAACTGAAAGGAAAGAATTAAAAGATAAAGATTATATGATGTTTTATAATATTTGGATCTTATCAGTATATCTTTATGCTGCCCATACTCTGCTTCAAAGGCAAGATACCTTTCAAGGCATGAAGCCAACATCCTGTGAGAACATGTTCAATTCTGGCATAGGACTCAAACTGGATCTCATCCCTCTCCTAGCAAAAACAAAAAAAATGAACATTTATCAGTAAATAAATCCAAACTATTCAAATGAGCTCCACTTTAAATGTTTTATTCTTCTCCTAGTAAAATACAAACTATCTATAGTACAATAAATCCAAACTATTCAAATGAGCTCCACTTTAAATGTATTTGTCCTTCTCCTATCAAACACACAAAAAGCAGTCATAAAATAAATCCAAACTATTCAAAGGAGCTCCACTTTTAGTTCAGTTTCTTCAAGTAAAAAAATGAAGAATTTATCATTAAATATATGCAACCTATTTAAATGAGCTCCACTAAAAATACCATAATTGCCCTATCAAAAACAATTAAAAAAATATGTCTTAAAATAAATTTGAATATTTAAATATTTTTGATGAATTTGACATGTGACAAGACTATTGTGTTATATGTAATGATTTAAGCCCAATACTTAAATATAATAAAGACAAACATTACTTTCCATGAAAACTATTATGCTGTGTCCAATTAATTTGATACCTTTCCACTAAAGCTACATTTTTTTGTCCATTCATTTAATCTTTAACCTTTCCTCAAAGGTAATATTGTTTTGTCACAGTTAATTGTTTTGTCAATTCACTAATCTAAAACCTTTCCACTAAGGTGACATTGAACAGCTCTGAGGCTTTATATCAAAAGCATGAACCAACTTATTTTTTTTACTTTTTTGCTAAAAAGGCTGGCAAAGTCTGTATCACACTGGTTGATGTTCAGTCTTAAAGGATGTAATTATAGGCCTTGAAATTAACAGTTGTTCATTAGCCCAAAGCTATTAGGTTTACCACTAGACAAGCAAATTCCATAATTTTAGTTGACCTCCTAGGTAGTGCAAAACTTATGTTGCTATCCCCACATGTGGTAATGATCTGCAATTTCAACTGAAAGGCAAAAGTTATCTGTCAATAATGCAGTCCAAGAGTTTTTTTTTTTCTCCATGGGATATAACTTATGATGAATCATCCATTGATATTAACTTATTTTTGTGTCGCTTAATTGTAGTCAGTTTTCAATTTGGACACAACAGTTAAACTTTGGAGGACTGGTAGCTTGCTAGTCATTGCAGCTTTCATAATCTTTATGTCCAACTCATGCACTATCACAATATATCACTACTGTTGGAAAATAAAATTTCAACCTGCGTATCATATTTATTTGACCATGGCCACATGACAATAAAGTATTAACGTGCTTTAAATGGTAGCACTTGCTCTACAATATGTACCTTGAGGACAGAGTGAAGTCTGAAGACAGTTCGAGGGTCTGTTGGATCAGTGATTAATGAGACCTCTGTTTTGGAATCAATGCACAGGTAGTGACGAGTCAACATGTGTCGCAGTCGGATCTGCTGCTCCCATCTCAGAACATCACCTAAAATTAAATTCACACTATTTTCAAATTTAAAATACTTTTGTTGCACATATATAACATATCAATTAAGAATGTATGAACCAACATATTTCAAACTACTTCAAGATCATTATCTATAAAATTAACAGTATAGGAAAACTATGTGACTGACACTTGGTTCTACTTATTACCAAATTAGTAAAAATGTTCAATAGTCAATCAAAATTTTCATCAATATTTCATGAAATATTTACCTTTTTTTTCCCAAATGAAAACTGAAATCCCTTGCATAATTTATAACATAAATAACATAATAACCAGGTCTAACAACTTTCCTTGGAGCTAAATGGAGTAGAAGATTTGAAAAATTTACTAGTTTTGCTGAATCTTCACTACTATATTCTCCAAAATGCTGAATGATGAAACTTTGGTAGCCAACGGACTATTGAAATTATGAAACCTACTAGTCCAATAGGAATTTACAAGTCTTGGGTCAGTAGACTACAACTAATTTTCAGCCCTTCATAAAAAATTCAAAAATTGGATTAACATAATTAGACAAAACTAAATCCTGATTGCCTCTTACCATCCAAGATGCTATGTTCTGCCTCAATCTGCCAGTATGTGATGCCAGAGGTGGAGGGAGAAAGAGTTTTTGGTTTGTGCTGGTCTATCACACGAATCCTAAAGTGCACTATGAGCAGATAAAACAAAAGCTTGTTTTAATTAAAATCAATTGAAATAATATATTTTAATAGACCAGATAATATTACATATTACTGTATTTAACATGTAAGTCAAGAGCTCTGATTCAAAGGAAACATCAATATGACTGCATTAAATATATGACAAATGTCTATACTGATTGCTTAAAACAGTTTTGGGAATATTCATTTTTAGCCATGTACACCTGTTTGTATACCAGTCTGCTAACTAAGCTGCATGATGTCATATCCATTTATAATAAAATACAAAAGACCTAATTGAGCATGACACCTGGCTAATATTGGCCTAAGCCTACTGCAACACAAGAGCACTTGGCCAATAAAGAAAATTTTTCAGTAATTTATATATCATTGGATGCTTCCAAAATGCATAAATTTGTTGAAAGACTGGCTGGTGAATATACTAGGAATGTAATGAAACACAGGCAACTAAAAAATGAGTCTATACCCTTTTACTGGTGCATTATCAAAGACCAATGGACCACAATACTATTGGGACATTATCAAAGACCCATTTATCACAAAAACCTCTTATTGAGGCATATTCAAAAGACCAATGGACCATAATACCCTGGTTATTGAGGCATACTCAAAAGACCAATTTACCACAATAAACTTGTACTGAGGCATTATCAACAATAAATAACATGTTAAATGTTTGAGAAAATATTTTTAAAGTTTTTGTAGCAACTGTTTTGCTCCTGTAACAGTACAGAATTATAAATATGCTTGTTGGTAGGTTCCTAACACACATATAAGTCAAGTTGACAATACATTTCCCCACACCATTTAGAGTTATAAAAAGCCAATAACTCTCTCCCATAAATCAGACAATATTTTACAATATATGAAAAATAAGTGCAAAAGCAGTGTAAAATATAATAATATTATTAAGTGAAATATGTTATAAATAAAATGACAACTTAATATTTATCCATCTTTGTTAATAAATTCAATTTTTTTGATCCAATTCACAATATCTTATAATATGCTAAGTCCACATTTTTGTGATTCACAGTATTCTATAAATGTTGAAGGACTCAACTTCATTATAAGACAAAGTTTAGAAATCTTCCAGCATCATCTAGTCATTGTAAATATAGTACTGTCCAAAACCCCATTTCATCGGTTTCATTGTAAATATAGTACTGTCCTAAACCATTTCATTGCTTTCATTGTAAATATAGTACTGTCCTAAACCATTTCATTGGTTTCATTGCAAATATAGTACTGTCCTAAACCATTTCATTGGTTTCATTGCAAATATAGTTCTGTCCTAAACCATTTCATTGGTTTCATTGTAAATATAGTACTGTCCTAAACCATTTCATTGGTTTCATTGTAAATATAGTACTGTCCTAAACCACTTCATCGGTTTCATTGTAAATATAGTACTGTCCTAAACCATTTCATTGGTTTCATTTTAATTATAGTACTGTCCTAAACCATTTCATTGGTTTCATTGCAAATATAGTACTGTCCTAAACCATTTCATTGGTTTCATTGTAAATATAGTACTGTCCTAAACCATTTCATCGGTTTCATTGTAAATATAGTACTGTCCTAAACCATTTCATCGGTTTCATTGTAAATATAGTACTGTCCAAAATCACATTTCATTGGTTTCATTGCAAATATAGTACTGTCCTGAACCATTTCATCGGTTTTATTGTAAATATAGTACTGTCCTAAACCATTTCATCGGTTTCATTGTAAATATAGTACTGTCCTAAACCATTTCATTGGTTTCATTGTAAATATAGTACTGTCCAAAATCACATTTCATTGGTTTCATTGTAAATATAGTACTGTCCTAAACCATTTCATTGGTTTCATTGTAAATATAGTACTGTCCAAAATCACATTTCATTGGTTTCATTGCAAATATAGTACTGTCCTAAACCATTTCATCGGTTTTATTGTAAATATAGTACTGTCCTAAACCATTTCATCGGTTTCATTGTAAATATAGTACTGTCCTAAACCATTTCATTGGTTTCATTGTAAATATAGTACTGTCCAAAATCACATTTCATTGGTTTCATTGTAAATCTAGTACTGTCCAAAATCACATTTCATTGGTTTCATTGCAAATATAGTACTGTCCAAAATCACATTTCATCGGTTTCATTCTAAATATAGTACTGTCCTAAAACCGTTTCATTGGTTTCATTGTAAATATAGTACTGTCCAAAATCCCATTTCATTGGTTTCATTATAAATATAGTACTGTCCAAAACCACTTCATTGGTTTCATTGTAAATATAGTACTGTCCAAAACCATTTCATTGGTTTCTTTGTAAATATAGTACTGTCCTAAACCATTTCATTGGTTTCATTGTAAATATAGTACTGTCCTAAAACCGTTTCATCGGTTTCATTGTAAATATAGTACTGTCCAAAACCACTTCATTGGTTTCATTGTAAATATAGTACTGTCCTAAAACCGTTTCATCGGTTTCATTGTAAATATAGTACTGTCCAAAACCACTTCATTGGTTTCATTGTAAATATAGTACTGTCCTAAAACCGTTTCATCGGTTTCATTGTAAATATAGTACTGTCCAAAACCACTTCATTGGTTTCATTGTAAATATAGTACTGTCCTAAACCATTTCATCGGTTTCATTGTAAATATAGTACTGTCCTAAAACCGTTTCATCGGTTTCATTCTAAATATAGTACTGTCCTAAAACCGTTTCATCGGTTTCATTGTAAATATAGTACTGTCCAAAATCCCATTTCATTGGTTTCATTTTAAATATAGTACTGTCCTAAACCATTTCATTGGTTTCATTTTAAATATAGTACTGTCCTAAACCATTTCATTGGTTTCATTGCAAATATAGTACTGTCCAAAACCATTTCATCGGTTTCATTGTAAATATAGTACTGTCCTAAACCATTTCATTGGTTTCAGTGTCATTTGCAGGTACTTGTGTGCTGATTAACTTAGGCTTTGTAAATAACACTTAATCATGCAGTCTGTACAATGTTTTCGGCTTTGTAAATAAGACATGATCATGGAGTCTATACAATTTTTTGGGCTTTATAAATAACACTTGATCATGCAGTCTATACAATTTGTTGGGTTCTGTAAATAACACTTAATCATACAGTCTATACAAATTTTTGGGTTCTGTTAATTAACACTTGATCATGCAGTCTGTACAATTTGTTGGCTTTGTAAATAACACTTAATCATGCAGTCTATACAATTTTTTGGGTTCTGTAAATAACACTTAATCATGCAGTTTATACCAATTTTTGGGTTCTGTAAATAACACTTGATCATGCAGTCTGTACAATTTGTTGGCTTTGTAAATAACACTTAATCATGCAGTCTATACAGTGTTTTGGGCTTTGTAAATAACACTTAATCATGCAGTCTGTACAATTTTTGGGCTTTGTAAATAACACTTGATCATGCATTCTATACAATTTATTAAATGCTGCAAGGGAACACATGTCACTTGTGCAGCAGGATCACATATATTTTAAATAACCATCCTGTTACTTGGCACTGAGCAAGTATCATGCTCATGGCTTGATCAAAGGGTTGTGACAAAGGAAAAAAAAAGACAAAGCTGCCTTTACAAGCCAAGCATTTAAGATCAAACAGACAAAGGAAGTTGTAGAACTAGAGTTTGTACTAAATGAATAATTAATTTGAGACACGATTATAGGATTGTCAACTTTATAGTGAGGGCACTGGCAGAAGAATTGGGAAATATCACTTCAGAATTAAATCTAAATTTAAGAATATAGAAATTAAATCAAAACTTTTATTGCATCAAATAAAGTGTTTATACAGCAGAATGCATGACATGGTATATTCCAGCCAAAATTTATCTACCTTAATATCTCATATAAAGTGTTTTGGGATACATACCATCCTCAGTGATCATGTCATCAAATAACCCTTCTGCCACAAGATAGGCCTCCAATTCCTTGTGAAACAATCTTATCACTGACCCTCCCTTTAAAAAAAATATTGAAACAGCATTTAGATGCTAGAATGTTCATGTTAAAAAAAGGACGAAAAATGTTGGCCCCTGGGTTATACAATTGGCTTTTATTCATAAAATGTTGTCTGTCTGGACTATAAGGTCATGGATTCATAAAATATTGTCTGTCTGGACTATAAAGTGATGGATTCATAAAATGTTGTCTGCCTGGAGTACAAGAAAGTCATGGATTCATAAAATGTTGTCTGTCTGGACTATAAGAAAGTCATGGATTCATAAAATGTTATCTGTCTGGACTATAAAATCATGGATTCATACAATGTTGTCTGTCTGGACTATAAGGTCATGGATTCATAAAATGTTGTCTGTCTGGAGTACAAGAAAGTCATGGATTCATAAAATGTTGTCTGTCTGGACTATAAAGTGATGGATTCATAAAATGTTGTCTGCCTGGAGTACAAGAAAGTCATGGATTCATAAAATGTTGTCTGTCTGGACTATAAGAAAGTCATGGATTCATAAAATGTTGTCTGTCTGGACTATAAAATCATGGATTCATACAATGTTGTCTGTCTGGACTATAAGGTCATGGATTCATAAAATGTCTGTCTGGACTATAAAGTCATGGATTCATAAAATGTTGTCTGTCTGGACTATAAAGACTTGGATTCGTAAAATGTTGTCTGTCTGGACTATAAGGTCATGGATTCATAAAATGTCTGTCTGGACTATAAAGTCATGGATTCATAAAATGTTGTCTGTCTGGACTATAAAGACTTGGATTCGTAAAATGTTATCTGTCTGGACTATAAAGTCATGGATTCATAAAATGTTGTCTGTCTCGACTATAAAGTCATGGATTCATAAAATATCTGTCTGGACTATAAAGTCATGGATTCATAAAATGTTGTCTGTCTGGACTATAAAGTCATGGATTCATAAAATATTGTCTGTCTAGACTATAAAGTCATGGATTCGTAAAATGTTGTCTGTCTGGACTATAAAGTCATGGATTCGTAAAATGTTGTCTGTCTGGACTATAAAGTCATGGATTCGTAAAATGTTGTCTGTCTGGACTATAAAGTCATGGATTCATAAAATATTGTCTGTCTAGACTATAAAGTCATGGATTCGTAAAATGTTGTCTGTCTGGACTATAAAGTCATGGATTCATAAAATGTCTGTCTGGACTATAAAGTCATGGATTCATAAAATGTTGTCTGTCTGGACTATAAAGTCATGGATTCATAAAATGTTGTCTGTCTAGACTATAAGAAAGTCATGGATTCGTAAAATGTTGTCTGTCTGGACTATAAAGTCATGGATTCATAAAATGTTGTCTGTCTGGACTATAAAATCATGGATTCATACAATGTTGTCTGTCTGGACTATAAAGTCATGGATTCGTAAAATGTTGTCTGTCTGGACTATAAAGTCATGGATTCGTAAAATGTTGTCTGTCTGGACTATAAAGTCATGGATTTGTAAAATGTTGTCTGTCTGGACTATAAAGTGATGGATTCATAAAATGTTGTCTGTCTAGACTATAAGGTCATGGATTCATAAAATGTCTGTCTGGACTATAAAGTCATGGATTCGTAAAATGTTGTATGTCTGGACTATAAGAAAGTCATGGATTCATAAAATGTTGTCTGTCTAGACTACAAAGTCATGGATTCATAAAATGTTGTCTGTCTAGACTATAAGAAAGTCATGGATTCAGAAAATGTTGTCTGTCTAGACTATAAGGTCATGGATTCATAAAATGTTTTCTGTCTAGACTATAAAGTCATGGATTCATAAATTGTTGTCTGTCTAGACATTAGAAAATCATGGATTCAGAAAATGTTGTCTGTCTGGACTATAAAGTGATGGATTCATAAAATGTTGTCTGTCTGGACTATAAAGTCATGGATTCATAAAATGTTGTCTGTCTGGACTATAAAGTCACGGATTCATAAAATGTTGTCTGTCTGGACTATAAGGTCATGGATTCATAAAATGTTGTCTGTCTAGACTATAAGAAAGTCATGGATTCAGAAAATGTTGTCTAACTGTGCTACAAGAAAAGAAAGTCATGGATTCATAAAATGTTGTCTGTCTGGACTATAAAGTCATGGATTCATAAAATGTTGTCTGTCTGGACTATAAGAAAGTCATGGATTCATAAAATGTTGTCTGTCTAGACTACAAAAAGGTCATGGATTCATAAAATATTATCTGTCTAGACTACAAGAAAGTCATGGATTCATAAAATGTTGTCTGTCTGGACTACAAGAAAGTAATGGATTTATAAAATGTTGTCTATCTAGACTATAAGAAAGCCATGTCATGAATTCAGAAAATGTTGTCTAACTGTGCTACAAGAAAAGAAAAGTCATGGGTTCATAAAATGTCTGTCTGGACTATAAGAAAGTCATGGATTCATAAAATGTTGTCTCTCTTGACTACAAAAAATCTTGGATTCATAAAATATTGTCAGTCTGGACTATCAAGTCATGGATTCCTAAAATGTTGTCTATCTGGACTACAATTAAGTAATGGATTCATAAAATGTTGTCTATCTAGACTATAAGAAAGTCATGGATTCATAAAATGTTGTCTATCTAGACTATAAGAAAGTCATGGATTCAGAAAATGTTGTCTAACTGTGCTACAAGAAAAGACAGTCATGGATTCATAAAATGTTGTCTGTCTGGACTACAAGAATGACATGAATTCAAAAATTGCTTGTTGTCATAAATATACTAATGAGATGGATACTACTACTACTACTACTACTACTACTACTACTACTACTACTATACTACCATTACTACTACTACTAAAAATGATTTTATTTAAAGAGGTCACAAATCAATTAGTTGCATTGTCTACTTGTGGCCCTCTATTATCTACCTATTACCATTCAGAGTTCAATGTTTAAAAAAACATGGATGCTTAAATGCTGGCTTTCTAAACAATAACAAAAAATATGGACTCATAAAATGATGGCTGTCTGAACAATAACAGAAACATGGATTTATAAAATGTTGACTGTCCTGACAATATGAAAAACATGGATTCTGACTTGATAATTAGTCTTTAAAAGTAATGATAATAATATTAAGAACAAATTGCTATATGTCTATATGATTTTAAACATCTATTTTATTGATGATTTGCATATCACTGAAGACAGACATAGGTATAGTTTATATAGCAATAATGATATAAAAAAAAGTAAATTTCTTTATAAAAATGAATTACAGAAATGCATAAATTATACAAAATGACTGAATGAAAAACTCAAAAGCAGAGGGAAATTCTGACAGGAAAGACTGCTTGATAGCTGAGGAAAACAAAATTAAATATAAGTTTGCACTGTTACATTTTTTTTATAAATATGTTCATCGTAGACAATAATAATAATAATAATAATAATAATAATAATAATAATAATAATAATAATAATAATAATAATAATGTTTTATTTATAGAGGGTGACTCATTAGTCAAGGTCTATTCTCCCTTGAGGCCCTCTTATGAAACGTATAACAATGTACATTAGATGAAGATAGCAATAATTACTATTTATTTTAACATGTTTAATAATAAAATACTGAAGCAATGCCATTTAAAGGAGCTAATCAGATCTTCCCATTAGGCTTGATTTTAAGGGCTAATTATATGTTATAGGCAACTGCCAACATGCATGGCATACTGCACTCAAATAATGCTTCATCTGTTGTATGTCTTTAACCTCTTATAACAAATAGTTCAGTTTGTTAGACATATCTATGTTGATTACACATGACAATTTAGGTAAGACATGTCTATATTGAATGCATGTTACAATTTAGGTAAGACATGTCTATATTGAATACATGTTACAATTTAGGTAAGACATGTCTATATTGAATGCATGTTACAATTTAGGTAAGACATGTCTATATTGAATGCATGTTACAATTTAGGTAAGACATGTCTATATTGAATGCATGTTACAATTTAGGTAAGACATGTCTATATTGAATGCATGTTACAATTTAGGTAAGACATGTCTATATTGAATACATGTTACAATTTAGGTAAGACATGTCTATATTGAATACATGTTACAATTTAGGTAAGACATGTCTATATTGAATACATGTTACAATTTAGGTAAGACATGTCTATATTGAATACATGTTACAATTTAGGTAAGACATGTCTATATTGAATACATGTTACAATTTAGGTAAGACATGTCTATATTGAATACATGTTACAATTTAGGTAAGACATGTCTATATTGAATACATGTGACAATTTAGGTAAGACATGTCTATATTGAATACATGTGACAATTTAGGTAAGACATGTCTATATTGAATACATGTGACAATTTAGGTAAGACATGTCTATATTGAATACATGTGACAATTTAGGTAAGACATGTCTATATTGAATACATGTTACAATTTAGGTAAGACATGTCTATATTGAATACATGTTACAATTTAGGTAAGACATGTCTATATTGAATACATGTTACAATTTAGGTAAGACATGTCTATATTGAATACATGTGACAATTTAGGTAAGACATGTCTATATTGAATACATGTGACAATTTAGGTAAGACATGTCTATATTGAATACATGTGACAATTTAGGTAAGACATGTCTATATTGAATACATGTGACAATTTAGGTAAGACATGTCTATATTGAATACATGTGACAATTTAGGTAAGACATGTCTATGTTGAATACATGTGACAATTTAGGTAAGACATGTCTATATTGAATACATGTGACAATTTAGGTAAGACATGTCTATATTGAATACATGTTACAATTTAGATAACATAGCTATGTTGATTACATGTTACAATTTAGGTAAGACATGTCTATATTGAATACATGTTACAATTTAGGTAAGACATGTCTATATTGAATACATGTTACAATTTAGATAACATAGCTATGTTGATTACATGTGACAATTTAGGTAAGACATATCTATGTTGAAAACATGTAACAGTGAAGCTGGATATTCATTAATAGATATGCTCATGGATTACTAACACCAGGTGTACCACATGGTTATGAGAACTATATATGATTGTTTGGTTGGAGTTGCTTTAAGCATTATAGTGGATCTATCATGCAGAATAAATTGTTTTATGTGAGTACGGTTCACTGGTATGTATTTATTTTCCTTCATTTTCAAACTGTTATGATTCTTTTAATACACATGCTTACCCTAACAAATCTCTCTTGATCAAGTGACTCCCTGAAGCTGCCAATGAGAGTAAAGCTGGATCTTTCCACTCCAAGGTTGAGTTCTGACCTACAAAGAATGGAAAAAGAATGGCACTAGAAATGTGTTCATGGAATGCAAATGTTCCACCACTGTGCCTGAAATGACCTGGACAAAACATAACCAATATGTGACATACACACATATGTACAAACTGATATGAAACTTAACCAAAGTGTGAAATACAAACAACCATACAAGCTGACATTAAACTTGACCAAGGTGTAACATAGAGACATATGTACAAACTGACATTACAATTAACAAAGGTGCCACATACAGAGATATGTAGAAACTAACATGAAACATAACAAAGGTGTGCTATACAATATGTACATCTGACATAAAACTTAACCAAGGTGTGACAAACTTACATATGTACAAACTGACATGAAATCTAACCAAGGTGTGACATACAGACATATGTACAAACTGACATGAAATCTAACCAAGGTGTGACATACAGACATATGTACAAACTGACATGAAATCTAACCAAGATGTGACATACAGACAAACATATGTAAAAGCCAACATGAAACTTGAAAATGGTGTCACATACAGACATTTATATACAAACTGACATGAAACTTTAAAAAGGAATGAGAACAAAATTGAAATATCAATGTTTCATTTAAAGACAAAAGGGGGGAAAAAGTCACAACATATTGGGATACATTAGGATATTTTTATGTACAGATATTGGGATACATTAGGATATTTTTATGTACAGGTATTGGGATACATTAGGATATTTTTATGTACAGGTATTGGGATACATTAGGATATTTTTATGTACAGATATTGGGATACATTAGGATATTTTTATGTACAGATATTGTGATACATTAGGATATTTTTATGTACAGGTATTGGGATACATTAGGATATTTTTATGTACAGGTATTGGGATACATTAGGATCTTTTTTATGTACAGATATTGGGATACATCAGGATATTTTTATGTACATAATGAGTTGCATCTTTACAATTATGTTAGAAGAACAATGTTGTAAAGTGCTGGTCTGCATGGCTAGGAATCAAAATGGTGGATATGAATATGCACAGGTTTTGTAACATCATATGAAAACAACATATATATCAATGAAATACCACCCGATGTATAAAGTTTTCACTAAAAGCCTTGTTTCCTTTTAATAAAAAGTTTATACATCTAGTGGTTTATCTTTGATACAGTGCACATACTATATATGTATAAATATATACATGTTGTTCATCCATCAATTCAACATGCCACTATAGTTATCCAAGGGTTGTGCATGCCCAGGAAGCTGATAAGGCCAACCCTTTCACAGAATGCTCGTTTGCATAAGGGACAGGGGATTAGAGGGACATCTCCAGGAGCTGCTGTCCTGCTAGATTCGCACAACTTAAAACCTTTGTGCACATAGGAACGCCAAGTGACTCAGTCACTTGCTGTCTGCTTACAGGAATCAGGTTTTATGTTGAACCTTTTCAATGCAACTTCCAGACTGTCTTTGAAGCATTTCTTGTGACCTTTTGGGATCACTGTCCTTGCTGTAGCTTTCCAAACAATAGACTGAACAGTGCAAGTGCCAGAACACAACCCTGCTTGATGTCATTGGTTACTGGGAATGGCTCAAATGTTTCTCCATTGTTCTGGATTCATGTCTGCATGCCATTGTGGAAATGCTGCACCATGGATATACATTTTCTTGGGCATCCATACTTGGCCATTACCTACCACAAACCTTCTCTGCTGACAGTATCAAAGACCTTTGTCAAGTTGACATAGATGGAGAACAGGTTGGTGTTTTGTTCTTGACAATTCTCTTGCAGCTGCCTCACACCAAACACTATATTAATGGTCCCATGTTCTTTTTGGAATCCACACTGGCTTTCTGGCAGTAGTCCCTGGTCAAGGTGCATAATGAGGTGGTTAAGTAGGATTCTGGCAAGTATATTTCCTGCAATTGAGAGTAATGATATACCCCAGCAGTCATCACAGATCTGGCAGTTCCCATGTGCTTAAACAGGTGGATTATGAAAGCATCTTTGAATTCCAGGGACAGCATCTCTTGCTGCCACATCAGTAAAAATAGTTGGTGGAGCCTGTCTATCTGGGAGTTGCCATGTTCCTTGTAGACTTCAGCTGAATTGGAGTCTGAACCAGGGACGTTGCCACTGGTGAGCAGACATATCACTTTCTGTGTCTCCATCAAGGTTGGAGGATCATCCAGTGATTCGTTGATGGATAATTGGGGGAGACAACTGATGGCTTCATCATTAATGGATGAAGAGTGATTCAGGTTGCTGTCAAAGTGTTCAGCCCATCAATGAAGAATCTTTTCCTTGTCAGTAATTATTGTGTGCTGAGAAGGATGGATGATTCAGAGGATGTAGGTCCATACACTTCTTTCAGGGCATTTTAGAAGTTATTCATGTCATGCTGATCTGCATAGCACTGGACCGTATCAGCTTTGTTGCTCAGCCATGTATCGGAACTTAAGCTATACATTTCTGCGTTACTTGTTGTACACATCTTTCTTAGAGGTGGCATTGAGGCTGTTGAGGTAGGTTTGAAGGAGGTGGTGTTTCTCATCCAGCTACTACTAGATCTCGTCGCAGTTCTCAAACCAGTCTTGATTGCTTCAGGTTGTGGGTCCTAGCTATGCTGTATACCAGCTCTCTGAATGCCAACCAGTCAGTATCCACAGTTTGATTGTTGATAGGGATGGATTTCAGACGTTATTCAGGGGCATCTACGAGAGACTGTTTGGTACTGGTACATGTCAGATTGGTGGTGATCAGTTGTTTAAAGCCTTCGCTCCCTATGTGCATCTTCTGGGCTGAATGCGGATGTTGAGGCTGGTGATGATGATGCGTTGATCTGTTCAGCTGTCAGTGCCACACAAGGACTTGGTCAGACGTACATCCTGTCTGTCCCTCTTTCTGACAATGACGTGTCATGCACAGCGACCACATTCGAGGAAACAGTCTTGACTGGCCGGCTAATCCAGGCTGAGGGTAGCCGACGGGTCTTAAACCTTCGGCGAGTTGAGCTTTGTCTACCTAGTATGTGAAGAATGGATTCTGCAACCTGCGCGAATGAACGATCAGCTAGTCAACGGGCAGAAAGGCGATTCCAAGCAAAGCGCCGTGGAGGGCTAAAAGCTTGATGAGACTCGCAGGACGTCCTGGTTAACCACTGCACTCAACTCCGTCTACGCCCGTCTTGACGTTGTCGTGCTGCTGGATTCCGATGGTTTGGGGCGGGATATTTAGGTGGAGGAACTGCGCATCTCTTACTCACTTAAAACAAAGTCACTCTTGTCATCCACCCATTCCATGTCCTCACCCATTAAAGTCCTGTGGTGACATGCAAGCGACGAAGCGGAAGGTGTGGGTGCGCTGGCAGCCATAGCCTCAAGCCTGCACACAGGCGGCTCAGGCCATTAGGGTCATTCACCACTGACATGGAGCAGTAGTGGAGTTCCGCAGCCTCCTGGGCGACTGAGCATCCCTCATCAGGAAAGCACTACTCACCTTCCTGGCACGAGGAAGGGGCTAACAAAGGTGCCCTAAACATTGCCTCTTCTAAATTTTCCCTAGCCAGCATACCGCGGGGACCCTACTCAAGCGGTCAATATACAAAATATAAGATGATGATTGTTCCTCTCACCAATTGACGCATGGAATGTACCCACCTTACAGGAGAGAAACGATACGAAAAGACCCCAGCTGAGAACCGCCCTAATAGGAAAGGACTCGCCAGATACAATGTGGACATTGCTGCCTTGAGCAAGATCCCACTTGCAGGAGAAGGCGAACTATGTAAAAGGGGCTCCTGATACACTTTTGTTGGAGAGACCGAGGTGAATAGCGCCGTGAGACTGGTGTCAGCTGTGCAGTGACGACAGCACTGATTGGCACATTGGCTGTACCTCCCAACAGTTACTATGCTCAAACTATGATCAACCCGGATGAAGTGAAGGTCCAGTTCTATGAGGATCTTGACTCCGTCATTGCTGACGTTCCAATGGCAGATAAGCTCGTCATTCTTGGCGATTTCAATGCAAGAATTTAGGTTGTGGTCACGTTACCTACAATGGAGTGCTAGGAAAGCACGGAGTGTGTCACTGTAACAGCATAGATAGATAGATAGATAGATAGATAGATAGATAGATAGATAGATAGATAGATAGATAGATAGATAGATAGATAGATAGATAGATAGATAGATAGATAGATAGATAGATAGATAGATAGATAGATAGATAGATAGATAGATAGATAGATAGATAGATAGATAGATAGATAGATAGATAGATAGATAGATAGATAGATAGATAGATAGATAGATAGATAGATAGATAGATAGATAGATAGATAGATAGATAGATAGATAGATAGATAGATAGATAGAAAGATAGGTAGGTAGGTAGGTAGGTAGGTAGGTAGGTAGACAGACAGACAGACAGACAGACAGATATTTCTTTCGATTTATGACCCTTTGTCTTACAAGTTTTGGAAATACCGTAAACTTCAGTGGTTCTACTTTTTCTACCGATTATTTATTAATTGCATCTGAGCTTAACAATATTATGTTATATACTGTCCCTGGTTTTATTTAAATGCAGACTTTCGTTTTTGCAACACAGAGAGAGAGAGAGAGAGAGAGAGAGAGAGAGAGAGAGAGAGAGAGAGAGAGAGAGAGAGAGAGAGAGAGAGAGAGAGAGAGAGAGAGAGAGAGATTTAACGTAGTTTTAAAAAAAATTCAGTCTTATCGCTATGATGTCTGCAGTGTGACAGTTTATAATGATGCAGACATGTAGTATTATGTCCCACCTAGTCACATAATCCTGACACCAGGCCGACCAGTCCTAACACTAACCTCTTGATGAAGAGCGCCAAGCGAGGCAGCTGTTAAATACCTTATTTGTAAGTCTTTGGTGTGTATTGGCCGAGTATCGAACCCACGACCTCCCGCATCTGAGGCGGATGCTTTAACTACTAGGTCACCGGAGTGGTCAGAGTAAGATTTATGCACAGGTGTTTGTGTTTGACATACGCACATTTAAATAGACTAGCTTTCGATAAAGTACAGAACTTCTAAAGGTTAATAACCCAAATCAGGCCAGAATCCTGAATAGAATATTACACTTTAGGCTGAGTCATCATCTAAAAAGAAAGATGAAGACGTTAGATTGTAAAATTTATAACCGTCTAATGGATTTCACAGTCTACGATTTTTTAAATTCATTGTTTTCTTTTGATTCTATTCCGGTTGAAACTTTTTATCAAACAGTTATTAGATTGTATTTCCAACCTAGGACATACATTTTTCGTCTAACATTTTATATGCAACGATTAGAACCTTGGTCATACGTGCATAAATTGTGAAATAGTATGTATATACCGTATGCATTCGTGAGCAAACACCAATTCGAATATAACAACACCAACACATTAAGAAAGGGGTTTCTCCAAGTCACCAGTAATATGAGAATTTTCATATTTTTCATATTTACACCAATACAAAAGTAACCATATTGAAGGTAAACATATATTTGTGTATGTGTGTGTGTGTGTGTGTGTGTGTGTGTGTGTGAGAGAGAGAGAGAGAGAGAGAGAGAGAGAGAGAGAGAGAGAGAGAGAGAGAGAGAGAGAGAGAGAGAGAGATGCTATAATTTGGGGCTTATGTTCTTACATATACATATAAACAAGGTTGGCACAAAAAAAGAATTGTCTAAAATATTTCACATAAATAAAGATGACAAGATTTTTAAACTGTAAAAGCTATTAAAATGTTGTATATTTAGTAACTATCAACCGAATATGAGTTCAATTTCATATTGAATGATATGATTGATGCCTTTCTTTTTTTGACCGTATTGAAAACTGTTATAACCATCTATCGAGTGATTATGAGCTGAATATGAGTCAGAAATTTTCTTGTATGCCTTATTTGCAGATACTATATCGAATAAAGAATGTTGGATTCTAAGAAACAATGCATTTGTGCATTTTACCCTGATTGTATTATGACGGATTAAACGTGTTTTGTTGTCTGTACAATGAAAATATGCTTGTGCATGGAGAGTAAATTATATATCATAAACGAAGTTTCTTGTTCTTTGTGAAATGCTAAATTTTCGGTCAATCTATTAATCAACCATTAGTTGTGGCCAGATAGCCATTAGTTAGATTTACGAGACACGCGATGTAAGAGAGGTGCCTGTAGAGTCTAGGCGACCTTTGTACTAATTAAACGTTGTGTACACAGAAGCCGGGGGTGACTGCTGGCGACCTTTTAAAGTTTCATTTATCACGAGAAGTGTCAGAATTGAGGAAATACAGAGATTCTGTTACTTAAAACCAAAGCATGTCATATTGACCATGACGTAAGCGACTTTTAGATTAAAGCGGGAGAAAAGACATTTGATTCTGATTGGTCATGGTTAAATAAGGGGTGTATGTGTTTTCACCCGAAAATCTTAGAACATAATATCGCACTAGCTAAATTAGAATTTAGTCTGAATTTTTTCCTGTCAGAGGACAGATGTAGAATTATTTAGTAAGACTCTGAATGATATTTGAGAGAAATACATTCATACGTTAAACCGCAGTCCAGGAGAAAAACCACATAAAACAACGGTTGAGTGACACACCAAAACACCAAGGTATTGTCGCAATTTCATGTATATTGTCGAAGCAATTTATATGTTTGCTTCGTTTACAGGTCTGCATGATTTGGTTTGATACATTTGTATAATTTATATAATTTGATACATTTGTATAATAATGTGTTTTGTATTATGAATCGAAAGTTCTTGCATGAATTCATTTGATACATTTATTTAATAATGTGCTTTTGAATTATGAATTGGAATTCTTACCTTAATTCTTAGTTAAAAATGACGTAGTGTTAATTTATGTCGTAAAACACTATGTTGAGTTATGGATAGGGAGTGTTACCTTAATTTTTGAACTTGTCATATTGTTTGAATAATGATTGTGTTCTAAGAATTTAATGTATTACATTAGTTAATGATTTACAAGATTACATGTGAATTCACCGAATTTTGATTTCATAGATGATGTAGCGACAGTGTATAATTCGACGCCTCGCTATGTAGTACGTTAATGTATTAGGTCAAGGCAAACGAATTAACAATTGATTCAACTACATTCATTTGAGGACATGTGTAGTTAATTACTAGCCGTAAAATTGTTATCGCTGATAGAAATATCTGATTGTTCGAACCAGGAATAATGGACAGTCTCAACTCTAACCATTTTAACGAGAGACTTAGGTTGTTTTAATTTTGTTTTGAAAGGAAGAAAATAGCTTTTTGGGAAGAACGTGAAGTACGGGAATAACGACGTACACGTTGGAAAAAGAATTGAGATTTGGAAATTGCAGTGTATGCATGATACAGTGTACAAGTCCGGATTACGAGGGCAGATTATCTAGAGAGAAACGGACTTCTATAACAACATTGGAAGGAACAGTGAACGTGGACCGAGACATAGCAGGTTATGAAAATCGAACAAAGCATTGACTTCGATTGTACCACTCGATTATATGATGATTTTTAACTATCAGTAATAGAATGGCTAATTTGTTTAATTCTATTTCAAATCTTATTGTAATTCGGTGAAAGTTTATTCTAAACCGCGTGTATTCCTAATGAAAGTTTCATAATTGTGTATGTAATTGATTAAATTGTTTGTTTTATCTTAACGGGGTCTCAGAGTTGTTTTGTTCAATATACCAGCTCAGGTTACCATATACATTCTCTTACTCGAACCGGGCAATTATACCGAGGGCGGTCATCTCTTAGATAACAAGTATCAAAGGGGAGTGGGTTCGAGTATTATTATTGTATGTTATGCAATACCCCTTGACAAAGTGGGACGTAACACTTACCCTTTGACAAGTGGGGCTTGTAAAATATTACACGAATAGCGCACATAACCCACGGAGAACCTGACATTCTTTAACCCTTAACATTTTTTTTCATATTTAGCTCTAGTTTAAATTCTCCAAATATGCAAAAAGGACCACACACTTTTGTTGTGTGCAGAATTTGAATAGCTGACCCAATTCGTCTTAGTTATATATGACTCGTCTTGTTTTTAGAACAAGAAGGTCGTTGACAGTGTTGCTGTACCGTAAGACCCGCACAGTCATACGATAAATTAAACTGGGGTTAAAGTGTTCGGGCCGAATTGTGTCTGGGGTTGAAATGTCTAGTTGTTGTACATATCAGCAAAAATACCGTCCACGTCGAACCGTCAGACCGTTGGATAGTAAAAATTCCACACTGAACAGAACGAACATCTAGCTGATTAATCCATGCCTGAAGAAAGAGCGAATTTTACTGAACAAGTCGACTCCAGCAGTCTGGCTACGTTGATTCTGGAGCATGGCCAGAAAACATTTAAGTTTATGCAGACATGCAGGACAATTGAGTTCAAAACGTTCAGTGTGTGTGTGTGTGTGTGTGTGTGTGTGTGCGTGCGTGCGTGCGTGCGCGTGCGTGTGTGTGTGTGATTTGGATTTTTAATGTAGCTTTAACAATTTTTCAGTCATATCGCTACGATATCTGCAGTGTGGCAGTTTATAGTGATGTCTAGCACTGAGGCATCATGTCGCAGACATGTAGCATGATGTAAATTTGCCGTATCTAAGTAAACGGAACTACTAATTGCATTGTATAACTTTTAATTACTTTTATAATAAAAGTGTATCTAACAGTTGGTCTTGTTCTATAGTATTTTGTTCATCTAACTGATTACATTATTTTTCATATTCTGTGAATATGGGAACTCATGCTCTCTATTTATTCAAGCCAATTATTTCGTATATCTATATTTGTTCGGGCATTAACACTGATCAATCATCCCTTAGACATCGATAAGATTGTTAAAGAGAACTAAAAATTAAACGACCCGTAACACCACAGGGAGGCAGAAATAAAGAGAGTGCGAGGAATTTAAATAAGTAGGTTAAAGCGAACGCCACGGTTGAATAGATTACAAGAGATTATGTACCGGTATGCAATATTCTTTCTGTATGGTATGGGTCACTTCGTGTAATTTGGCAGAGAAAATTATGCTTTTAAAGAGCATTTGATTTATGTTATAGTGGCAGAGGATGCCCATTCTGTATCAAACAGATCTCCATATTGTAAACTTAAGGAGTTATGTTTTTTTCCACCGATTAATTATTCATTGCATCTAAGTTTAGCATACAATTGTTATATACTGTATATGATTTTATCTAAATTCTGATGCTCTTTCTTTTTTGTAACTGCAGACTGACAAGAAAGGTTTGTTGCCAAGCGTGTTGTGTCAATCTGTCTGAGCCTGAACTTCACCATATTCAGGAGAGAGACAGAGACAGACAGACAGACATAGGTAAGTTATGCACAGGTGTTGGTGCATCAGTTTGATATAAGCATTTTTAAAGAGACTAGCTTTTAATAAACTTGTAAAAGAAATACCCACATCAGGTAAGAATTCTGAATATAATAGTAAACATTAGGCAGAGATTTCTTCCAAGGAAAGATAAGATAGTAAAATTGTATAATCGTCTATTGTGAATTTATGAGTTCAATTGCACAGTCAACAATTGTTTTCAACACACTTTCTTCTTTGATTCTGTCCCAGTTGAAGACTTTTTTTCAAACAGTTATTAGAATGTATTTCCAACCAAAGACATAATGTGTTCACTTCACAATTTATATATGATGATTTGCACTTTCGCCTAACGTGCATACGTTGTAAAATAGTATACATATTCCGTATACATTCGTGAGCAAACACTCATGCAAATAGGAACAACACCAACATATTTAAAATATTATTTCTCCGAATCGCTTGTAAAATGGGAACATAGATGTGTGGATGTGTATATGAGAGAGAGAGAGAGAGAGACAGAGACAGAGACAGAGACAGAGACAGACAGACAGACAGACAGAGACAGAGACAGAGAGAGATGGGGGGGGGGGGCCAATAAATTCGAACTGCATAATTGCTTCACATAAATAAAGATGGGAAAGATTTCTAAAAGCTATTAAAATCTAATGCATTTAATAAAAGTCTTCTGAGTACGAGTTTAATTTTATATTAGACGAGTTTTTTATGCGTGTTTTTCTCTGATCGTATCCAGGTGGAAACAGTCCCGGATTACCCATTAGGCAGAGTAGGCAACTGCCTATGGGACCCGCGACTTTTATGGGCCCCATGAGGGGCCCCCAGGGGCCCCCATGAGACCGTGACCGTGGGTCTGGGGCCCCAAAAGTTTGACTGCCTATGGGCCTCCACGGTGCTTAATCCGGCGCTGCAAATGAGGCAGTCGCATGCAACGTTCCCTCTAAGCGAATGGTATATGTGTGCGCAGTGCATTACGGAGACGAGCAAAATTTAACGTTGGATTGAGCTGCGTGGGGTTGCCTCAGAAGCTGCGCGCGCGCAGCTTAATGGGAACGTTGGTTGCATGTACCATTTTTATAAGTCTTTGGTATGACTCGGCCAGGGTTCGAACACGTGACCTTTAACATACGAGGCATGCGCTCTAACCGCTTAGGCCACCCGTGTGGTCGATATAACATGACTATTAATCTGATTGGATTGGTTTCTTGGAGTTTCATCTAATCAGATTGCGGAGCTGAAGATATTGTATAATAAATTTGGAGTAGGCACATTTGATAGCCCCCCGTTTTTAACCAATTCTTAAATTTATTTGTGTGATTATTGGGATTCGGCGCCATGGAAATATTCCGAGCCCGAAATAATTAGCCAGTTAGTAGGAGCAAACGTCACGGAGCCGAGTGTTAATGAGTTTGAACCATGCTAGGGTTCGCTAGTAGTGAATTTAGGTCCAAGCCGAATGACTGTCCCTGGGTGTAATTTAGTCCATATTAAAATGTAGTGGTGTATAATAGAGTTGTTGTTGAGATGGCAGTATTTATGGTAGGAAACCAGTAAATTACACAATGGAATCAATAAGTTGGGACTTGGTAGATACCGTTTATGTGTCCATAGTGGAAAATAGGTGTAATTATATAAGCGTAATACGCCGGTAAAAATTGTACTTTGACTGGCCTAGGGGCGCAGTTAAATAGTTCCCAGTTAGAAAGGGAATACTAGTGTATTTTCTATGGCATAACCGGCTGGCGGTACGGACAAGTGTTGATAATGAAGAAAAACCATGCAAAGGTGCGGTTAATGGACTTTTGGGCAAGTTGTTTCATATGTGGTCTCCAATTCATCAGAGCAAACTTTAGTATATAAAAGCAGACACGTCTGACTTTCTAATTTACAACTCGAGTTGTAAGGAAGTCTTTGAAAATTGGGGAAAACATATGACTTCCAGCGGGATTCGCGCCAGGGTTTTGACACCGCTCGGTCAAGTGAATACCCCTGTGCGTGTAACAATATTGTTTTGGCTGCTACATATGCCCAGAAGCACTGGATTAGCGGATACTGGCTAACAAAGATGACCGTCAGCTTCTGTCAAGTGTGCCTTTAGATTTAGGACGCAGAGGCACAGTTGTCAGTACAACAACGCGAATGCATCAGTTACATCACTATAAAGGCATGTGAAATAACCTGCTGAAAAACAACTGAAACATTTCTTCCTAGTGGACTTGTACTATAATAAACGAGCATATACGCATCATTTCTACCTCATAGAATTTGAATGCGACTTCTGAATAAAACTGTTGGTAAATTACCTTTCATGGGGTGGTGGATTTTAAAAAAATATAGAAGAAAGATGTTAACTTTTTCAATAGATTGCAAATATAATGATGACTGTTTACAAAGTAACCAATAATCACTTTTCATCATTGTTAAACGCCTTTGGCACAAACGATTGCAACGAAATTAATATTCACGTGCATTTTACATTTGTCAATTTTTAGGTCAAAATAATAAAAGTGGCGAATCGTTTGATGTCATCGTTTTTTAGTGTTACAGTTTCCTTAACACCTTCAAACTGCGCAAACAATTTAAGATAGTGGGGAGTTAGCAATTCTTCAGCTTTGTTGAATCTTGCACATGTAACCTATGGTCTTCCGTCGATAGTTTCTTCTAATGATTTATGCAAACTCTTTTCTCTACAACAAATATAAGTTGTTTTTTTTTATAGCCAAAACATTAATCAATTCAAGTAGCTAAAATTTTCATGTCTTGAATCATCGAGTTTAAAATGTCGTGCAGGCGTTTGAAAACCATTTAAGCACACTAATTTTAAATATTCTTGAATGTTACAATTCCCTTTGGGTCCTTGTTAATCTTAGTCCTTTGGACGTACTTTTAAAGGACAGAATTACAGATTTATCATTTATTTCAATGAAAGTATCAAAGTCTCAATCTGCCAATACAACCTTTGTAAACAGTCTGTCACATAACTGAAATTTACATGTAGATGTGATAATTTTTTCCCTGTTTTGTAACAGCACATTTCTATTTATAGATTTGAAACTGTCATATTATTCGGTGTCAACATTATTTGATCATCGCTGTCATTTTTTCATCATCAGTGAACTTAGTAAATCATTATGTTTATCGCAAAATATTTCTGAAACCGGTTCGCGTTTAGTATTCAAACGGGCGTGATGTTTCTTCACATCCGTGTTTGAACGTCATACAAGATACTTAGACAAGCTTGATCTATTACAACGTATTTGTGCATGTTTATGCTTTTGAAATTCAACTCTTTTAAAATGATTTGCGAGTGCCATTTTAACTAAATAAGAGATTGTGACAGCTGTTCGCTATCTTTTACTTTATCAAACAAATGTGAATATAAGCTGCAGCTATGTAAAAAAACAATTACTGCAATTAATGTGGTAAAAATCAATTATTGCAATTAATGTGGTACAAAATCAGTTACTGTAATTAACGTGATAAAAGTCAATTATTGCAATTAATGTGGTAAAAATCAATTATTGCAATTAATGTGGTACAAAATCAATTTTTGCAATTAATGTGGTGCAAAATCAATTTTGCAATTAATGTGGTACAAAATTAATTTTTGCAATTAATGTGTTGCAAAATCAATTTTTGCAGTTAATGTGGTACAAAATCAATTTTTGCAATTAATGTGTAAAAATCAATTATTGTATTGCAATTAATGTCGTAAAAATCAATTATTGCAATGTATGTGGTGCAAAATCAATTTTTGCAATTAATGTGGTACAAAATTAATTTTTGCAATTAATGTGGTAAAAATCAATTATTGCAATTAGTATACAAATCATTGCAATTAATGTGGTACAAAATCAATTTTTGCAATTAATGTGTTGCAAAATCAATTTTTGCAATTAATGTGGTACAAAATTAATTTTTGCAATTAATGTGGTAAAAATCAATTATTGCAATTAATGTGGTAAAAATCAATTATTGCAATTAAGGTGGTAAAAATCAATTTTTGCAATTAATGTGGTAAAACTCAATTATTGCAATTAATGTGGTACAAAATCAGTTACTGCAATTAACATAATAAAAGTCAATTATTGCAATTAATGTGGTAAAAATCAATTATTGCAATTAATGTGGTAAAACTCAATTATTGCAATTAGTGTACAAATTATTTATTGCAATTAATGTGGTAAAAATCAATTATTGCAATTAATGTGGTAAAACTCAATTATTGCAATTAGTGTACAAATCATTTATTGCAATTAATGTGGTACAAAATCAATTATTGCAATTAATGTGGTAAAACTCAATTATTGCAATTAGTGTACAAATCAATTATTGCAATTAATGTGGTAAAAATCAATTTTTGCAATTAATGTGTTGCAAAATCAATTTTTGCAATTAATGTGGTACAAAATTAATTTTTGCAATTAATGTGGTAAAAATCAATTATTGCAATTAATGTGGTAAAAATCAATTATTGCAATTAATGTGGTAAAAATCAATTTTTGCAATTAATGTGGTAAAACTCAATTATTGCAATTAGTGTATGAATCAATTATTGCAATTAATGTGGTAAAAATCAATTTTTGCAATTAGTGTACAAATCATTTATTGCAATTAATGTGGTAAAAATCAATTATTGCAATTAATGTGGTAAAACTCAATTATTGCAATTAGTGTACAAATCATTTATTGCAATTAATGTGGTACAAAATCAATTTTTGCAATTAATGTGTTGCAAAATCAATTTTTGCAATTAATGTGGTAAAAATTAATTATTGCAATTAATGTGGTAAAAATCAATTATTGCAATTAATGTGGTAAAAATCAATTTTTGCAATTAATGTGGTAAAAATCAATTATTGCAATTAATGTGGTAAAAATCAATTATTGCAATTAATGTGGTAAAAATCAATTTTTGCAATTAATGTGGTAAAAATCAATTATTGCAATTAATGTGGTAAAACTCAATTATTGCAATTAGTGTACAAATCAATTATTGCAATTAATGTGGTAAAAATCAATTTTTGCAATTAATGTGTTGCAAAATCAATTTTCGCAATTAATGTGGTACAAAATTAATTTTTGCAATTAATGTGTTACATAATCAATTTTTGCAATTAATGTGGTACAAAATCAATTCTTGCAATTAATGTGTTGCAAAATCAATTTTTACAATTAATGTGGTGCAAAATCAATTATTACAATATTGTAAAAATCAATTATTGCAATAATTATTGTACAAAATCAATTTTTGCAATACAAAATCAATTATTACAATTAATATGGTACAAATCCATTATTGCAATTAATGTGTTACAAAATCCATTATTGTAATTAATGTGGTACAAAATCCATTATTGTAATTAATGTGGAACAAAATCCATTATTGCAATTAATGTGTTACAAAATCCATTATTGTAATTAATGTGGTACAAAATCCATTATTGTAATTAATGTGGAACAAAATCCATTATTGTAATTAATGTGGTACAAAATCAATTTTTGCAAGTAGTGTGATACTTAAATCAGTGTTTTAAATACTGAGGTATTTAGAACCAGGTGGATAGAGCTGCTTATTTATGTAATCATTTGATTTAATCGGCTTTAATTCGATTTAATCTCATTGGTAAGCTTGCACTGTTATCTTTATAGTCAGGAAATGACAAAATGATGGTAGATAAAACTGCATTAACTTGAATTTTTTGGTGGATTATTTTGTATTTGCATCAATTGTTCATTGGCAAACCTTATGCCAACATGTTAGTACTGTTTATTATATGTACTAGTGCACTTAGCAACAGCTTGCAATAAATCATTGTTTTTTGGTGTTTCCTTCAAACCATCAAGTAAAAATATCTACTTTAATGATAAATCTAGAAATATAAGCAATACATGAAGAGAAAAGAAAGAAAATTAACAACTGATATATTATAGAAAGAAGAGATAAGCATCATGTGATGATCATTTATTTATGGAAAAGATGTGGGATTAAACAATGACACACTCATGCATTTCTTTGCCCTTATCATCTTAGTCTTAGCTTTTCATATAAGGCTTCAAAAGTTTGTCTTCAACTGAATTTTTAGTTAATGGGAATTCTATTTCTTCATGATGTAACATTGTTCACAGCTTCATGTTTTTTTTTTTCAGTAGTGTGCATCCTTAGTTTGTATTAATTGTTCAGATTTGATGTATATACATGTTTGTATTGTCCATTTGAAGCAGTGTGTAACACCATAAGGCACAAAGTAGGCCATAATGAAGACATCCTCACCACTGCCAAAAAGAGAAAGCTGAAATGGTATGGCCATGTCACTAGAGCCAACAGTCTATCCACAACAGTACTGCAGGGCAGCATCCAGGGTGGCAGAAGGAGAGGTAGACAGAGATAAAAGTGGACTGACAACATCACAGAATGGACCAGGAAAAGTTTTGCAAAGACACAGGCGTTGGCACATGATCTAGACAAGTGGAGGGAACTGGTCAGATGTTCAGCAGCACAGTGCCTCAACAACCACACTACGTCAAGTTCAGCACAAAATATATTTTGATACATGAGCTCCTTTACAAGTTCTGTCAAGTGCTTCTGTCAGAACTGTATGGAATCACCAGGTTGCCACATTGCTTTATGAACTAATAGTTAACAATTGAAGACTGATGTAAAGCAATAATGATAACTTGCTTATCCTTTGATTCAGGAAATGGAAAATATGAACCATAATTATATTTGATTACACTAAATCTCAGAGTCCGAACCATTCATGTATGGCTTAATAATATTTCTCTTCATTTTTATTCTGCAAGATAATGGTAGTCCCAGGTGTTCATGTTGTCACATTGTCTACAGTTTCCATGTTGTAGTCAGTAATTATGTGTGTCCATACACTGAATCAATTGTACAGACTATTTATGTAAATGCGTGTGTCCTGACTTGCATCGAAAAGTTTCATATTCCTCAAAAATTAACTAGTTGATAACCCTCCCAAAAAGTCACTATTTGATATAAATTTACTGTCAGAAATTGTATTTGTTTTCACCCCAAGATAGCCAGAACAAATGTACTTGGTACACGATTTCATACCAGAGTCCTTGATATCCAAAAAATACAAGAATTTGTGTCTCTGTGTGTGCAAATATTTGTAATTTATGTACTAAATCCAGTATTGTTTATTTGTGTTTTGAATGCTAATCCTTAATACCTTTCTTATAAAGTTCTTGTTTTCTAGTTTTATTTGACATATACATTGTATATTTATTCATATTTTAATAACTTAGCACCACAAGGAAAATTGTTTTTTTTGTATTGATTGTATCACATTTCACAAAATAAAGACTTTATTATTGTTAATATTATTATTAGTAGTATTATTACTATTTCAGATTTGGGTATTATTTTTTCCACACCTTCTTAAAAATAAATCCCAGCATCAACCAACACAATAAAACACTAACAACACTTGATTCTCATATAAATACATCATGGCTGTAGGTTAAAATAAGAGATAAGTTCAATAAATATTAAGTAGCTAATCAAAAGGTTGACATGAACTTTTAAATAGATTTTAACTATTACATTTTAATTGCTCAAGTAAGGATACAGTTCTCAAACATTCTTCTACAAATTCCTACTCAGTACTCAAACATTCTTCTACAAATTCCCTACTCAATACTCAAACATTCTTCTACAATTTCTCTACTCAATACTCAAACATTCTTCTACAAATTCCCTACTCAATACTCAAACATTCTTCTACACATTCCTACTCAGTACTCAAACATTCCTCTACAAATTCTCTACTCAGTACTCATTCTTCTACAAATTCCCTACTCAGTACTCAAACATTCTTCCACAAATTCCCTACTCAGTACTCATTTTTCTACAAATTCTCTACTCAGTACTCAAACATTCTTCTACAAATTCCCTACTCAGTATATTAAATTGTGGCTACTTACCCCCATGAAATATAGTCTATCTGGGAGGGCTGACTGGTATGGAAGTAGTGGCCAGGAGACTTGATACTTTCATACACTATTTGGTCAAACAGCTGGACCTGCACAATGAATTAATGAAAGCATAAATTAGGTCCTGTCCAGTCTATGGAACAACCCGTCACTCATGTTTGTTGCTAGATGTTATGTTTTGTGTGCATTCAGCCAGGTACAGAAGGAGGTGTAAAGTCTAAATGTGGCTGCCAGAAATTAAATCTTGAAGTCAAGTGCATATCCCACTAGATTAAAAGTCTGGATCAGTTAGACTGATTAGGAAGTTTTTATATATACCTAAATTGCTATACTTCTCCCCCTTCATGTCCCCTCATCTTATGTCCTTTGAATGTCACAAAGATTCACTCCTTGAAGAAGTTGAAACCTATCTTCAAGAGAACCACCTGGAGTCTGACTTAAGTCCCAAATGCAGCAACACAGGATACTATGTCTACAACTATAGTGGTTAGGACCTCAAATTTTAATGGTGCCAGGTTCAATTCCTAACCCTGACTGTTAGACAATCTACCCACTTCCTTCACATCTAGGGGCTTCTCTAACACTCTGTAGCTGGTGACCCAAGTTAATATGGCTGATACTCAAGGGTGAATTTTAAGCAGCCCTGGTACATGAGGCCACTTCGTAACCAGTCTAGCCATGCTGGACCTTTTAGTGTTGTGTCATGTGTAACTGACTTTAAGAAAGACAACCTGCATGACAAACTTTCAGATCTGGTTTCCCTTTCTGTTATATCTGTAACCTCTATATCAGATGTGTTCATTAGGAAAATGTCTGAATCAAGGATCCAAATATCAGTAGTACATATATGCCATTTGGATAGACAATGTATGAGATGTTTTATGAAACATAAAACTTATTTGTATTACCATAATTAACCTAATTAACTAGACCTTCCATTTTGTCTTGGTACCATTTTTTTACCATTTGTAATAATTTTTAAAAGTACAGAAAACTTTAGACACCATGTACATTTTATAAAACTGTGTATACCTAGATTAACATCGCAGATAATAATGTTCTATAGTTAACATCCAGTCTAAATGATAATGACTCATTTTCTTATTTAGGGTAATCACAGTCATATCTTAAGTGGTACTGCTCAGATTGCTTCAAGCATTTGTTAAAGGAACTAGGAAAATAATCTTTCATATTTTGAGAGGCAAGATAGCATGAATAAATGGATATCATTTTAGGGCTAATTCTATTGTCAAAGTGATATCTATAGTTGTTAAAATGATACATTGTAACATTTTAGGGATAATTTAATTGTCAAAGTGATACCTATATTTGTTAAAATTATACATTGTAACATTTTAGGGATAATTCTATTGTCAAAGTGATACATTTAGTTGTTAAAATGATACATTGTAAAGTTACATTCAGTTGCTAAAATCAGTCATTACATTATCAAAACATTCTTTAATCAGCAATTTGCATACATTAACATAATCCTGATCAGTTTTGTTTATAAGTTTTAATTTTGTTAATACTTTATTTACAGATTAAGCTAGCATGATATCTTCCATGTTTCATGAATTTTCCCAGCAGTAAATACATTTCAGTTTTCTGTAATAATTAGATATACATCTCAGTTTTCTGTAATAATTAGATATATAAACAATAGATCATAAACACCTTTGTGGGCGATGTTTCCAACAATCTAGGTACATTTCTAAGCTTACAAACTTCCCATAACGAGGTTATGACATAAAAGTTCAGGAATCCAATACAAATATTAGAATCAAAATAAAAATGATAAGCTAAAATATCAATGTGTATATCCTGCTTGTCAAACTTTGCTGTAATAGTAAATGTTCACATGTCTGTGTGAGAAAACACTACACTGACCTTGACATTAACTGCAATGTGGAAATTAGAAATTTTGATAGCATAGTGTATGAAATAAACTGTAGACAGTAATTTAATTGAAAAGTGTGCTACATTTAAATGTGAAAAATAAAATATAAAATATGCTGATAGACTGTGGCAAGATCATGAAGAGTTTAAGACTTGCAGGATATAGAACATTAAGAACTGAATATCCTCTCTCTCTCTCTCTCTCTCTCTCTCTCTCTCTCTCTCTCTCTCTCTCTCTCTCTCTCTCTCTCTCTCTCTCTCTCTCTATTATATATATATATATATATATATATATATATATATATGTGTGTGTGTGTGTGTGTGTGTGTGTGTGTGTGTGTGACCAACATAAATTATTAAATTGGAAATACAGTAATACATTTTATTCTGAGTTTTAAGCCATGAGTGTAAATAAAGGTGAAGTTCCAAATATGGTTATTCTATTATAATATACATATCTTTACTTACCACTTCACCCTCCGATTTGACCTTGTACCTTGGAAGAATCTTAAACTGTGCATTCTTTGCATTGAATTCATGTAGGGATACCTGCAAAATATGTCATTAATAAATTCATGTGGGGATATCTGCAAAATATGTCATTAATAAACTCATGTAGGGATATTTGCAAAATACATGTATCTCATTAATAACTTCATGCAGGGATATCTGCAAAATATGTCATTAATAAACTCATGTAGGGATATCTGCAAAATATGTCATTAATAAACTCATGCAGGGATATCTGCAAAATATGTCATTAATACAATCATGTAGGGATATCTGCAAAATATGTCATTAATACAATCATATATTGATATGTGCAAAATATGTCATCAATAAACTTATGTATCGATATCTGCAAAATATGTAATTAATAAACTCATGCAGGAATATTTGCAAAATATGTCATTAATAAACTCATGCAGGGAAATGTGCAAAATATGTCATTAATAGAATCAGGTAGGGATATCTGCAAAATATGTCATTAGCAAACTTATGCAGGGATATCTGCAAAATATGTCATAATAAACTCATGCAGGGATATTTGCAAAATATGTCATTAATAAACTCATGCAGGGATATCTGCAAAATATGTCATTAATAAATTCATGTAGGAATATTTACAAAATATGTCAATAATAAGGAATATTTGCAAAATATGTCATTAATAAACTTATGTGGGGATATTTGCAAAATATGTCATTAATAAATTCATGTAGGGATATCTGCAAAATATGTCATTAATAAACTCATGTAGGGATATCTGCAAAATATGTCATTAATAAACTCATGTAGGGATATCTGCAAAATATGTCATTAATAAATTCATGTAGGGATATCTGCAAAATATGTCATCAATAAACTCATGTAGGGATATCTGCAAAATATGTCAATAATAAACTCATGCAGTGATATTTGCAAACTATGTCATTAATAAACTCATGCAGGGATATCAGCAAAATAGGTCATTAATACAATCATGTAGGGATATCTGCAAAATATGTCATTAATACAATCATGTAAGGATAAGTGCAAAATGTGTCATTAATAAACTCATGTAGGGATATCTGCAAAATATGTCAATAATAAACTCATGCAGTGATATTTGCAAACTATGTCATTAATAAACTCATGCAGGGATATCAGCAAAATAGGTCATTAATACAATCATGTAGGGATATCTGCAAAATATGTCATTAATACAATCATGTAAGGATAAGTGCAAAATGTGTCATTAATAAACTCATGTAGGGATATCTGCAAAATATGTCATTAATAAACTCATGTAGGGATATCTGCAAAATATGTCATTAATAAATTCATGCAGGGATGTCTGCAAAATATGTCATTAATAAACTCATGCAGGGATATTTGCAAAATATGTCATTAATACAATCATGTATGGATATTAGCAAAATATGTCAATAATGAAATCATGCATGGATATTTGCAAAATATGTCATTAATAAACTCATGCAGGGATATCTGTAAACTATGTCATTAATAAACTCATGTAGGGATATTAGCAAAATATGTCATTAAGGAAATCATGCATGGATTTCTGCACAATGCAAATAATGAACTCAAGCAGGTATACCTGCAAAATATGTAGTTAATTATAAGTTTTTAACAGTCCTTGGTCAGTCAATTTGCACATAAATGTTTGGTAATTATAATTAGTCAAAATACTTAAATTTATCAAAAATATTAATATGCCTACAGGATTAAGATATTTGTTCATAAATAACTGACTTTCGTGATATAAAAATGTGAATTACAAGTAAACCACATGCATAAATTAGTTGGATATATGTGGGTTTGTTTGAAAAATTCAGATAACGACTAAAGATCGGATTTACAGTTATAAAAAAGCAGCTAATACAGCTATACAATATATATAGTTGTTTCATTTAATGTCAGCCATTGATTTAAGTTTTTCAGTTTTGGATTGCAAAGAACTCCATGCTTTATTGTATCTATTTTTGTCTTAGAACTTGAATACACTAGATCATGTCATTAGTGATGTCCAGCTTTTTCTTTCATGGTTATCCATTTCTTGCCTGCCCCCTAATTCCTCCAGGCTGCTTTACAATTTTATGATATATTTTTACCTCCCTTGCTCTAAGTACATTGGAGAGTTTTACAAACAAAATATCTTAGAAATTGTAATTTTGTTAACAGCAATCATATTAGCTGAGAAATGTATATAATAGCTTTAAAATACTGCAACTAAGAATGTCATGCTGTGAAATGCTATCTGCTTATATTTGATTATGAAACGACCTTAACATGATTGGCATGGGCAACAACTCTCACTACAATTACTAAATTTAGCAAAGATAAATTATTATAAATTATTATTTAACTGGTTGTCACTATAATATTTGATATGTATGGTGTTTTTAACTGAAAATAATTTGTTATTAATTAGTTAATTCATACTGAGTAATTAGTTAGCAAACTTCAGCCATCATCTACTATCTACCTTTATATTGGCCTTTATAAGAGTAAAGTCACAGGTTAATTAATTTAGGCTTGTAAACAGATGGACCAGATAGGTGACATTTATAACATCATTAACATTCTAATAAAGCACAATGTGTATACTTAATTTAAAAATAAAATCAGTTGATATCATGTTAGTCAAGGCCAACAAGTTTTGCTCTGCCACCTTTTTATTACAGCACAGACTGTAGCAAATGACATAAAAAAACACCCAAAAACTGGCAGAGTTGTAAAGAACAACTTACAAATCAAATAGTAGCCATGACAGAAACTGGATTCGAGTCTGTTCAGCAAATCATGAGAACATGTAGAAAATGATGTGATGAGCTGAATCATGTGAGAGGGTTATTTTTAGTAGAGAAAGATGTGAACTGCTGAATCATGTGAGAGGGTTATTTTTAGTAGAGCCCTGCTTACTGACATCTCTAAAGTAGTCTCACTAATTTCCTTATCATTAGATTGACTTACAATATAAATAACTGATAGGAATGAACCTATAATCTAATTCTGTCTGTCAATATTAGTCTATTGTTTTTTTTTCTATAACTGATTTATGTTGCAAAATAATCAGCAAAAGTCATAACACATCTTGGAAATAATAAAAATAAGTCAAAGAATGTAAATTACTGATATCAATATGTGGCATACATCACTGTTAAAGAATGTAAATTACTGATATCAATATGTGGCATACATCACTGTTAAAGAATGTAAATTACTGATATCAATATGTGGCATACATCACTGTTAAAGAATGTAAATTACTGATATCAATATGTGGCATACATCACTGTTAAAGAATGTAAATTACTGATATCAATATGTGGCATACATCACTGTTAAAGGACTATCTTTTTACCTTGGATCTGTGACTTTCTATAATCTACTAATCGTAAAGTTACACTTGATAATTACATTTTGTCATCAGAGCATTGACAGAAAAGAAAAGTAAATATAATAACCACAAAAAATAAAGAAATAACTAATAAAAGAGAAAGACAAGATACAAGGTGAAGATTTAAAATACATTTACAGTTTCTCAGTCTAGCTAGATAGAAAATCCAGCTACCAAAAGTTTCAACCCAATACTTTGTGAGTATTTACTTGCAATATGGCCATTTTAAAAAAATCTTCAGACAGCTCAGATTTGAAATCTGAAGTCAAGAGCCTCAAATCTAATTACAGCTTGGCAAGTGTTCCAAAGAGCTGAGGATTAACTTTGAAAAATTCTAAAACTAAAGATATCTATAAAAAAAACATTGTGTATTATCTTGTTCTAAGATATCTGTAAACATTGTGTATTATCTTGTTCAAATATATCTATAAAAAATTGTGTATTATCTTGTTCTAAGATATCTGTAAAAATTGTGTATTTTCTTGTTCTAAGATATCTATAAAAATTGTGTATTATCTTGTTCTATGATATCTGTAAAAATTGTATATTATCTTGTTCTAAGATAACTATGAAAACTGTGTATTATCTTTCTCTAAGATATCTGTAAAAATTGTGCAAGATATCTATAAAAATTGTGTATTATCTTGTTCTAAGATATCTATAAAAATTGTGTATTATCTTGCTCTAAGATATCTGTAAAAATTGTGTATTATCTTGTTCTAAGATATCTGTAAAAATTGTACAAGATATCTATAAAAATTGTGTATTATCTTGTTCTAAGATATCTATAAAAATTGTGTATTATCTTGCTCTAAGATATCTATAAAAATTGTGTATTATCTTGTTCTATGATATCTGTAAAAATTGTACAAGATATCTATAAAAATTGTGTATTATCTTGTTCTAGATGATACAAGGCCAATAAATACTAGTACATCTACAAAAAATTTTGATAATTTTGAATAACATTGTAAACAGTTGTGGTTTGTTTTTCCTGTTTCAAATGACTCCCAGCAAGTTTCTTCATTCATCCCAAAAACACTAGTTATGTTGCAATATGTAGTGTATCCAGCTTCACAACTCCATTTTTGTATTAATGAAAGCTATGGCTGACTGCTTACATTTTGAGAGGGCCCCGAAATGCTTGAAAGATATTCTCTTGTACTGATTTGAAGAAAAAAACATTATTTTACAATTATATTTGCCCCATGAAAATTAAAGTCAGTCACTTATTGATGGGCTACAACCAGTAGGCCTAGACAAGAATTATCCCACTACCCACCACCCTTTAAGATTGACCAAAATCAAGAAGATATAATTATTGTAATAGTGCCTTGTTTGCATGTTCTCTTTGGTCGGTTAATGTGTAACAAAAAGTAATAAGGGTCTGTCAGTTATTGGAAAAGGGGCATAGTAGCTTATATATAGAATAAAAGATAAATCATTGAGGCCTGAGGCCAGTAGCATGGTACTTTAGATTGGTTCCAATGAGTGTCAGATATGCAAAGGCCATGGTTTGTAAGTTGCTGATTACTTATCAAATATACAGAGGCCTTGTTTTGTGGATTGTTGATTACTTGTCAAATACACAGAGACATTGGTTTGTAAGTTGCTGTTTACTTGTCAAATACAGAGACATTAGTTTGTAAGTTGCTGATTATTTGTCAACTATACAGAGGCCTTGTTTTGTGGATTGTTGATTACTTGTCAAATACACAGAGACATTGGTTTGTAAGTTGCTGATTACTTGTCAAATATACAGAGGCCTTGGTTTGTAATTTGCTGACCACTGATAATAAGAATTAAAACACAGAAAGCTGAAGTAATGTCCTGGAAATTATTAAAATGCTTCCATGGGCTCAATCCTCGTTACAGGTTCTATTCCCACAGACCTCTTGCATACTTTATGCTCAATACCCCACCCACACCCAAAACCATTTCAGATGATATGAAAACATTTGATATGGAACAGATCATCATATATCAATTGTTACTTTAATGACAAGATAAAATCTTCAAAAATTGCACCCTTCCAATAATTCATTTCAAAGATAAGGGAAACAATTAAGAGAAATAAATGTAAAGAAGATTATAAATTTTCCACAAATATTAAATATAAAAAAGGGATTTTTTTAGATGCTTGTTGCAATTGAAACTTATGAAACATGTTGATTAATTTCATTATTTACCTAGCACAAAAGAAAGATGATCCTATATTATACATGACAAAAAGTACTGATTTTGTTTAAACAAACAGCAGAATAATGCAGTGAATAGACTTTAAAATTCATTATCTCTTTCCTTTACATAGTTTGTGATATTTTCAAGTGTTCTTACATATATATATATATATATATATGGGTATATTAACATCAATAACAGTAGTCATGTGATTTTACAATACACAAACCTTCATATAGTTCTTGTCAACTTGACTGGTCTGGGTTGTACTCATGTGGACAAATTTCCCAGTAAAAATATGCTTTAGCTGTAATAAAAAGAAAACTATGTTTATTAGGCTCTAAGAATGTCTTGCAGTCTGAAACAGTAATGAGATGGTTAAGAATCCTTCCCCACTTTTGCCACTACTGAGATTTACAAAAGAAAACACTGTACTACATATCTTCCACTATTTTCACTATATCACTGAGTTTGACAAGTAAACACTGTATCCCATTTCTTCCAATATTTTCACTATATCAATGACAATGACAAGAAAACTCTGTTCCATATTTATTCCACTATTTTCACTATATCCCTTCTCAGATAACTATCACCTCAGATGAATAGTGTGAATGTAAAGAAGAAGTAGAATGCTATTGATGTAAGTAAATCTTGGACTGTGTGGTCAAATTAGATTCTTTATTCAGGTATTTCAGACCAATGGCCAATCATATGGTTGTTTATAGAATTGCTAACACCAATTTTACCATATAATATAAATTATATTACAGTATTTATGTTACTTGACAAAATTTAATAGACTTTCTCTTAACTTGCCTGATTATGCCACAGAAATATTTTAAATATTTATCTGACATAATATTTCCAACAGATCTTAAAAGCATGAAATTGCCAAATATCCATTCTCAAAACAATGTTGACAATTTGACATATCTCATGGTATATTGCCAGTTACCATACAGTCTAAACTGATATTCCCGATATAACCAATTTCTTGAAAAAAAGTTATTAATCAATTTTGGTGCACAATAAATAGCAAATGGACTATTACTTAACATGCCTAGTTTTACTAAAAATATTGTAAATATCAAACAGGTTTATTTCTCCTGGAATTTGTCCAAAAAAATTGTTTCCTGTTATTCTATCATCTCTTTGAAGTCATCAAGAATATCATCACATAGTCTTATCCTCTACCCTAATCAGTTTCATTAGTACGAGTCAGTGTTGGATGACCATTATAGGTTACTCTTTTAGTAACTCTTTTATAATATGCTCATTTTCTTATTGTACCTAAGGCCTAATTATATAAAAAAGCTACAAAAAAACAAAGTAACTTAATTTATGTTGTATTCAAAACTACACATCACTTTTTGGTCTACTTAAATTTCATATTGTAAATAATTGTGCATTGCAACAACATTTTCACATTGTCCAGAATGAATAGATTTTGGTAGTTTTGTCGATTCTGCTAAATTTCTTGATAATGTCCGGATTTATCAGTGTTAATTCTACATGTTGACGTCTACAAGTGTTTCCATTCTGTTTTTGAATGTTTGAAATCATAATGTGGGCAAAGTATGAAGTCTTTGAATTGCAATTATCAAAAAGATGAAATATAATGTTTCATTCTGAGTACAGTAAGGAGTTCATTCTGAGTACAGTAAGGAGTTCATTCTGAGTACAGTAAGGAGTTCATTCTGAGTACAGTAAGGAGTTCATTCTGAGTACAGTAAGAAATTCATTCTGAGTACAGTAAGGAGTTCATTCTGAGTACAGTAAGGAGGATGTAATTGCATTTGAAATATAGTCATAGTTACGGTACAATTTCAAAACGTGTAATCAAACTTGACGGCACATAACATGTCTCGTGTAATTTGGATTTGCAGAACTATAAAACTACATTTTGAAAAAATTCAGGTTTTAAAAATGTATGGTTTTCTTTATTTGCCATTATTATTACCATCTAAAGAAGACAGCTCATGCATTGTCACTTGCATGTTATTTGTAGGGACCCAGAAATTGTATGTCATGTCTGGCATTTATTGCTAGCCCAAATCCAAAACATTATATCACAAAAAGTCAATGCAGAATGTGCCAAGGAAGCTGATGTATGGCAGTCCATGAAACATCTGCTTTAGTTCAGTCAGAAACAAATTTGATCAACCAAATGTATAGAGTCTACTGCATTAGTGTACATGATTTGTTTACAAAGCAATTTCTAATACATGATTGGGCACACGTGTTATGCACGTGAATGTATTATGAAGTGAATGTGAGTGCAATATAGGAAAATAGTGCATGATTCTGACAAAGTAAAGTTAACAGGGAAAAAATGAGCATAAAATAATCTCGACAACCCGCTTCTTTGTTATGCTATTTTTTACCCGCTCATCTCGACCTCTGTTAAGTCGATAACCAGGTTATGTCGGGTATAAGTTTCGGTCCGAAGTAACATGTGGACCCGCTTAATTCGACGAAATGCAACTTTTTAACGTCAATCTCACAGAAATTGTACAAGAAATAGTCAGCAAAAGCGATCGATTTTCAGGCACAATTTTGGTCCGTTACGGCAGTAGTCACATGTTTATTTCATATTCTTTCTAGTTTTGGTTCGTAAGAGTAGCTTAATTGATTAGTTTATTAAGAATATATCATGTTCACTACATAAAATATTCAAGGATTCACAAAGACAAGAGTGTGCACAAATTACAATGTAACTTTATTTTACGAAAACGCAGAATCTTAGATGTCAGCTACATCTGTATTTTATCATTTCCCTTTTATTTCTTAAGGTACATTTCAGATATGAATTATGTTCCGAAGTACATGTATACAAGAAACAACAATCAAGGAGATACAAGTAATGAAATATTATGTACATGTACACATTAATAATCAATGTGCAGACGGAAAAGTGCTGATCGGCAGAATATTCAGGTTATGAAATTGCTCCATATGCACGTAATATCATGACGATTTATTGTATAGCATTTTATGACAAAATAGCCAAACATGTCAGCAATATTTTCAAAATATCTAGGAATTATAAACTGAACATAATGTAGTGGAAATACAAAAATATACGGTAAAATTACCTACATGTACATGTACAATAAACGCATACTATATATGAATAAAAAAATGAATACTTTTTTCATTTTGAATCTATACATCTATAAAACACACAAGTACATAAACATATCATAATGTGCACTACATTATTTTTGTAGAAAATATGAAGTAATATCAGTCTGCTTTTGTTTACTCCAGTGCTGATTTGTAATGCTCAAGGACATTTTTAAAATTACCGGTTTTTATGAACCCGGATATCTCGGGACCCGGTTATGTCGACGATTTCTTTACACCCCCGACATAATCGAGATAACCGGGTTTGACTGTATATGAATGTTGGATAGTAAAAAATGTATGTTGGATTGTAATTATGTAAAATAGCACTTCTTCACTATGTAGTCTATATCACCCTTTCAACATGGTTTTAAGTATTTGGTGTTGGATTTTCAATAAACTGTCCTGTCTTTATTTGTAATATGTTATAGCAAATACATACCCCTTGTCCCATTTCAGATGAGTAACTGTTGGATTTAAAGAATGTATTTACATATCCATAAATATGTATTAATAATTATTACCTTTCATCTTCTCCTACTCTGTTTTGTTAATATGTGGTGTTTGGATAGTAACAGTGGATGTGTTTATTTGCCTATTAGTAAGTGTGAGTGATCCTCAACTGTTCTTGTTCTGTTCTCTATTCTGCTTGTATTATGTGCTTTAAAAAAAGAATATGTTTTATTCTCTTCTACATAATAAAGTTTAGCCCTCAAAAATTACCATTCCATCATCAAATGCTAATTGCAATAGTTGGTGTTGGATTGTAGTTATGTTGTATTTTATATATATATATATATATATATATATATATATATATATATATATATATATATATATATATATATATATATATATATTAGAATTCATCACTGACCATCACATAACTCCACTTTCCCTGACCCATGTTGTTTGTTTGTTTGGGCATTAGATAGTAATAGTGGATGCTGGGTGGGCATTAGATAGTAATAGTGGATGCTGGGTGGGCATTAGATAGTAATAGTGGATGCTGGGTGGGCATTAGATAGTAATAGTGGATGCTGGGTGGGCATTAGATAGTAATAGTGGATGCTGGGTGGGCATTAGATAGTAATAGTGGATGCTGGGTGGGCATTAGATAGTAATAGTGGATGCTGGGTGGGCATTAGGTGATAGTCCTCATGAGTCTAAATGTTGTCTGGCATATCTTAACAACCACTAAAGTTTATTTTCATAGCCACTAAGGCTTCAAGAAACAAATATTATTTAATATTACCATCCTCAAAAATTATGTTTTTAATTGTCTCTTAAATTAAAAAGCTAAAAAAAACACTTAAGATGTTTATTTTGTTTTGTTACAATTACGTCATTTTGTCTGGATTTCGTTGTTTTAGTCTTTGCTAAATTTAACATAATCAATTAAAAATTCCAATTACTTTCTTGTATAAGTATTTGTAAAAATATTTTTGTAAAATTTGTAATTATGCAAGTTGTCTAATTAAGTTTACAATATCTAGTGTTTTTTTAATTTTTATTTTAGTTTTAGAACTGTAGTATTACTTTAAGTCTCATTCATTGTTTTAGTAAAAAAAAAATAATTTTTTTAGTCTCAGCTATTAGTTTCATATTTTTGTATTGCCATATTAAAATTATTTCAGTCTTCACAAAAGTTCAAGCTAGTTTCAGCCTTTTCAGGTATTACTTTACGTAATATGTTGAAACTTTTCCAGACTGTCTTTGATTCTCGCCAAATTTTGCATCATTTAATAGAATTGTTTTTACTTTAGTTTTGATCGTATATTGCTTTGACTTCACTAAATTTGTGTCAGTTTCAGAATTATTATATAATGAGTTGGCCCCTTCATTACAGCTATTTATATCATCACTTTACATATAAATAGAAATAACGCATATAGATACTAGGCAACACAATCCATGTGACACCTTTCTCTGTTCAATTTATAAAGAGGTGAGTGTTTGGTGGACAGCGATTGTCTAGTTGGTGCTAATTTACATAAATTGCCTTAGTATCATTAAACGTTAGTAGTTGTAAAGTGTTTGTCAGTACGTATTGATGTCCATCATTGAACTCTTTTCAGGAAGAATGTGGTGTTTGTCTGTAGATATGTGCGCTAATCAGTAGGTGTGCCTGTTGCTCAACAAGACCATGTGATGTCAGAATTTACATGTGCTGGTAAGTAATTGTTCAGTAGGTGGAGGTATTGATAGGCAAGAATAGAAGTTGGTTTAGTAGGTTCTGGTCAGTAGGCATGGGTGCTGACATTAGTCAATGTGTGTGGGTGTTAGTAAGACTGCTTGATGATAAGTAGGTATTAGTTTAATTAGTATCTTTTTGGTCTGTATGTATGTGTATTGCTTGATGTAATCAGCATTTGTTTGCTCTGTACGTATGTGTATTGCTTGATGTAATCAGCATTTGTTTGGTTTGTATGTATGTGTATTGCTTGATGTAATCAGCATTTGTTTGGTCTGTACGTATGTGTATTGCTTGATGTAATCAGCATTTGTTTGGTCTGTACGTATGTGTATTGCTTGATGTAATCAGCATTTGTTTGGTCTGTATGTATGTGTATTGCTCGATGTAATCAGCATTTGTTTGGTCTGTATGTATGGGTACTGGTCAGCAAGACTGGGATGTTCAGTATGTGTGGGTGCTGGTCAGTAACACTGTGCATTGGTTAGAAGATACGGGCGGTGGCTAGTATATCTGGATGTTTCTTAGTAGATATAGTGCTGGTTAGTAAATATATTCGATGGTCAGTCGATGTGGGTATTTCTCAGCGGGTATTGGCTTATGATGTTAAAATCATCCTTGTCCATATCATCCTATCCACCAAAATCTATTGACGTTTTGTATATTGCATTTTACCTTGAGACACGTTTCAACCTTGGATGTTTTAACATTGCCACTCCGTTTAAAAAAAGAATATGTTTTATTCTCTTCTACATAATAAACCCCCAATGTTAAACCCATATGCATATTTAACGTTAAACTCACCTGGCTGACGCTCGCTAAGACTGTTGGTCACGAGGTGAATGTATTGGCTAATAAGACCGTATCGGTCAGTAGGTGTAGTTATTGGTCAGTACGAATGAGTGTTGGTCAGTCCAAAAATGCTACCGTAATGGTAATTCCACTTAAGGTTATTACTCGCCCTTTTTGGTGACATATCTCTCCCAGTAATTACTTCTATAACTTGTATGACCTCAAAGTATTTTTTCTACTCAGTGAAAATACAACTCGCTGACTCAAAGTTTTCAGACATTTTTAAAACTCTTAAACAATTTTAATTTCTCAACTAAAAGTTACGATTAAATATCTTTCAAATGTTGGATTAAGTAGCATTCCACAGAAAAATAAATAGCAAGCTGTGTCTAATTGTCTTCACATGACAAATTGTATTTGAAGGATGAATCTTTAAATGCGATGAAGCTTTATTCCTAGACGCGCAACACTTTCGATTAGAAGGACATTCTTAATTTGCTACTTGTATCTGAAAAAGATCATTTTTAATATGTCATAGTTCACTTTCTCTCTAGAGTTACGCATTAGTCCCCACCTGCACAACTTCCCCGTACCGCACACGCTTCCCATGCTGTCGTTTTTGTTCCGCTTCATTGTCGTTGTTTTCAGCTTCTGCAGCCGCCTGTTGACAGATTGTAATATTTCACATTTATTCATGATTATATCGATTTAATTATCCAAGGTCAAATGTTAACTTTAGATGCACTGGTAACATATGTCTTTTTTCAGCTTCTTCAGAAATTCGATTGGCATTTCAAATCATTTGGGTGAAAAGAATAGCTTTCTTAAACACACGAACTGAAGGATACTGTATCATTATGAAAATACAGCACAATGCATAAAACTGTAAATGGTACAAGAATTGCAATAACTGAATACGTACCATTTCTATATGCCTGCTTACACTATATAATGTTATTCATTAATATTGTTATCAATTTTAATCTTGATAATAAATAAACAAATAAATAAATCTCCTGTACCAGAGGAAACATTGCTTTCAACCATATTAATCACTAGGTAAAGAACGTGATTTTTTAAACATTGTATAATATTCTGGAGATTTTTAGAATTTTTTTTTAAAAAAAATATATAAATTCCTTTGCTCTATAAACGTTTCAACAAAAATGTGGCAATCACCTTCGCCTGATCTAGAACGGCCTTGAAATTCTGTTCAACACTGTCCGTCTGAAGGCTGTTGAGCCATTTTCTGTACTTCTTATTGAGTTTGTATCTGTTTTGAATGCAGACTTGGAACAGCACAGCTGGAATGAAAGAGATGAAAGGTCAAATGATTGGACAAATACTCAATTTCTTTGCAGAAAATATTATTAGCTTCGACGAGGAAGTTGACGGTAAAAAACAACATTGACAAAATGTTTTTGATACGCTGTACGTGTTTAAAAGACACCTTCATATCGAAGTATGGACTTCATTACACCAATAAAAGACTTTTCAGCAGAACTCGTGAATATAATCAAACGGTTCAAGGGAGGAAACACAAACAAACTACAAAGGAAAAACAAACTTGAAATATAACAATGATAAATTAAACAAGACAAAAATATATGCATGGAACTCGACAAGTATGATCTGCAAAATTATTTTAATTTAGTTACATTAATACGGAGAAACATATAATTTCTCTCGACTTAAATCCCTAATCCATAGGATCTTGTCTCAGTGGTTTAGTTACAAAACCGGAACCTACGGATGTACAAGCATTCCCGCACTGAAACACTGACTATTAAAACATTAGTTAGATACCTGATTAGTGAGTAGATTGACATGAAATCTAATAGAGTAGGGTAAGCTTGAGAACGTTTTTTTTATAACATTTGGCCAGAACTGCATATCCCCAACAGAACTCAAGAATGGACTGCAAATAAAGTTAGAATTAAATAATGTATCTGGATGAAATCTGATTACATCAATCACATGTATTAAATCTGGACCTAACCTACATAATGTTAGTGGAATTGGGTCAACTTTTAAAATACACGTGAAGCTCATTGTGTCGCATGGATATACTTGTTGCAAAGACTATATTTGTCTCAAAAAGAACAACGGAAATCTTTTCCGAACAACTATAATATCGAACAGCAATAATGGCATTCAGGAATTTATTATCTCTTATAAATCGATTTCACGTTGCAATAAGAATTAGCAAACAGCATATATCGTCGCCATTTTTATCATCACCTGCACTAATAAGCTCAAGTCTTATATAAAAGAAGGAAAACAAAAAGAAGACAAGATAGAGATAAAGATAACGCCCAAACAGGAATCAAAGGAGACATTTTATTTACAAATTAAGCTGTATTTTAATGATTTGTTTGCCATCGTTTTATCGGCAAGCCCACACTTTAAATTAATTGCATGTAATACGTACAGTTTTAACTCACATGCGCGACTGAATCATTGCAACACACCCGGTGGCTTCCATTGTTTTTATAACATAACGATATCTGTTACACTATTAATAAAACAAACTTCCGTAAGACACTGATTTATTTGCCAGCTGGTTATTTTCCTAATTAAAACACTTTAGAAATATCTATATTACATTAGTGCAACTGATACGTCCTGATTATCTTCTCCAAGTATCACTCTAAAATCATGCTCAAATTAATTAAGAAGTTAATGCTAAGAACGCCGAGGCTGCGTTGTTTCAGCAGATATTACAATGTTTAGCACCGAATGACCCAAACCGACTGCTATCGCCTTCTTGTCGCATTTTAATGTTTTCTTTGGCATGTTCGATTTGATCTTGGGGCATTAGTGTACAGAGGAAGATACAGATTGTGCAGTCGGAACATATTTGGCATTTTCTACAAAGTGGAGAAAGAAACCTCTAATATAAGTCGTCGCCACATTCGGAACTTTAACTCAAATGTTTCGATGAGATTCAAGTTTACCTCTGATGCATGTTGGCGCATTAATGTGCACACAATTCATACATTTTGTTTTCCTGAAATATCTCCGCCAAAAACCTCGGACTACTCGAAAATATTAAGAATCGAAAATTTAGTTAGATCTAATGTATTTATGTTTGGTAAATAGCCAAAGAGGTCTGAATGGAACTAAACAATATGGTGACGAAAGTAGAAAAAATAATAAGCAGGACATTCTCAGCCTTTGCTGTCTTAACGTGTATTCCTACAACTACTCCTGAGGTTATTTCACGACCTAAAGAAAACAGTGAAATCCCAACTCAAGAGGTCAATCCTACAAATGACATCTCAAATGACGTGTATGATCTAAATGATGTCTATTATTTACTGGATAGGTTCGGCGACCTGTAAACTACCTACAAAAAGAACAAACTTGCTCTTTATAAAATGGTACCATGGTGTACAGAGGAGATATAAATATTTTTGAATACCATGCAATCTGACTTCCTATGCAGGCCCGAGCCTGTGGAAAGATTTATAAAATATTTTTCGATTATAATTGATGCTAATAAATTCATTCTGTACTGTGTTATCCTACTTCCTCACATACCGAGACTGACAAATTATATTCAAAAAAATTAATGACGCATTTGACCCAGTGAAAATAACATGTTGTCCAAGTGAATGTTTCTTCGGGAGTACACCGTGACTTAACTTTCTCGCGAGATTCAGAAAGAGAACCAAAATTCTCTCTAATCTCGACTATTGTACATAGTTATAATTAAGCGTAGTACCTTGTTTTTCTTTTTCTTTCTTGCATCTTCAAGTCACTACTAACTCATTTCCAATTAGTAGTATTAATTCACATACCCAGCCCTTATAAATTGTACAGGATATATTAGTTTCTTTAAATAATTTTATCTTTTTATAAATCACATGAACTGTACTGGAGATATTGGTTTGTTTGCAACCTTGCTTCCGTCTTGCCTGCAATGGTCTGCTTTTCAGCAAGACGGAAATTTGTGTTCAATCAGTACCTTATTCTTACACCCAGTTTTCGTTTGTATGTCTGACTCACAGAACCCAGAGATGATATAATGCCTCAAATGACAGAAGCTAGAAGACCAAATATATCGTGTGTGAACATACCGTAATACCAAACAAGCATTTATTTTTTGATTGCTTATAAGCTCGGAAAGTCATACATATTTCTAAATTTTGGACGAATCATATATATTCATTCAATATCTTCTATAACTACTTTGCAGACACCACATATTGATGTTATAGAACAGCGCATGGAAAAACACTTAGGTAAAAGAAAATAATGGTCTTGTGAATTTATAAAAAGTGTAGACTTTATTGTAAAGAAAATACATCTTTCTTACGTTAGTGGCCTAGTGATCCAGATCGAGGCTAAAGTGCATAACATATGTGAATGCATGATAATGACGTTTCCAGGCATGTTCATATTTTGTATCAGGCGCTGCTCCTGTTAAAAAGATTACAGTTGAATGATGTTGTTTTGTGGTTTAACGCCATTGTTCAGCACAAGATAGGCTATACATGGCGGCGAATGCCGAAAGAAAAACAGTTGACAGTTACCCAGAAAAACGGCCGTATACTTTCGTGCATAACGCTCTACTCACTGTCAACAGGGTAATCAGTTTCAGGCTGGGTAGCTGGGGATCACGTGTAAGCACCGACACGCAATGCATATTCTAAGAATTATTTTTCAAAATGAAATTAGTGATCAGAATACATGTAATATATCTCTTTTGAGAGCCTTAATCAGCAAAATATTGAAACTATTCGACGAGTTTAATACATTAATTTGGAATGAGCACACATGTGAGATTTTATTTATGACATAACCAAACTCTCTCTCTCTCTCTCTCTCTCTCTCTCTCTCTCTCTCTCTCTCTCTCTCTCTCTATATATATATATATATATATATATATATATATATATATATATATATATATATATATATATATATATATATATATATATAACACTGAGAAATTAAAACAAAGGGACATCGAAAAACCAACCAGATTTACGAAGGGTAGCAATTATTTTAACATTAATTTACATTAGTTTGTGACAGATCGGGTGGTGGATCAATTTCTGAATGATTTCATTTGGGTATACCTATAACTTTTACATAGCAAATTAAACTCACATTCTCTCTCGTTGATTAAAATATTTACTTGTGACATTTTATTTTGCTAATAGATCCTGGAGCTAAAGTTGGTACAACGACAAAGTGTACATGTCGTCTGATTTGCCTAGTTTATCAAGACCCTCGGATGTGAATATGACTTTTCACACACAGCATATATTCATTGATGTGCAATTCTTGATAACAGGTGTATACATTAAAATGAACAAACCATGTAACTTTAATAGAAGTCACGTTAAGTTTTATCTAATTGAATGTCAGTAAATGGTTTCTTAAACCTGAAATCATAAATGTAATTTAGACTTATCAAAATACGACATAATTGTCCTACAACATGAAAGCTAATGTGACTTTCAAGTTATTCCCGAGTCTTAGACCTTAAACTTCTTTCTTAACCGATTATAGAAAGTAATTTAAAACAATCATATCTTTTTAACAAGAAACAATGAGGTTGATTCACTCATATATTAAAACATGTTAAACAATACAGTCTTGATTGCATGATTATTTAGCACTCTTGTTTTCTTTAGATGTTTTAAGTATGGGTAATTCTCTCATAGAACATTATCATTCGTATTAGGGTTTTAGGTTTATTGTTAACCAGATTTTTTTTCTTAGATTTACAAATTAAGATGTACAAAAAATTAACTAGCAGGTGAAAGGACGTTTTATCTAATTGATTATCCTTTACTCCTTAAAAATTAAAATTATATTAAATCTTCAGAAAGAACTAATCAATGTATGTTACTAAACTTGTACGTATTTGAAGCTATGCATTAATCATATACATTAAAATATGTGAGACAACAGTATTAATCACAATAATAAAGACTGTTTTTTAAAACAAAAATTAAATAACGGTTTACAAAAATAAATTAACATTTCAACTAGAATTCATTAAAAAAAATCAACGGTTCAGATAAACTCGTTCTGGAATAACGTATGCAGTAGCAACTATGTAAGAGAATCTAGTGTCAAAATATGCCATCTAATTTGACTTGTAAATTTAGTAATGTCGTTAGATTTGACTAGCTTTTATTAACAGGGTTATCTGTTTTATATAGCAGAACATCTGATCTGACACACCCATTGAACAGTGGTATCTGTTTTGAATTGCTTATTTAGCAGGGTCATGTGACTTGTCTGGCTAAGCGAGTACTTATCTTATTTGTGCAAATTATTATGTAGAGGTAGTCGAACAGGAAGAGATTACAATTTTTAGGTTATTATTTGACTGAAAGTCATAAATGATCTTATTTTATGTTTAATAATCAAAGTTAGTTTATTATGTTTTTGTGATTCATGCGTAATAAAGTACCCTTCAAACGTGACAAAATATATCAAGTTATCAAACTTGCCTAATTCAGTAATTGAAAGTAATTGAAAGTAAATGAAAGTAATTGCCCTTATTTCCATTTTATGACTTAATTTGTAATTTAAATACATACTATCAATAAAGTGATAAATATGTTATTCTAAATTGATTGCTCTCTTACAGATAGCATTTTAAAACGGAAGATAAATCACATATCACATGCAAACATCCATAAATTTAATGTAAAGAAATCAAAATTATATCCAATGTATAACCTGAGCATATCGTCGTAAAAAGAAAAAAATGATATCAAATGCATTCCACTGAATTTTTAAAAAAAAAATATTAATGTAATCTGATAATATATACAAAAGGAAAAGTGTAACTTTAAACATAGAAGAAAACATAAGGACACAATTACACTCATGGTCTGAAATAAAAAATAATGTATGTATGTATGTATGTATGTATGTATGTATGTATGTATGTATGTATGTATGTATGTATGTGTGTGTGTGTGTGTGTGTGTGTGTGTGTGTGTGCGTGCGTGCGTGCGTGCGTGCGTGCGTGCGTGTTACATTTGCATTGAGTATTTGTTTAGCAAACAAAATGTATCTTTAAAACTAATATGCTTTAAACAAATGCAAAACCATCACTTACTTTAATTTAATGTTAAATATACTCGCATCTAATTTTGATTTCAATGTAAAGACAATGAAAATTCACGTAAAAATATTTTACATATTATCATAACCTGAGTATACGATCAAAAAAAGTAGAATCGGACTTTAAAACTAGACTACTTTAAATAAAACACATTCATAACTTCGATTTAAACGAAAAAGAAATATATAAAATTGAAATTTATATATTATAATACGAAAAAGGCAAATGTTCCTTTTAAACACACACACGCGCGCGCGCAGCAAGTAAGATGGCACAATTTATCCTATGACCTGACCTAGTACGATTCAGTCGACTGGTTATCAATAAGCGTGGCAGGTGCGCTTTCGCTCCGGTAGAGACAAGATTATCATGCTAAAATCTGCAGTCAGTGTATACACACATGGCATGTACAACGGAAATACACATGGTGTCCACCTTTCATTTCCAAATAAAGTGATGATAAATAAACGAAAATGGGCGTTATTTTTTAATTTCATTTCTTTTAACGTACCTGAAAGAAAAAACATAAATCGCAAAGTTGTTTCTGATATTTTAAGTCACGTTTTTCAGCACATCCTATAAGCGTTGCTCAAATCCAGGTAAAATGAATCATCGAACCTTCTTCTCTTTATTCTCTGTTGTCTTTTTCAATGATAGAAATCATGTTGCTGAGCATGAAATAGTTCCCTTGTCCACTAGCGTCCGCCTTTGTCATAATTAGAACACCCCAACTCCGTTAATGGCAATATTTGATAAACTGAAGATAGATCAGTTGTATACATGACATTTCCTGATGACCGAATTTCATTTTTAAAAGTTCATAAATTTCACACCTGTGTGGCATTGGGCAAATTTACAAAGACAGTGGACAAATATTTACAAACACATCGCACGAATATCAACACAGGCATTGAATAAATATTTATAAAGGCATTACACAAATATTGAACAATAACCCATTGAAAAATATTTAGAAAGTCATTGGACAATATGCATAAAGGCATTTTCAAAATATTTACAAATGCATTTTACAAATATCAGCATAAACAATGGGCAAATATTGACAAAGGCATTGGAAGTATTTGCAAATAAATTAGACAAATATTTATAAAGACATTTGACAAATATCTAAAAGGACGTATGACAATATTTACCAGTATATAGCACAAATCCTAGCCAAGATATAGCACAAATATTTCAATAGAAATTGCATACAAATTTACAAAGTTTATGGACATATTATTTAACAAGATATCGCACAAAACAGGTTGTTCTCTCTCTAAAAGGAACTATTTATTGCATATATAAACCATTACCATATACAAATACAGACATATGATTAACTAGGCAATATAGTTAGCAACATACGTTCAAAACAGAAAATCTATAATACCGTCTGTTTCACTTCTCCAAATTTATATTTGTTATGATGTATATTATTATGATAGCTTAGTGTGTGAATTTATTTGACCTGATGGATATATACTATAATTTCACCAAACATAGCAAAGAACTATATACATTAAATACAGATAACATCAAAACAACACATCAAAGAAAAAAGAAGAGCCAGGCGCGTAGCTAGACCATTTTTTGTCATACGTAAGTATATAGAATGACAACGGCATTTTTTTTTGTCGCGTAGGAAGAGAACATAATGTGCTTGCGTATATTCAGTACACACATTAGTCTTAAAATCATCGAGTGATTTGTCTCATATCAAGGTTGATATCATTCTATCAAATTATTAAAATAATTGGCTTGATACCCGTCAACTCTTTTCTTTCGATGATTTACACGTCCCAAAGTATTATCATCGACAAATACTCGGGGTGCAATAAATGTAAAAAGCAACATCTCTTTAGTGCTTTTTTTTCTCGTCCATTTTTTTTGAAGTAAATGCTACCTTTTACATCTTGCTGAAAGGCTATAATGTATTATGAATCCTACTGCATTTGAGTGATGAATGCATGTATCTATTTCACAGTCTTTATTGTATAAGTCTATTTGTACGATGTATTGGTAATTTTGCATAAACTGATGTAAATGATGCATATTGCCTTCTGCAGTCCATCCGGCAAGAACATTTTTCAAACTAGCTTTGGTTCATCAGTACCTAAAATCTTACTGATTCACTTAAGTAGTTACGTATGTGAAACAGCTATCGTTATGTTTTTCGTATTTTGCGAAATTGCCCACCTGCTCTCTCTCTCTCTCTCTCTCTCTCTCTCTCTCTCTCTCTCTCTCTCTCTCTCTCTCTCTCTCTCTCTCTCTCTCTCATTAGATATTCTCTGAGGTTGACCATGTGTGGAATTCAAGCGAATTTAGAAAACCTCGCTTACTTGACTCATGTTTGATCTTACGTGGAATTGGGAGTGTTGTTGCCTTTGTTAATCACGTCACTGAATTATTTCAATCACAGTAATGTTAACACATACTCATGGCATCAATTTATTATCAGACCAATTTAGCTCATGACAAAGCAGCTTTCTCTACGTCACACTTGAAAGATAAATCGGCATTATCTTGCTATGAAATCTGAAGGTTTCTGCCTTGGTTATTTATGCGAAATAGATCAAGATATGACTGAATCTCATTAGTTTCTTTTGTTTGTTTCAGGTAATGTCAAATCATTCCTTTAGTACCTATTTGATGACGTACAACCTAACCACAGAGGAAACAGACTGGTCCACTATCATCATTGGTGCTAAGGTAATTTTTCCAGCGTTTGTTACCTTGGTGTTCTTATGTGAGATTGGATTTAATGTCGCTGAATAACCTTGTTTGTTTGTTTGTTTTTTGTGGTTTAACGCCATTTGTCAGTACAATATAGGCTATACATGGCGGCCAGTATTTATGGTGGAAGAAGAACTCAGAAAACCCCGGAAAGAACCACCGACCCACGAGAAGCTACTGGCAAGCTTTCTCACATACCTACATTGGCCGAATCCGAGACTCGAACCCACGCAGACAGAGGTGAGATGGCAGTGATCCGTAACGGGGCCTCAAATAACCTTGTAATATGAAGTACTGTAAACGCCAACCGTCATCAATAAACTGGTGTCATGATAACTTAAGCTCGGGACCAAGGCTGGAATCAGTACGCAAACTTATATACATATGCACCGTTTGCAATAACCAAAACGATTCCGCTAATAGTTAGAATGTCCTCCGCGGAAGCGGGATGTCGTGGGTTCGATCCCCGGCCTCATACCAAAGACGTGCAAAATTTATACTTACAGCTGCCTCGCTAGGCGCTCGGCATTAAGAGGTTAGTGTTAGGACTGGTAGGTCTGGTGTCAGGATAATGTGACTGGGTGGGACATCATGCTACATGTCTGCGGCATGATTCCCCAGTGATAGATATCACTATAAACTCTGACACTGCAGAACTCGTAGCGATATAACTGAAAAACTGTTAAAGCTACGTTAAAAATCCTAATCACACACACACTCCGTTATTTAACCAATTAGAAAATATTTTTCCCCCAAGCCTACTAAACAACTGACAGCTGCTGTTCATATACCCTATAGACCTACAAAACAGCGGAAAGCTTATTATAATGTGAATGCAATAGTTCGTTCATTTTGAGATTGTTTCATTTAATGTACTTATTTTGGCTTTTATTCTGACAAGCGTCACTTTGTAATTCATGTCTTTTAGAATATATCTGAATTTCTGTACAATGTCATGAAGATTTTGAAGATATTGTGTCCTACTCTCACGTGTATGTATCTAATTAGGCCGTGTCTGATTTTAGTTTTATTTACGTCAGTTTTAATGAAAGGTATTAAAAACACACACACAAGAAAGTTAGCACAATTATTTCAAAGCCAAGAATATATCCCTGATACTATAACAAAATGAAACAGACTTTAAAAAATACTTTGGTATTTAACAGTGTCTCTGTTTAAAAAATTAAACAGGCTTTCATATTCGGCAGCTAATGACGTATCATTCAAGTTCACTCTTTCGTCTTGTTCTTGATGAATATATAGCACAGTTGATACAGTAAAACCTGTCTTGTAAGACCACTGCTATGAAAGACCACCTGTCTTGGAATGACAAGTTCTCTTGCAAAATTTTGATGGTTATATAGTGTTATGACCTGTTACGAGAGACCACTTGTCTTGAGAGACCATATTGTTTGGCAGATGGGGTGGTTATTTAATACAGGTTCTACTGTAACCCTTGCAAACCGATTCTCCTCTTCTTCACTCACATTATCATATTAAAGAGAACCATACGCGTAACAAATTATGGAAAAGACTGTTGGACGGATGGTTATGTAACCCTGAGATCAAGTCCACCATCTGCGTTCAGCATGCATTTTAGGCGATTTAGGACCCTGGTTATTTCCGAAAGATTTCGTATCTCTGCAGCAAATCTGAACGCGGACGATGGCTGAAATATTTGTCATCAAGAGCAGTGCATACTTGACCTTTGTAAGATTAATAAAAAAAATTGACGTCTGGAATGTCACAAATGAGTAGATTAGATGGGATAGTTTAACATTTTATATCAGTATCAAAATCGGTTGCCATGAGTGGACAACCTGTCTGAACAGCTATTCTTTTACTCAGGGCAACATATGTCAATTGTACACCTGGTCCTCCAGTAGAAATATTTGGTTCATCATCAATACAATGCAACACAGAATAATCCCTATGTCAAACAGCAAATTCTTTGGTTTAGTTTGAAAAGCTGCATAATGACCACCTACCTACGCGTCTAATCTTTCAATTTCAATTTTAACCTCCCAGTGTATTATATTGAATGTACATATTCCTAGGGGCAAAGTGAGTATATACTCTCTGAAGGAGCCAAAAGGTCATGACCAGGTCAGGAACAGTTCGATCTTTCGCCTGATTAATCAAGTCAGAAACAAAAACAGCTATTCTGCTATGATTTTTTTGTTCCATGTCTCCTGTCGTCCTCATCATGAGCTGCATGTTCATTGAGAACCCGATCTGCAGCTTCCCAGGCATTTCAAAGGGCTACCTTCATTATTATGACACATATAAAACAATAAAAAGAGATGAGTTTTCAAGCAACAACTTCATTTTATTTTGAACATCCTTAGATACCATATCATGGATATATGAGGAATCTTAGGTAAGAAACTGATAAAGGACAGCGCGAGTTTGCTACTGTTGAATGTATTTCTCGATTAGCTTGGTATTTTGTTGCATGTCAGGTGCAAACAAACTCGAAACTTGATATAACCCCGCCTGGTAGAGTTAAGACATTTGGCAATTAAAACTGGAGGACAATATTCTTGTCTTGGGGCATGATCATTTTCAATACCTTTATAACGATCAATAATAAATATGTACTTGGCACTTCAGAACCTTTACATCTGTGTACCTACCATCAGAGCAAAACCTTGATGGTTGCATAGAAGAATACTTCTCATTCATATTTGTTAGAGTATTCTCAATGCGAGCAACATATTTTTCAAGATTGTTCTGCAGGTCCTGAGTGATTGTGACCAATACACTCTTCCTTTGCAACTTACAAACTTGGTACATCAAATATCTGTTCAACTTTTGAGCATGACCTATTAATTTGTCCATTTGAAAACGTGTACTTGTTTGTATTTGCTATATTGTTGCACTTTTTTGTTTAATATTACTTATCATTGCGATTATGAAGAAATGTTCTCTGAATCAAATCAGGAGTGGTCACAGACCTCGGGCTAAAAGAAGAGACGTTGGGAAGTATGTAAAATATTGCTGCACTTATTGCATTAACTATTTCTTCGACAATAATTTTGTCCTGTCCAGATACAAAACCCATTTAAGACCATCTCGAAGGCCAGTCCCACCCCCTAAGTTATATAGGCCTGGTCCTTTTTCTTTCTCCAAAATTTCCAAATGCATTGCAGCCATTAAGACATATAAAATTTCATAAACGACCAAAATTATATCTCGACAGCGCTACCGTCGGTAAATCGAGACTCACCTCCACGCGGTATTCATCACTGACCTTAGATGATTCCTGCACGAAACAAGAAATAATACTCCTTCTGAATCATTATAGCCCTTTAATACTTAAAAGCCCCACCCTACACCTGGCATAGCAGCATTGCATCGAGGGCTGGCGATGCACATGCATTCTAACAACTGAGAGAAGGTCTGGTTTTCCTCTACTTGTAAAGTAAAATTGTGTAAGGTGTGTTCTTTTTTACTTCTTTTAAACAAACACTAAGGACCTTTACTTTTCCAACCATGTTACCACTTCAATATGTTTAGAATAAATCATTACAAACAACAGTAGTGATAGAACTACCGCCACTGATGGAAATGCGTTTGATTAATTATGGTCCTTCTGTTTTAATGCTCAAGTACATAACAGATACGATACAATTTCCACATTTCGGAAAATCACGAAAGTTACCTTGTGCTCGTTTTGTGGCAGATCACAGCAAAAGAAAATACCCAAAGCAGGCGTAAAATAGGAACAGAACACAGACGTGTCTTTATGGAATAGCACGTACTGCATGAGCAATATGGAATAGCACGTACTGCATGAGCAATATGGAATAGCACGTACTGCATGAGCAATATGGAATAGCACGTACTGCATGAGTAATATGGAATAGCACGTACTGCATGAGTAATATGGAATAGCACGTACTGCATGAGTAATATGGAATAGCACAAACTGCATGAGCAATATGGAATAGCACGTACTGCATGAGTAATATGGAATAGCACAAACTGCATGAGCAATATGGAATAGCACGTACTGCATGAGTAATATGGAATAGCACGTACTGCATGAGTAATATGGAATAGCACAAACTGCATGAGCAATATGGAATAGCACGTACTGCATGAGCAATATGGAATAGCACGTACTGCATGAGCAATATGGAATAGCACGTACTGCATGAGCAATATGGAATAGCACGTACTGCATGAGTAATATGGAATAGCACGTACTGCATGAGTAATATGGAATAGCACGTACTGCATGAGTAATATGGAATAGCACAAACTGCATGAGCAATATGGAATAGCACGTACTGCATGAGTAATATGGAATAGCACAAACTGCATGAGCAAGCGCATTTGGATACTCTTTAAAATGACTATTAATATATGCAGTGGTTTAAAAATCTGAAACGTTTCTATAAATAAGATGTTATTAATCGAAGGCTATGTTAGCGAAGGTATTGCTTAACGCAGGTGTCTAATACAAGCGGCCAACGGGCCGCATGCAGCATGCCAAGTAGTATTGTGTGGCCTCAACATGACTGGAATCATAAGGTGCACCCATACAGCCCTCAGGGCAGCGGCGTCGCTAGGGTTGGTGTCACCCAGTGCGGTAAACTCATGGTGTCACCCTTCCAGACTTCCACCATGGAGTTCTTCTTCTTAACATTAAGTCCACAGTATAAAAATGACAAGAACAAAAACAGATTAATTGAAGGTCAGAAGGTAAAAATATTTAAGAACTGTAACAACGTTAAGTTATAGTTATTTTTACATTAAACTTACTTTATTTGCAATTTTTTTTCATTCTGGTGTCACCCCTCTGAGATGGTGTCACCCGGTGAGGTTCGCACACCCCGCACCCCTCTAGCGACGCCATTGTCTCAGTGTGCTATGGGTTTGAGACCCCTGGTTTAACGTCAATAATGTGGTTTCAAGAAATGGTAATATCAGTAAATTTATATAATATGTAGCGTTGTGTCCAATTTTCAGCTTTTTGGCATCTTCGGCGTCAGTATCACTGTATCAACTAAGCTAACTAATTTACTAATACTAGTCTGCGAAGAGATATATATGTTTCTCGCTGTCTGTTTGTAGGTATAAAATAATTTATCAGTGTCATAAATAACATATTGTGTGCTATAGCAACTGCGTTGTGATGTAAGTAAAACAATACAGTATTTAAGATTGAGTGCGACATTATATATATATATATATATATATATATATATATATATATATATATATATATATATATATAAGATTTTGTAGTGTCCCAGTTTTAGCTTTTTTCAGTAGCAAGATTTCAATACAAAGACAGTAGTCGACGTTTTAAAAAGCCTTATTCATAAATTGGAAGTCATTCATTTTGTCATTCACTGTTTTCGCTGTTAACCAGCATGGTGTGTCGTGATATGTCACCTTTTATGATAATAAATTCGAACTGCAAAATTATCTCATATCTACTGACACATAGGCGGTACAACATTTTTTTTTTACAAACAGCCACGTAGTGTTAACGTACCCCTAGAGGTGGTACAATTTAAATTTACAAATGTCAGCGTTCTTGTACCCTACCTACAAGATGTGTTAATTCAGTTAAATCATGTACACTAAGGATGCTGGGAGGGTGGCTGTTGCGTTGTGGGGGAGAGAGTACAGCTAAATAAATGGGAGAACCCTAATAAGCTAACACATCTTTTTCTTTACACTCTACCATGGAATTTATTTCATTTAGAAGTGGTTCCTGCACAAGGTGACATTAATTTGCTTTCACAAGCAACCACAGAGTGGGATATAGTACTCTATGGCTTTCTGTGAAAATAATTAGGAGTATTCACGTAACACCTTCCCCAGTAGGATCTAGACGTCTTGTTTAAACACCCGATTATTGAATTATAATGATACATCACGTTTACAAATGTAAATCTGCTTGACGGTACTTTTCATTCTCATATATAATTACTCAAACAAATTTTTACTGCCCATCCACGCTAAAGATATGTAAGAGTACAGTCTCGTGTATTCCTCCTGCAAATCTCAAATAGCCAAATTTTATCACACATTTATAGGGGGGAAAAGAAAATATTTTGTGAATTGTCATCACAGCTGAAACCATATTGCTGAAAAGTCTAAATATATTTGTATGGGAGCTTTCTATCTATTACGATCTGTGGGCACAAACTTGAATTTACTCGTATGAAACTCACCGTGCAGGTTGGGAATGTTGCTGGGTCTGGTCTTCTCTTGGTTAGTGTAGATGTACAAGCCACTGTTGGCAGCACTGAAAGTGAAGTGAGAACTATTTAATAAGATTAATTAAAATGACTGAACATAGTTTAGTTTCCAACAGTTTAATTTCGCCATTATAGAATTTCTCAAAATGAATCTTGGAAACTCTTGGGAATAACTTTCAACATGATATTAGTTATATATGTTATTTTTAATACAGAAATTGAAGGCTAGAAGGATTTCTAAGCTATCAAGGACAAAGGACTACATTAATAACAACAGTGAATCGCTTACTTGAATGAATCACATAGTGGTGTTTAATTGGCCGAATGCCAGTGATGACGTCAGTTCGACATGATCAATATAGTCAAAGGATGAAAGATATTTCAGCTTTAATTCTTGACAGAGAAACAATCATGTCAATCCATATTCACAGATGTGATTGTGGGGGTGGGGTGGGGGAAGCGTGCAATCCTACAAGTGTAAGCAAACTTGAGATTTTGGCACATTTTAATTAGGATAGGGATTCATCTTTGGCTCCACTGAATATCTGTCGTGGATGGACATAGCACAACGAAAATATGAAATTCAATCCAGTTTTGAGGAATACTTTGTTAAGTTTGAATTTAGATTTTCTCCTCAATATATATAGTAAAAATATAATTCAATCAAAGTTAAATTTAAACTGGCATGAAACAATACATCTGTCTTTATAAAGAAAAATTATGCGATATTTTAAACTAGGGCTTCTTTGATAAGTTATTGAAAACAAAAAGAAAATGGAAAAGGAACGAGGAAAAAACCATTCTAGGCAGTTAAAGACAAAGCAAGTTTGGATATGTGCATGCAATTTCTTCCAAACCAAAAAATAGTTGGCTACGATTTCTCAATTATTGAAACATCAAAAATAAACTTTAGATTTTGTATTGAGAACCAGGTAAAGCAGCAGGTGTGCTTTCACGACTGTTTATGCAATTTCCTGAATTTTGCGGAAGTCATTAATCGACAAAGATTCCCTCTCGGTGGGATACTACAGACAGCCATTTATAAAACATCCATACATTCATCTTCATGTATTGAAAAGGCTAGGATGAACTGCAAATCTGGAGACACTCTTATCATTACGCAACTTAGAAAGTGTCAACACGAGTGATCATCAAATTCTTGCAAAAGAATCACGTGACTCTGTTTCAGTAACCACAGGACTCTCAGAATTCTAATTAGTTAACATTTCGTCAATCCGGTGGCCTAAGTGGTCTCGGATGCGAGACGTCGCGTGTTCAAATACCGGCCGATCCATACCAAATACATAAAAATGGTGCTAGCAGCTGCCTCGTTTGGAGCTCAGCATTAAGAGGTTAGTGTTAGGACGGGTCGTTATGGTGTTAGAAATAATGTGACTGGGTGGGGCATGATGCTACATGTCTGCGGCATGATGCCAAAATACGAGGCATCACAATAAACTGCCAAACTGTATATATCGTAGCGATATGACTGAATTTCTTAAAGTTAAGTTAAAAATCCAAATCACACACACAGTTTACATTCCGAGTTTCTCAAATATGTAAGTACCAGCATTGAATCAGCTCAGCTTCATCGTCGTCACTATTCAGACGGCTAAGGCTTGAAACCCACGATATTTGTACCAACAAATTTACATGAGTAAAAACGAGTAGGATTCCGATATTTTATTTTTCTATATGTAAGACGGTATACAAACCTACTAAACATACTTGACTAACATTTCATCAGGTTTTATTGGATGAAAACAATCTCCAATACAAATTTTAATTGAATGCATTTATTCCAGTTCTAAAGCGTAAAAGCAACAAGAGAGAGAGAGAGAGAGAGAGAGAGAGAGAGAGAGAGAGAGAGGGGGGGGGGGCTAGCAAAAAGAAAGGCAACTAGAAACATCGAATAACAAAGCAGAATTTTTTCAAGGTCAATTTTCTCTCATAATTTTGCGCATTCGATCTAAACTTTATGTCAATGAAATTAGCATCATTAAAATCAACAGGGGTTCCCAAATACTGTCAACCGGGCTTTTTTTTTTTTTTAGCAACACGGTCACCATATCTGCTTCGGCCAGTTTGTTTTAAAGCAACAGATGTGATGTAATTCACTGTCTTTCAATACTCTCTACCTCTCTTTGCATACATATATATATACAACAGTTTTTCGTTCCAAATTGGGTTTTGGATTCTTCCAGTGGCCAAAGCATATATGCAACGCGCCGTCTTGTCTTGCGACAATCAGTCAGGGGGAGGTGGAACCGTTAGTTATGCAAATCTTCTTACATAACTCAAATACTGTTCGCTCATGAAATGAGTCGTTCATCAGGAATGTATCGGGGCAGTGACGTAGCTAGGGAGTCTGGTGGTGGTGCAGGGGTGCAAGTTGCACCGGGCGCCGTCTTAGGAGGGCGCCGGAAGAAGACCAAGTCACTAACTGTTGGTAATATGTTTGTTGTGGTTGTTGCAGTTAAAATTGATTAGCCTTAAATTGCCTTTCTATGATGACTGTTATTATGTTATATTCAGTATTGACTACTGTTTTCCTATGTTTCAGTGACACTGGGGGCGTAAAATTTATAGCTTGTTTCCGAGCGCCAAATACTCTCCGCTACGCCGGAGTTTGTGGGTAGTGGGATATATGAACTTTGCACCGGGCGCCGAACACCCTCACTACGCCACTGTATCAGCCACTACGAACAGGTACGTAATTTGGATATAATGCCCCCACCCTGAATTTGCATGTGCTGTGAAATTGATGTAGCCTATATACGTTGCACCCAACCCCTAATCAAGTTTTGCCACCACCCCATCCCACCCTAAAAAATATTGAAATGACCCTACTGCCTACGTATCGTATCGCGACATCAAATACAACACATACATATCACCACTTGACATCAAATACAACACATACATATCACCACTTGACATCAAATACAACACATACATATCACCACTTGACATTAAATACAACACATGCATATCACCAGTTGACATCAAATACAACACATACATATCACCACTTGACATCAATACAACACATGCACATCACCACTTGACATCAAATGCAACACATACATATCACCACTTGACATCAAATACAACACATGCACATCACCACTTGACATCAAATACAACACATACACATCACCACTTGACATCAAATACAACACATACATATATCACCACTTGACATCAAATACAACACATACATATCACCACTTGAAATGTAATAAATAGATTCTAATAAGTTGTAACTCGGTATACTTGATGGGCAAATAACGAAATGAATTATTTTGAAAGAAAAGTAATTAAACAGCGAAGTATTCTGACTACATCGGGCTTACTGAACAACTATGCAAAGTATTCCTTTACAACCCAATATTGTGTCCCAAATGTGTCCCACACTAGGATCGCTGCAAGGGATAATTAAATGTAATGAACGCTTGTAATGTATCATCCAAACACATTTTGATGTTCTACATTAGAGATCACACTGTAACTAACCATTAAACTCAAAATATACTGCATGCATTAATAATGGCAATTCTGTTGAAGATTGTATTACACTGGTACATCCCTGTGAAATAACATAAATCGATACAAATTAATTACTTTCCTTTTCTCTGTGTAATAATTGAAAAGAGATAACTGGTATAAAAATATGAAACAGGCATTAAAAGATGTGCATCGGCCCACTAGTGGCGGATAGATGGATGTGTCGATTTTCACATTAAGTGAAAAAGTATAGATATTATGCATTTTATGTTTATATATATATATATATATATATATATATATATATATATATATATATATATATATATATATATATATATATATATATATATATATATATATATATAACGTTCAAGTAAAATGAGGACAAATTAAATTCAGTTGAAATGAAATTAAACTTTAATCCTCAACAGCAGTATCGTAATTAAGGGTAAATAGCGTCCGGGGCGAGGATGATGGCCCGCCAACGATTTGTCTGCAATTTAATTTTCATCAGCTGTTTTGGCGCCCAAAGATCTCTGGTGCTTGTGGCAACCGCCTCATTCCCCTCTTGTTAGTACGCTATAGACAGGAAGTGAATGCACCTGATCAACAATCCGCAAAGCGATTACGTACAATAAACACGCCATGCCAAATGATGGTACTCGAAGGCGTCCATATTGGAAAAGTCACCCATAGGTTTCAGAAAAGCAAATCTGATGGTTTATTAGTACGAACAATTGATTTCTTGGCAAACTTACATCTGCATGGAGTAGATGCATTATATAATAAACGAGTAGAAAAAGGTAACAGTGATGACATACAAGAGAAAGATGCTATAAACAACATTCTTTCATTCCTATAAAAAAAATTATGCCAGTCAAATACGGAAGCAAAAAATAATAATGCATTGCAAAGCAAGTGTTTGTATGTGCGCGTTTGTGTGTCCCAGATATTTTTATCTCACTTTTACCGATGGGTTGCAGCAAAAAAAAAAACTATAACGTCAGAGTATTCGGTGACCAGGGCACCGAAAAAACATAAACTTTAATCTACATAGGCTTTGTAGATTTTTGTGATAAAATATTATTTACAAATCCGAATTATACTGTACATAAAAATGAGAATTAAATATGACACGCGTCTAAACATGTCAATCGATAACAAGTGGCATTTTACTAGAAATGGTATAATTTAATTTTTGGATTCAATAATAATGTAAAAGAAATATATAAGCTAATAAGCTACAATGCAGTTTTAATAAACGATCTGATGAATAAAGTTACATCCCAATTAAGATTTTTCTCATTAGTGTGATTATAATAAACAATACAGTGCAATATTCGAATAACTTTTCAGCGAGTTTGTCAATTTAACTTTTGTACGATCCAGCAAAGATTAACCGTGGCTATCTATAAACTGGAAAATGTGTCAGTCTGGGGTTATGCTTTTCCTGAAGATTCTCATATAGGTTTGACCTTTTATTATTCGTGGAATCTAATTACAAAACACATACAAGCTCTGCTATTTAGCATTTTGATTTCAAACGATTATAAATAGACCACACCAATCAAAGTTCTTGCCACAAACTTCATGTGCTATCTCTTGACATCAGACGATTAGAAATAGACCAATAAAAGCTCTTGACACAAACATCATGTACTATCTCTTGACATCAAACGATTAAAAATAGATCAAAGTTCTTGCCACAAACGTCATGTAATATCTCTTTGTCCTAGCAACCTTTAGAATGGCAGAGCTCCATGTGCTGGTTAAGATATTCATCAAGGGTGTATTTTCATGTGAAAACTTTAATCAGCAGAGGCTTTAGGACATGCGATATTGGTGTCATTAATTAAATACAGCTCTTATATTCCCTTAAGTCCCATCCAGTACTAGTTAATATTACAGAAATGTGTAGGTCTGGAGAGTGTGTATGTACAGTTAAAATGACGAAGGCGCATCTCGATCATTTTAATATCTAAGAGCTGACACTTCAGTATAGAAGGAAGGCTATTCCAGTGTCTGGAGGTCTTGAGGAAGAATGAGTACTGTGAGATTTAGTTAGGGTACGAGGTATAATAAAAACGGCCCCTCTGTTCTTTCTATTATTAATGGTGTTGTTAATGTATGGCTACAAGTTACGCTCTTTAAATCACTGTGATGGCAAGGTATTTTTCATTATAAGTATATCTCTGCATTGACTATGTAGTTTGTGAGGAAATATTAATTTTCTTCTTTTTCCAGAGATTCTGATTATTTTGTATAGAATTATATGCATTATCAAAATACTTTGACAAAATTGCGTTTATGTAAGTAGTAGTGTATCATTATTCAAGATCACGTCAATGGCATAAATAGACAGAGACCACAGGACCGATGCCTGGGGTACCTCAGATAATACGTCATTTAAATATGGTATAAATAGACAGGGACCCATGACAGATGCCTGGCGTACACCATACAATACGTCACATCCATCTGAGTCGGCTCCACAGATGAATATGCATTGAGGTCTGTTAGAATGAAATGATCTGATCCAATTTACTATCTGTGTATTAATTCCAAGCCGAAGAAATGTAAGTATGAGTCTGCTATGATAAACTGTGTCAAAAGCGTTAAAGAAGCCCATGACGCATGTCTGAATTCCACACTTCTTCTGCAGCACATAGCCACTAATGTGACGTTACAACCAACTTTGTAGCAAAACAAACATCAGCTTGTTATTAATCGTCCAAAGTATAATTTATCTCATGTGAAAAACAAATCAACCAGTCCATATAATCCTATTGCAGTGTATACATGAAATTGTTTCTTTCTATATCTGATATACTATTCTGCTCTACGATGTGTTCCGCGACTTTGGTGGTTCTTCTTTATCTACTCCGAAAGAGAAGTGTTACATTTGAATGTTTCTTATCTTCTGAAGCAATTTTGTTTGGAGGGTGGCGATGGTGGTAGTGATGATACCAGTATAACTAATGCAATCTTAAGAGAAATGTTCGTTCAAGACACGTTGGAAGTTTACTCGGGACCAACAGCTTTTGGTGGATGTTGTTAGACTGGAAAGTTTGATCATAATTGTTTTTTCTAATGATGCCATTCATGACTGTTACATTGTTTCATTTAGGCAATCTATTTATTTTTCCTTTATGGAAATCACTAGAATTGCTTGGGGATACTGAACAATGATTAAAACGGTGGGTTATTTTTGGGAACATAGGCTTTTATTTTCAGTGCATGTGATTCCATTTTCTTTTAAACTGACATTGCCGGTGTCTTCTATTTCAATACGCTTGGTTAATGTTTGGAATTGTTTGCTATTTGATTATGGTATCATGTCCTTATAGATTAATTTCCATATCATTTTGGAATGCATTTTTTACTTTCTTCTAGATAGCTTGTTTGAGAGTTGTCTAAGCTGGACTTTGTTATGGTTGTTTTTACTCATCTGATACTGCGTTTTTTTTGTTTCTTATGCAACTCAACATGTGTTACATAATTTATTCAGTAAGCCAAACTTGATTTGGTTTTGGCAAGGACACCTTCGTTAGGATATGTTAATCCTTTAGTTTCTTATTTCGTTTTTAAAGTTTGCCATTGTTTGCCTGGATTAATGTTCATTGTATATTCCAAGAAAGACTACTTCTTAAAATGGTCCACATCTTGTCTATATGGTGAAATAAGTCTGCCATATTTAATATAAATCATGACAAACTACAGCAAAATAAAACTTTCTAAGACCAGATAAAATTGAAGTTGAACTGACAACTGATCGACGGCAGATTATGACTATGGATAATGTACTGTTTACGCTGATAGTGGATTGGATATATTTGACAGGAAGTGTTTACGCTGATAGTGGATTGGATATATTTGACAGGAAGTACAGTTTTCGAATATGCTTATGTCAGTACCGTCGCCTGTAACAGTTTCTGATTTCCCACCAATTATTGTGTAATTCAAATCCACAATAACCCAGATATTACAGTTATACTGTAATTTCGGAAGAGCTAGACTGTCATGAAGGCATGCCTTGCAGTGTCAAATTCAGGATAGTAAAGGTAGCATTCAAATATGTTTTTGTATCCTGGTATAACGGTTAGAGTCCTTATGAGGTCTCTATCATTCGTTAATCTTCACAAAACTAACTGAAAAATGTAAATTTACTTATATAGTAGATTTTACCTAGTCATCTTTTGTCGTTGACAATATATTAGTTTTATTTGCTCCATTGCAAGTTTGGGCCACTTCTTGGCCTCAATCACGTCAAGGTTACAACACCGATACTAATCATGATAAGACGTCTTATTGGTGTCCATCAGATCTCCACAAGGAATTTTAAAATGAGAGTTTTAATCACATTGACAATTTAGTAAGCTTATGCCTGAGCGGTTTTCCTCAAATGAGCCGTTACTCAGCGGGTCGTACACGGTACGATTTATCCTGAGAGGTCTGTACATTTAATTTTTGCATAGTGCAAATGATGAAACGTGACTTTTGAAACTCAAGCTGTTCGTAGTTAGGATTCCCTACCCTTGCGGATTCATATTTGCTAATAAAAAATAATATAAAAGGTCTTTAAATTGGCAGTTTACCTCGTAACTGTTTGTAGTTAGGATTTCCTACCCTTGTGGATTGATATTTGCTAATACAAAATAACATGAAAAGCCTTTAAATTCGTGGTTTTCATCTTAACTATTTGTAGTTAGGATTTCCTAACCTTCGGGATTGATATTTGCTAATACAAAATAACATAAAAGGCCTTTAAATTGGCGGTTTTCATCGTAACTGTTTGTCGGTGGGTGATGTAGTGCACCAAGCAAACGTTTATGTAGCTCAGCAAATGAAAATATGATTAACGTTTCCATGTTCATTTTCCCACAGACACAGAGTGTAAGACAAATACAAAGATGCTATCAATAACTAACAAATGGTGCGTGAATAAAGACGGCAATATTGCCTTTATCATTATATACATTGCCAGGATGTGGGGTCAATTTTTAAATTGATTTTAATTCCATAACGTTATCAGCTGTGCGTACGGTGGATTCGTCATCGATGGGTTTCGTTCAAAGTATACTCTAATAGAACGAGAAAATATTCAGTCAGAGAAACGATTTAAGGGAAAAATCTCATCTCGTTATGCCAAGAGGAAAAAACGGTTCAGTGTCTGACACGCGCGCATGTTTTTTAACTTACGCAAACAAGCTTGAGAAAGCAAAATATACCCAATGTGAGTTCTATATTAATATAAAACTATTTTTGAAAAAGTAAATTGCCAAAATATGATTAGGATGCATGTGGTGCCTGTTGCACTACTATGCATGTATGATAATCTCGTAACTCTTCTTAAATACATAATATGATTTCAAGTTCCAAAACCCTAATTTGAATTTGCTCTTTTTTTTTTTTTTTGCAAAGCGAAGATGAAATAAATCTGTATGTTCTGCACAGCACAGATTTGGGGTGACGTTATGGAATGAAGTTTGCGTTTAGACACCGAACCAGGGGTTAAGCTTTGGTTAACCTTTACCAAGGTCCAGAATACAACCATATGCTACTTACTGACTACAATGTTAAGGCTTCTATATTGAGACAGGTGTAGATGCTTGCAACGGTCTTTGCGGACAGGAGATGCAACCAAGCGGTATGTTGCATATATATTTATCCTTTGATGCATCATCTTGAGTACTTCATTCACGAATCCATATGGTTTATCTAACTTACATTTTTACCGAACACCTTTGAAGCCTTTACAAATGTGAACAAATCTTTACTTGCCGAACGTGTTTCAAAATGATTACAATATTCATCTGCCATTTCAAGATTCGAGAGAAGAATACTGTATATTTTTAAACATGATTCAATTCGAATTTTACGCTGGCCAAGATGTGTCAAAAAAATTCAACTAAACGTTTATACTTTTATTAACTGGGTTACCTACACCAACGTTTGGTTTTGTTAAAGTCCAGTACAGCAGGTATTTTACGTTTTGTTGATACATAACGTTTATGTTTATGTAATGATATGACTACATGCCAGGAACGATTGAGAATTGTTGGGTGTTCTACCAGATTAAATGTTTATGCAATTAAGTATGGAGAAAATAACTGCACAGCTTTGTTGATGTAAAGTGATACTAATCAAGAATAGGAGAGGCGAGACGAATATGGCGGAACGAGACTAATCTGAGCAGCTCCTACTCCATTAATGTAGACAAATGTATATATATGATTCATTTCATATGACATAAATTAAAAGTGTTACAAAGTGCTCTTTTGTTGACGCTAAAATACCATTCATATTCGGGCGTAGCAACCACCCAAGCCCCCCCCCCACCCCCACCCCCAAATCGGGAGAGGACAGGTTATGTGGGCCCACAATTTTCATTCAACAACAGTTTTCTTTGACAGGGACTAGAGAAATATGTTTTGCTGAAGAGGGTAGGAATTCCTTGCTGCTCCACTGTATTTCGAATAGTATGTGTCATTTGTGACATTCTTGAATAACAAAAAGACCATTCCAGACAGAACCGCTCCGGTGGCCTAGTGGTTAGAGCGTCCGCCCCGGAAGCGGGAGGTCGTCGGTTCGATCCCCGGCCGAGTCATACCAAAAACTTACAAAAATGGTACTAACAGCTGCCTCGCTTGACGCTCAGCATTAAGAGGTTAGTGTTAGGACTGGTCGGCCTGGTGTCAGGATAATGTGACTGGGTGAGACATCATGCTACATGTCTGCGGCATGATGTCTCAGTGCTAGACATCACTATAAACTGCCTCACTGCAGACATCGTAGCGATATGACTGAAAAATTGTTAAAGCTACGTTAAAAATCCTAATCAAACAAAACAAACAAACAAACCATTCCAGACACTAATATTTGTAGTATGTGATGCAAGCACACGACAGTGATAACTTGCCAAAGGATTCTTAGGTTTAAGCCAAGTTGCAGACGTCAATTGACAGACCTTTCTGGTGGACTCAGCTGTATGTTTTCCTAGCCAACATTTAAATGAAAACAGTAATTGATAAGTATTGATCAAAATGCATTAATCATATTTAATGACCGGAAAACACGTTAGGACTAGTCCGATGGATCATTCCATATATGTATTGGTATGAAGGATGGTTAAAATCGTTGGCAGATAAGACTATGATATCACTGGAATTTTAGAAACGGACAGGTATCACTAAATCCTGAAGTAGTAACGTATGTACTCACCTATAAGACGAGTTCAACTGCAACATGCACAGATCCAGATCTGCCCTTGTGTCATGCGTAGGCATATCTGGATCGATGCAGTGCGTTAGGATTAATCGGTAGATTAATCAATATGGACCTTGATTAAAAGGCGCATTATACTACGGCTGATCAGTATATTTTTCGTTTGTAGTTTGAAACGTGCTATAAGCGAGTACTGACTGTAAATGAAGAAAACAATATAAGTGTTGTCCTATTGTATATACAGTTTAAAAAAAAATACACGCATATTGTACTTGATGTCCTCTCTCTCTCTCTCTCTCTCTCTCTTGAATAATGCAAAATGCAAATTATTAACTAACTCCGACGATGTGTGTGTATTTCACCCATTGACCAGATTTCCATGTCACCACCCGCATCCAACTATATTATAATATTTATTAATGGATTTACCACGGCCAATGTGCTTCATACAATTAACTGTAGAAAATCAGACTTTAAGCCAAGCAAAGAGGATTATTAGTTTTTGAATTTCCGATGTACACCAATAACTGTAAATGAGGAAATTCATCTACCTGACTGCCGCTATATGTACAATACGTTAACAAGGGTTCAGTCTAACAAAACAAGATTATTTGTTTTGAATTTCCGATGTACACCAATAACTGTAATTGAGGAAGCCGGGGCTTAATCCCATCAAACCAAGTTCTTTGTTTTTGAATTTCTGACTAGAATAAATAACTGAAAATTATGAACAAGGGTTTATTATAATCAAACCATATTATTTGTTTTCGTTTTCGATTTTCAATTTAAATTTTTGATGTACATAAACAGCTGTAAATGAGGAAACACAGACTCAGTTCTACGGAAAAAGGTAAATTATTTCTTAATTTCTAATGTATATTAATAACTGTAAATAAGAAAACATGGGCTTAGTCTAACCAAACCAGCATACTCTCTGCAATTATGATGCACGCCAATAATAAAGAAAAGGGAGGCGGATGTTAATATTTGATTGTTATAAGCATTTAGAAAACAATTATACTTTTTTATTTTAAAGATTATGGTAAGAATCAAATATGTGTAATATTAGCATCGACAGTGAAAACCATAAACAAATTTGGAAAATGAATTAATTACATTAAGAAAGGAGGAGTTATAATGTATGTACCTATTTGAGTTATAATTTATGTACCTGTTGTACCTGTTTTAATTTTAATTGGTAAAGCCGCTTATTATTATCTTGCAACTTTATGCAAGAGTGATTCAATTGATACCTTACCTGTAAATTGGGACGAATTTTAAATATTTAACCGTTTTACGATACTGGTAAGAAAAAGGCGTATTCATAAAATTATGTTTAAAAATCGCAAAAAGGTAATGATTTGTTTTTTCAACCTGTGATATTTCCCCAAAGATACAACTGAACCCTGATGTCTTACATGCGTTTAAGTTTTATAGTAGTTGTTTCTTTTAAACAGCAAAAAAATCTTTTCATAACATGGTTCCACGCTCTTTCAATATCTCCCAATACTGGCTTTCAAGATCTACTCACACAATCAGCAGTCTGTTTCGATCTCTTCACCTGCCTAAATTAAAGACTACTCTGCCAGAAGCATATTTTACATATTTCTCACCAGTAATGTTGAACAAACGCCAAAACTAACTTCTTTTAAGAACGTACTTCAAAAAATTATTTCTTCTTTCTGATTCTACCAATGCTCAGACAAACTGAGATACCTATCATAAATATCATCACTATATTCCCATCTTTAAAACATCAAATACGTCGTATTTATGATTTAACCATATGTGTGTGGATATGTGCGTTCACGTAAAGTTTATGAATATTTGTATCACACAGTGTAAAAAGTAAGCGTTGAATTTGTGTAATGTTGCATTAATAGTTTTAATATTCCATTATTAAGGAATACATTTCGATTAAATGATTCAGAACCAATTGTATTATCTCATAAAGTATTATTATTATTATTATTATTATTATTATTATTATTATTATTATTATTATTAGCCACGCACTAAATGAACGTTCCATCTACCGTACCTATTATATATGTAAATTTATCATCGGTTAGCAACATCACGTAAAGCATTATTGATAGTGGATCTATTGATTCCAGAATCATTAGGGAGATATCCGTATGCAATTGAAATTACAACTATGAAGATATTACACGTATAACCTTGAAAGGTTTAATGAAACACTTTTTACGACCTTATGCTCATAAACTAAGTAATAGAAATAAGCAAAACCAAGTAATTTTGTAAACTTAAGAAATAATTTAATTATCAAAGTTATAAATGAAAATGTGAAAAGGTCTTAAAGTATTACGATGTGAATCCAAAATAATCCCGACAAAAAGTCTATTAATGTTCAAAAGAATGAAAATTCCCTCATACATTTCAGAACCGGAATGTACTGGTTCGCCCAAAATCATGACGTTGTCAAAATTGGCGTTGTTCAGAACTTCTCTGAGTAATTTCCAATAGTAAATAATAGTATAGCTCAAAATATAAGCTGTCACCAGTTCCACTGAACAGTCAAAACAAAAGTTTTCCTCTCAAACGCTATCTAAGTACAACATAAAACACGTCTGCAGACTTGATGTTGTGACACGGAACACAAGAAATACGAATTACTCCAAAAGCGGAATGAATCAGATTGCTCAGTTCTTTCGTTATATATGCCTGAAATAGTCTTTTACGAATAGTTGTCGCAATATACATCTTTTGACAGAGAGTACTACTAGTCTAATAATTCAAATTACAAAGTCATGTGATCTGTCTCATCCAATAGGAATTAACCTAATTATTCTAATATACTAACCTATCGATCTGTCCAATATAAAAAGCAGAATCTCGTAAACATATTTACTAATAGTTTTATTATCAGTAAATGCCAGCATATACGTAAAGCATCTATTTATAACTCCTATGCAAATTGTACGCCCTTAACATACTGAAACAGACCCTTTACGAGTACACAATATCAACTAAATCTAATCGCTACAATTTACAGCCACGAAAAAAAGTTATAAAAATTGACAAAATCATGAACCAGGGGTTAGGAAAATATAGATATACATTACCATATATAACAGAATGAAAACGTATTTATCCCTTATCGATTTAATCATATAAAATAACGATAAATAGTATCCACATGATGCCATGTGACCTTTAACCTGAAATAATTTTGAGATCTACGTAATAGGTAGAGAAAATACAGTGAAACCATGGGACAATTTTGAAGAGTTTAGGAATGTATGTTTTAAATGAAGTGCAAATTAGACGTGTACCCTCCGACAGAGCACGAGAACTATTTTCATAATGGAGAAAAACAATTCATGTCAGTGTTTGTACCAAGACAAGAAAATCACAGTCGAGGGGTTACATTTTTTTGTCTCCATTCAGCACCTACTCGCTGGGACACAAATAATATAACCCCTTGACTGGGACTTCCTTGTCTCCGTCCCAACCACAGCATAGATTATATTAATATTAAATGTATAACTTAAGCAAATCAGGAAAACTACTTTGTCACAGATGGTCAGATTTTAAAAACAACGATTGCATGAAATATCACGGTATGCATCATTCATTAAGTACCTAGATCACAACAGTCTCCATGTGTGAGCCATAAGGAAATGCATGCCGTACAAACAATAGATGTCAAAAGAGCTGAACATGTTCAATGGCTAGACAGCAAATCTGCTCGGACACCAGATGATTATAATTTGTCTATTGGCAGCATGTGGTACATGCCACTTGGTAGAAGCAGATGTTAGAGATTCCATGACACTAGCATAATTATTTCAAGGAGATCCCAGAAGCTCCAGAGGATTCATTTCCTGATAAAACTTACTTCAATCCCTCGCAAAACAAATTTAATTTGCAATTACAATGGCATGTCATTCATTATTTAAACTGTACACTCGAAATTTAAATTTAAAACTGAAAAAGGTGTATTGTGTGCAGCGAGAAGAGAGCCGTGTTGTTGTTGTTTTTCTGTAGGTTTTTTTTGTTGGGGGGAGGAGGTGGGGATCTGAAATGTTCATATCATTTCCACTTGAATATCGTTTAACGGGGATACTTCTTTTAAAACAGCGTTGGTGGTAGGGACTGAAAGGAGAAGGGTTGGCAGCTAAATTGTCGTCTGTACTTAAGCAGGGGCGCCATTTTAAAACATTGCCCACTCACGCCTTAAATCCCTCGCGCCGCCATCAATTGCTTGATTACAGAGTTGATCTGTTGTACAATTATCATAATGCTTTTAGTAGTCGGCCACTGAAAGTTAGTTTGGTTAGATTAGCACTAAATCTATTTGTTGTGGCATTTTAATTCACACAGTCATCATTGATGAAGAAAGTATTCGTATCTTGGTAGATCTGACCACTTGACCAATTTATCATCAGGATCCATCATGATTCCGTTTCATACTAATTTCCAGTTTGTTATTATATTCACTTCTTAAATTAACCTATTAATAATGGTCTCCACTGTTAAACTTGTTAACATTTGTGTTACAATTCTATTTTCTTTTGTTGTTCATGGATTAAAAATGCTTCGTGGTTTTAACAACACGTGTCTCATCTAGGAATAAACCATATTTAGCAAACTTTCTTTTAATCTATGTGATTTTTTCTTCTATTTATGGACTGAAAACATGTATCGATCACTTCCTACATACGTTATTGCACAGTAGGAAATGCTAATTAAAAGATTTATAAGAGAATCAAGCGTGAAGTTCATTGAAGTTGTAATTGACTGCTTCCTCAATCATTTTCGCCCTGGTAATGTAAGCATGAAAAACTAACAATGCCATTTCTGTGGAAGCTATTAAGTAATTGAGTAATTAACTCTAAAGTTATTGTATTGTGCTGGATCTTGAGTTCCACCTTCTATACTTCAGACAATTGGAAAATGTTGTGCCCAATCAGGAAACTTGCGGAAGAGCACAATGTTACAGCAGACAATGATCTGCATGCAGCTAAAGTCTAACGGTATTTTAAAATGAATGTAGACTATGTATCGAACACCTTTGCCATTGGTTTGTGAATTGCCTGCTCACAATACTAACTTTCTCAATTGCTCAATCATAATACCCTGCTGAATCCTATTTCTTGTAAATGAATCAAGTAATCATATCTCTTTATGGCAAGACGATATTGAAGTCTTTCAACTCTTAAAAACATCGCTTCAGTAGTATACGATCTTTACTTTATCCAACATTAAACGCATTCTTTACTACTTTATTTTTTAGTATATCGTGTTATTGTCACATCAAACGCGACAAAGTAACTACCCAGTAAAAGCACTATGTTTAGACTTCTGGAATTGCTCTATGAGCTTAGAATGAGGTGTTTAAAATTTGGTAATAGTGTTTCCAACTTGAGAGGAATTATACACTGACATTATGTTTATGTGATAAATGCTTTAAACACACTAACATCAATCACAAAAGCAAGGAACAGGTACTTTGTATTGTATGTGTTTATCAGAAGTAAGATATCAATCAATAAACTGATTTACATAATCATCCTGTTGAGTAGATGGTAGTAAGGCAGAGCATCATCAAGTTAGTTATAGAGGAGTCAACAGACCTTGTAATCTCAATTTTTAATTAAAGCAGCCAAGTGCCTCATCTCCGATTTCATTCAACTCAGTAGTGTTCCTGTGTAGATCTTAAATGACTTCATAATGTATAGCGTTTTTTTGGGACAAAATCTAACCGATAATATATACTTGATTAGACAGTCATTTTTTGTAGATGATAGACCGTTGATTAGACAGTCATCTTTTGTAAATGATAGACCGTTGATTAGACAGTCATCTTTTGTAAATGATAGACCGTTGATTAGACAGTCATCATTTGTAAATGATAGACCATTGGTCCTCAAGTCATAAATACAAAACAACAAATTTATGAGTTACAAAATTTGGTACTATAGAAGAGATTGATAGAATGAAAGTAAGATTTTATGAAATCCACAACATTAAACTAACGTTTTATTCCATATAGTACGTATTTGATTCCTGAAAAATACAAAATTATTTTAGTAGATTCATTGTATTAACTTTGCCCTGAATGGTTATTTCTAATACTCTATAAAATCTTTTATAATTTGAAAGATTTTTAACATACAAGACGGAGGAAAATTTCTGTATTAACAGAAATGTTATGTATATGAAATATTGTTATCTTTTGTGTAACTTGTACTCAGAAAATGTGAAGCACAATTAAATGATAGCTGTTAAGTAATTAATATTCTTGATGTAGTCGTTTCCAGAGCTAGACCTAGGACTTTCAAATATGGTGTTGCCGTGAAGTTGCTAAGGTTTCAGGACAGGTTCTGCACTTATACAAGATGTCATAACGGAATGCTTTGAAATGAGTAAATTGCTATATTAAGTGTAAGAAAATAACTTTAGAATCAAAAAACAAAACAATATGATATACAACCGCGATGATTCAAGATAATATCTAGAAGACAGACAGCATCAGATCTATGTTAGCATCCTTGCTGGTTAAAGAAGTTATGGCGCTGAAGGTGAATTATGACTCGGATACTAACTTCTTCATTAACCAAGGTTCTGATATTTTAACAATATCAACACCGTGGCGGATCGATCAGATAGAATAGTGCTTTGGATCTGTGAATTTCATTGGATGCAGCGGCAAGCAACGGCGCAAAATTAAAATCAAGTTGTTTAAATTTTAACACTGTTTCTACATGATCGAGACAAGAGGAGCATGCAACGGGGATGAACTCGTAAATAATCACTTTTCCATTCCCAGTCCGTGTTTCTACAAATACATCTATTCCTCAAATACACATGTAAAGACTTCTCTTTTGTACATCATCATACTTTCGATGATAAACTTACAAACTATCATTTTGAAATTAATTGCCACGTTCGGCCCATGTACAAAGCAACAAAGTACTGCGGTTACATGATATTGTAAATTGGCATTTCATAATAAAGGAAGCTTTGGACACTATATGATTGGGCGGAGTCATACCAAAGACTTACAAAAATGGTACTAACACCTGCCTCGCTTGGCGCTCAGCATTAAGAGGCTAGTGTTAGGACTGTTGGGCCTGGTGTCAGGATTATGTGACTGGGTGGGACATCATGCTACGTGTCTGCAGCATGATGCACAAGTGCTAGACATCAGTAAAAACTGCCTCACTGCAATATGACATATATATATATATATATATATATATATATATATACACACACACACACACACACACACAATTGAGAGCAAGACAGGCCAGTTGATTGACAGATTGGAGAAACTAAGAATATAAAAAGACAATATGGGCAGATGAAAGCGTAGATAGAAAGGTTATTCACTACAGCATTGGAAAGAGAATTAAGGGATTATTACAAATGCTGTTTTGGTTGTGGATTTGCTTATAGAAACAATGAATCCTGATGCTGAAGTGTATACAAATAGATATAGAATATAACATAAACAGCAAAGACACAAGCAAGAAGGTTAAATTGCAAAAACTGTTAAAGAGTGTTAATAGCGTAAATATCTAGATAATTGGTCATCTGACATAAATGGAGAGGGATGTCAGATAAGCTATTCAAAAATGTACTGAACATAGACAACAATTAACATTAGGTCAAAGGCTGAAAGAACGTTTTAAAGACCAGATTCAACAGTTGCTAATATTTTCACAGCGATAGTAATGAGTTGTGTCAACACTTGCTCTGTCGATATAATATGTGCTTGTTTCTGTGGGCTTAACGTCATTTTTTCAGTATAAATAGTGGAAAAAGATGCCGGAGAACTCCAGGAAGAACCACCAGCACACATGAAGCTAATGACAATCTTTTTCACATACCCACATAGGCCGAACATAAGACTCAGACTTGATATCGCAGTTACTCCTCGTTATCAAACTCTAGCTACGTCTCCTCCCTGTACTCATGAAAGCTTGTTTTCAAAGCACACGTTGCTCGAAAACTTTATCAAGTTATTTGTTTCAGCTAGCAAAGAAGTAACACTTAAATTGCCTCAAATTACCTTATATTATCGGTGGACTGAAGAATTTTATCAATTGTACTGGTAAATAGGCAGTCTGATGAAATTTTTAGTCAAGAATGCTTTCCAATTGGCAGTAAATAGTGCTGCTCAACTTGTTCCTTTTCTAGCTGCCGTGCGCAATCAAGGCATATACTGCTAATTTCACTTTAATCATCATTAATTACAATCCGTACGTCCGCTTATTTTCAAAACCATTTGAGTATTTATTATATGCTGGAAATCATCACAAAAAAACAATAATATCCTCATAGCTGTTATTCTTCAAGAAACTTTGAGCACACTTTTATCCGTCAAAAATTGTAAAAGAATTGTCATTATATATGGATTCTGACGTTGTTACGCTCATAAAAGATATGTATCACCTCTTTTTAAAACTATTATGTTGAATACAACGTACTTTGTATAATTATTTACATTTGTGGTGGTGGTGGTGGTGGTGACTGGGGAAATCCAAATAATACCGTGTACAGACAACGTCTTCATAACCTTCTGCGGCCGCTTCATACGATGGCATACAGTATACAATATTTTTGAGCGCTCTAGCGGCCGAGTGGTTAGAGCTTCTGCATCGAAAGCAGGAGGTCGCGGGTTCGAACCCTTGCCGAGTCATAGCAAAGACTCATAAAAAGGTAAGTGTTAGGACTGGTCGGCCTGGTAGGCCTGGTATCAGAATAATGCGACTGGGTGGAACATAATGCTACATGTCTGCGGCATGATGCCCCAGTGCTAAACATCACAATAAACTTCTACACTGTAGACATAGTAGCGATAAGACTGAATAATTGTTAAAGCTACTTCAAAATTCCAAATCAAACGCAAAGACACACACGTACACACACGCGTATACAATATTGTACGCTGTTTGCAGTAGGGCTAGCGTTTTCTGAGTACATATACTTCGCACTAAATATGAGACATCTTCATGGTGTATATATCCATTCATTAATAATAATATAAGCTGACGTTTAACACTAATAAATCTTATTAAAGCTGATACTCCCTGTGTTGAAACGTCAAATGGCTGTTTCCATTTATAAATTAGCAGCTCCTACAATTATACATCGAGTCATTTGATTAACATCGGTTGTAAGACTACCAATATTGTTCCGCACCTACAATGTTTCTTCAGCAATTTGTATCACTCAAATAGATTTATCCACGTGATTGTATTTCAATGTCCCTAATTAACCTGATGGTTTATAGGTCATTAGAAACGGGATACATGTCATTCTTCAATGGAAGTTTGATAATAAAATATGCCGCACGAGTACACTGGACTATAGGATGATAATGCTAATTAGTTCCTTCCTTATCAAGCGTAATGACAGCAGGAGAGATGTGCATATTGGAAATGAATCACGTGACAAAAGGTTCAATTTAACATCATCACTTTCAATGACAGGCTTATCAATGTGAGACGATGGCATATTATAGATTAATGTTGTTTGTTCTATATTGTTATGGTCTGTTATTATATATTACTCCCTCTGCATACCCAAATTATAAAATAGAATTACCTATTATCCATTTGTATACCCAAATTGTGAAATTGAATGACCTTTTATCCATTTTGTGCAGACAAATTATCCATTGGAATAATCTATTACACACTGATGTACCCAACTTGTCAATATAATTACTTGTTACTCGTGTTATGCATACAAATTGTCAAACAGAATAACCTCTTTACCCAGTACCTCATTTTGTACCCCAATTGTCAAACAGAATATCACATTAACCCTCTGTGTATCCAAATTGTCAAACAGAATAACCTCTATACCCCTCTGTATTCCCAAATTGTCAAGCATAATAACACATTAATCCTCTGTGTATCCAAATTGTCCAACAGAATACCACGTTAATCTACTGTGTATCCAAATTGTCCAACATAATAACATATTAACCCTTTATGTATCCAAATTGTCAAAAAGAATACAACATTAACCCTCTGTGTATCCAAACTGTCCAACATAATAACACATTAACCCTCTTTGTATCCAAATTGTCAAAAAGAATACAACATTAACCCTCTGTGTATCCAAATTGTCAAACAGAATAACCCAGTATCCCTCTTTGTACCCAACTTGTCAAACATAACATAATAACCCAGTACACCTCATTGTACCCAACTTGTCAAACATAACATAATAACCCAGTACACCTCTTTGTACCCAACTTGTCAAACATAACATAATAACCCAGTATCCCTCTTTGTACCCAAATTGTCAAACAGAATAACCCAGTATCCCTCTTTGTACCCAAATTGTCAAACAATTCTGGTATCTTGTATAGGACCGACAACACGTTCCAGAGACTTCAATTATAACCTTAATAGTTTCGCTGCAAGAGTTATTTTGTCTGATAATTTTGCGGAGCTTATTAACTGTATATTTATCTAAATATAATAATTTAATAGGAAATAGTTTAAATTTTTGTTTACAGTCATTGAGATATATATCACCTATTTTGGGTTCTGATTGTTGTGCTACTACATAACGGTAGTTTAGGACGTGTTAATCACTCGCCACAAATCTCCAATTTGTGTTTTATTCGTTTTGTAACAAGCATTTCAAGTTTATATCAAAATTCCATGCCGCCTTCATCAATTTCTAATATTACAGTCCTCTTGAATCCTTCGATTAAAATGATAACTGTTTTCATTATATTTATCAACGATATTGATTTTACTGACGTAATGCAATCATTCACATCTAAAAAGGTTTTCTTGATAAACAAAACGTGTTTTTAAGGAAAGAGTGGATTATTATATGATGTGTATCCTGTTTTATTCCAAATTTAAACGGATTACGCAGACCAATTTCCTCTAGTTTAGCTCTCTTAGTATATAGCACTGGTTCTGTTTCTTAGTTAGTGGTGGTGCAATACATATGCAGTATACAAGTTTCAGTACCAACAAATATGAGAAACAATGCCATTTTTTTTTCTGTACGTACACATTATTATATGCAGTTATGGTCCGGCTTGCTGTCCGGTAAGCAATTGCGTTTTTAATGCGATGATCATGAAAGACAAAACGAATCTTAATGTTGGCATAATATTATTATATTTATAAAAATTCAGTTCCAGTCTGGACTGTACGGCTAGGTATAAAATATACAGTCTAAAAATCTATTCGTTTAACTGTTTTAACTTGATTGCTGCATTTGTTCTTACTTGTAAAAAGCCAGACTCGTGCACCACTATCAGTATAATAACTAAAAAAGGAAACATTATTGTCATGTACATGACGAAACACACACACACACACACACACACACACACACACACACACACACACACACACACACAAACACACACAAAGAGGTACGATAGTGTCAACGCATTGAAGACGACAAAGCCTCGATATATCATCATCATCATCATCATCATCATCATCAGTCTCTTGACCTAGTGTGGTTCTTGCGGCACTGTGCTGCTGAACATCTGACCAGTTCCCTCCACTTGTCTCGATCATGTGCCAATGCCTGTGTCTCCGCAGAACTTTTCCTGGTCCATTTTGTGATGTTGTCAGTCCACTTTTTTCTCTGTGTACCTCTCCTTCTGCCACCCTGGACACTGTCCTGCAGTACTGTTCTGTTGTGGATAGACTGTTGGCTCTAGTGACATGGCCATACCATTTCAGCTTTCTCTTTTTGACAGTGGTGAGGAGGTCTTCATAATGGCCTACTTTGTGCCTGATGGTGTTACGCACGTCTTCATTTGTGATGTGGTCCATGTAAGAGATGCCAAGGGTGATTCTGTAGTATCTCATTTCAAGTGCCTGGATTCTTCGTTGTAATTCTGCTGTCAGGGTCCAGGCCTCACATGAATACAGAAAGATTGAGATGACTAGTGCTCTCAACAGTCTGATTTTAGTTTTCAGACAGATACGATGTGCTACATCCCCTTCTGGCAACTCCTTGGTCTGGAGAGGGATGGGCACCGCCAGACGACTTTTACCCAAGACGCACTGATAATGCCTCGATATATATATATATATATGTCTTAACAAATGAAAACCGAGGTACCATAATGTTTCCTTTATTTTGAAATCTGACCGCTGTGGTGGCCTAGTGGCTAGAACGTCCGCCACGGAAGCGGGAGGTCGTGGGTTCCATCCCCGGCCGAGTCATCCCAAACACTTAAAAAATGGTTCTAACGGATGCCTTGCTTGGCGCTCATCATTAGGAGGTTAGTGTTAAGACTGGTCGGCCTGGTGTCAGGATAATTTGACTGGGTGGGACATCATGCTACATGTCTGCGGCATGATGCCCCAATGCTAATCATCACTATAAACTGCCTCACTGCATACATACATACATAATACATACATACATACATACATACATACATACATACATACATACATACATACATACATACATACATACATACATACATACATACATACATACATACATACATACTTATTTATTTATTTATTTATTTATTTATTTATTTATTTATTTATTTATTTATTTATTTATTTATTTATTTATTTAAATGTTAAAGTCAAATCGTTCTATGGTTTTAAGAGTGACTTTCATTATTTGGGGTAATCTAACACAATGTTTAGTCCAGGCAAAAGAAACAAATAGCCTCTCTACCTTTCTGCTTTGTGATAACATGTGTGTGGGAGTGCGTGTACGCTGGAAATTGGTATACATATTTTAAATACTTTAAGTCCTAAATACTAGAGAGTACATGAAGAAAATCCGTTACTGTAGTCAGTATTCATTACCCTCATTATATAAATACAATTAATATTAGCAGTAGTATTAGGACCAGATAAACACATATGAGAGGTTTTCAATGAAAACCAGTTTGACATGGCAGGTTTGAGATGAAAAACCACTTTCACATGGAAGGTTCCAGATTTGTTATAAGAAAAGCGCTTCGCCTTCAGACTCTTCAGGTAGAAGAAAAATCTTTCTGATGTCAGGTTCCCGATTAATCCCCCTTTTCCATGACAGGCTACAGATAAAAAAATTAACATGAGAGGTTACATATGAAAGAATCCCTCATTTACATGAGAGGATCAAAAATCAAAAGTCCCTTGGACAATATATTTTCAAAATAAAAATAGCCGTTTCCAACAAAAGGGTTTAGATCAAAAGCACACATCAAATGAGGATTCCATAGCAAATTTGCTTTTAATTTGAAAGGTTTCAGCTTAAAAGCTTCAATGACATGAGATGATAAAGACCAAAAGCTCCTTTGCCATAAAAGGTTCCAGATCAAAGCCTTGTTGATATGAAAGGTTCCAGATCAAAGCCCTGTTGACATGATAGGCTTCATACCAAAAGCACTGTTGCCATAAGAGGTTTCTGACCAAAAGCCCTGTTGTCATGAGAGGTTTCTGACTAAAAACCCTGTTGCCATGAGGTTTCTGACCAAAAGCCCTGTTGCCATTAGCGGTTACAGACCAAAAGCCCTGTTGCCATTAGCGGTTAAAGACCAAAAGCCCTGTTGCCATGAGAGGTTTCAGACCAAAACGAACGTTGCAATTAAAGGTTCAAATGAAAAGTCAGACGCAGAACAATATCATTTGTTGCTCTGATAAGAACTTATAGGGAGCGATATGGTTTATTATGAGACAGATCAATATACTTTTTTGATGTTGAGCTATTGCAGTGATATTTGCTTATACTTATGATAATGCTAACCTTCTGACTCCTAAACTTGTATTACTTGTATATCTAGATGTTAAATATTTTTCTTGTTGTACATTCTATAAAAGTTCATTAGAGTTGAATAGTCGGTATGATTACGGATCGTCCACACATTTAGAATATTTACTTGAATTTCTATGACAGTCTCTGCAGTTGTTTACCTGTTGCTAGTTGCACTTCCTGGTGCGATTTAACCGCACATATACATCGAAGGCGCACCAAATTAATTCAGATGTTAGGAATTTATGATAAGAATCGTTTGCAGACCACATCCTCCCCAGCTATACATTTTAACTAATGTATGCCATCTCTGGCATTTTCTTTATATCAAATGATTCTAAATATTTGGCGGGTGCCAAAACCAGCTTAGTAAATGACGTGGATATTGTGGTATAGTGTGACAGTCTCTTATCATTCTTGATACACAAAAAATGACAGCTAATCTACTAAATCTAATGCACATCGTAATCCAAGCAACCAATCAAAGACGAGATTGACACTGATTTAGTATATCCTTGTTTTGATTGTTGCACACCGAACTCACCATAATTTTTATTTTTGTTCCATTATCAATCCAGCAGTACAACTCAACCAAAGATTTAATTACTTAACAATGATTGAAATGGCATTGCAAGTTATGATTAGATTTAGTTTATGTGACAAAAGATCGATATGCGATTCGCCAAACTGTCAACTACCAGATTCCGACACACTCCACTGAGATCATGTGACAGACAAAGCCCTTAAGGGTGGTAAATGTAATCGCACTTATCATGGTAAATTTGCTGTCTTCTCGAAATGGATGGATAAATAAATTCAAAGTCTTCGAAGACATTTTTGCGTTATAAGTTTGCATTCTTTTAAGAAAAATCCACACATTGTAGTTAATTTTCTCTTCTATAAAATAAGAATAGCCATATATATATATATATATATATATATATATATATATATATATATATATATATATATATATATATATATATATATATTCTTTTGGCATTTAGCAATTGATTGCAAAGGGACGAATCTGCTTCTGCGATATAACCTAAAATTTGCAACGTGCAAGCAAATTATGTGCATTACCTCTAAAAGTATGATAATCACGAAAATTATCATCAAAAATGTCATTGGCGATGTTTGAAGATAATTTAATTATTCATAAATTTTGCAATTTCGCAACTTTTTGAAAATCTACTATACTGAATCGGGTCATGTAATCATAAGCAAGAAAGCCTTTACTTGTGGTGCGGGAGCAATGAAAGTAATAAAGAAGAAAGAAAGAGAAAACAAATGATGTGTTGTATACTATCAGTGGTTATTTTTGTCTTATAGGTACAAAGTCTAATTTGAGTGTATTTATTAGTTGGGTTTGCTTTGCATAATTACATGTGTTGTTGTGTTACATTTATGTATAATCAAAATGACAGGAACTTTAGGTATTATTTTCAGCAAATTCGCAAATATTGTGCAGAAAAGCAAATGATATGATCCGACACATATACAGTCAGTCATCTTATGATTCTCTTAATTAGAATGTTTTCCGTAATAGATAAGACATGGATGAAATTACGTGCTTAGCGATTTGGCAGATATATAAATGATAACAAAATATTTAATGTTAATTGTGTGTGTGTGTGTGTGTGTGTGTGTGTGTGTGTGTGTGTGTGTCAGAGAGAGAGAGAGAGAGAGAGAGAGAGAGAGAGAGAGAGAGAGAGAGAGAGATAGAGAGAGAGAGGTGGAAACTTGTACTCGCACAGACTTCATTTTGGTATAACGCAACTGCCACACGAGAGATGCTACAACAGAACTGTTTCGTCATGTTTTAGTAATGGATGGAGAAATTGTATACAGGCTAATTGCACATTTCATTCTGTAGTTTATGGTTTATCGTGAATTTATAGCAGATTCAGCGTCACTAATGGATGAAGAATCACGAACACACCAAATGTTTCAGAAAGCAAAAGGCAGGAAGCATGCTTGTGTGGTGTAATGCCTCTCTAACCCGCTGTCTATCATTAACATGCCAGTTTGACAGCTTATTACTTCAATCGTACAAGCGGTGGTTAGAACGATTGAAACACTGGAGCGATTTCACATTTGTATTTAATACAAACTTACGAAAATTAGGATAACTTTCGCCCCTGTTGATAAAGTTTGGAATATCAACTTTTTAAACTTTTACCTAAAGGTAGAAAAGGGGACTTTCTATTTATAGTGAATTTCATTGGGTTTTTTCCTGTACCCTTTTCAAAGCAAAAATGTTGGTTTCTTGACTAACTTCAAAGCTGTGAAGGACAACCAGGAAAATTTAAGTCATTTGCTAGCAACAGCAGATGACTAGAGCAGTATTTCTTTGATGGACTAATATAAGAAAGTTATCACTATGTTTTTTGGCAGCGCCTAAAAATAATTTTATTATTGTGGAATAAGCAATAATACATGTATACATAAGTCTTTTGTCTTTAAGTCATTGCTTTTGTTGAAATTGTGAAATAATTGCTCATGATTGGCTGCATACTCGGAAATAAGAGACTGTCCCTGTAAAAAAAATAATATACTTGGCAATTCGATGTGAATATTAACAATATATACCTATTTTAATAATATCTTATTAATAACAAGCATTTATATTCGTTGAGGGATTCATAATCACATAGGTCCGTTGGAGGATTAGTCACTAACTGGAAAGGTGAATGCCACAATTGCTATGCATGTCAAAATATTCAGAACAATGCCATAAGCTTGCTGTCTGCAGCACTAATGCTCCAATTTAAATTCCACCCGTTTGCACATCTTTCTTCCTTCATTTAACCCCTTACATTACAACACATTTACTAGTCTGATTAACTTGCTGCTTTTCTTGCAACTCCGTCCGTTGTCAGCCTTCTTTCATAAAATAAATCTGGTTAAAATCAGATCTCCACTGTCTTGTATGAAGATCTGACGACGACCGCTTAAGGGTCATGTTCAGGTGACCTTTGAATAAGCCAATGGAAATGCAGCTTTCAAAACTATGAAAGTGAATAAAATCGTTCGGTACACATTGATACTAGTCGTTCAATATACGACTTCATCTGATTGGTTGATAAATCTAGCGTTTATGATAACATAGGTTAACAGAACATGACCACTGAGTGGTCGCTATCAGATCTTCACGTATAACAGCGAGGATCTGTTTTTAATCAGATTGGTATACAATATCATTACTCCATTTTTCTTTCTCTTTTAGTTTTTACTTTAGCTTAAAAATTAAGTTTAGTGCAATTTAATCTATGTATAATGAATATATGCATGTTTTAATAATTCAAAATTTGGCTTATTTTAAATTTTAACCTTAGTATGTTCTAAATATCAATGATATCAGAGATCATAGTCAAGTGCTATCAACAATATCCAGTTTCTAGTGTTGCTTTAGGAAAACAAATAGAACATGCAAACAGAGGCGTAGCGAGGGGGGGGGGGGGGGCAGGGGGTACATATGTCCCCGGGCGCCAAGGTACAGGGGCGCCAAAATGAGGCTTGCAATGTTACATTATAATAAGAAAACAAGGGTAATAAATCTGTCACAAGATCGCTGGGGCGCCAATTTTATAGTTTGTCCCCGGGCGCAAAATATCATCGCTACGCCTCTGCATGCAAATGAAAGTCACGTAATTGTTATAGAAAAATGGAGGAAAAAACCCCATAAACTTCTCAAAATATCTATTGTGAAAATGTAAATGTTTCAGAAATGTGAAAAAAAACATATTCAAAACGCAGAGAGCACATGTCAAAGTGGTAGTCACGTGACACCAGCAAAGCCATTGCTGACACGACCTCGG